>JANTQA010000010.1:1800000-2162281 GCA_027625915.1 Anaeramoeba flamelloides | reverse complement strand
GCCTGGCCTGGCCTGGCCTGGCCTGGCCTGGCCTGACCTGCCCTGCTGCCTGCCCTGCCAAGCTGCCTGGCCTGGCCTGGCCTGGCCTGGCCTGGCCTGAGCACAGCCTGGCCTGCCCTGCCTGGCCTGGCCTGCCTGGCCTGGCCTGGCCTGGCCTGGCCTGGCTTGCCTGGCCTGCCTGGCCTGGCCTGGCCTGGCCTGGCCTGCCTGGCCTGGCCAGCCTGGCCTGCCTGAGCCTGGCCTGCTGGCTGCTGCTCTGCTGGCCTGGCCTGCCCTCCTCCTCCTCTCCCTACCTGCCTCTCTCCCCCTCTCTCTGCCTTTCTCTCTTTTTTGTTTGGCGGTTTTTGTGCTGTGCCTCCTGTGTGTTGGTGGGTTGTGGGCTTTGTGGTGGTTTACATCGGTTTTTGTTTTGTCCCTTTTTTGTGGCTGTTGCTTTGCTTCTGTGGTGGCTGGTTGGCTTGCTTTTTCTTTGTGGCTCTTTCTCTTTGTCTGGGCTGTGTGTGGTGGCTTCTGTTGTGTTTTTTGTGTCTCTGGCGCTGTTTTTTGTCTTCTTCTGCTTTTTTGCCTTTGTTTTTTTCTGTTTGGTTTTTTTGTTTTGCTTTTTTTTCTTTTGCGTTTCTTTTTTCCTTTTTCTTTGGCTTTTTTGTTTCTGTTGCTTTTTTTCCGTTTTTTTGTCTGCTTTTGGTCTGTTTTGTTTCTTTTCTCCGGTTTTGGTTTGCCTCTTTGCCTTTTTTTTCTTGTCTTCCCTGTGCTGCCTCCTGTGTTTTGCCTGCCTCGTTGCTGGCCTTTGCTCTTTGCCTTCGCTCGCCGCTGTACTCCCTTCCGCTTTGTCCTGCCTTCCGCTTGCGTTTTTGCTCTCTGCCTGGCCTGCCTCCTCCCGGCTGCTCTCTGCTGCGCCCTCTGGCCTGCCCTGCCTGCGTTGCCGCCCTCCGCTTGGCTTTCTTGCTGGCGCCACTTTTTCCCTTTCTCCGGCTGCTTCCGCGCTCCCTCTCTCGCCCTCTCTTTCCCCTGCCCTTGCCTCTTCTCTCTCTTCGCTGCCTGTCTCCTGCTCCTTCTGCCTCCTTCTTCTTCCTGCGCTGCTCTGCCTGTTCTCCTGCTGCGCTCCTGGCCTCTGGCTCTTCCCTCTCTGTTTGCTTTCCTCGCTCTGCCTGCTTTCTCTTCCTCTGTGCTCGTCTGCTGCTCCTGCCTGCCGGCCTTCTCTGCCTTGCTCGCTCTTCTCTCTCTTTGCCTCCTCTCTCGCCTCCCTCTTGCTTTGCCTTTGCTGCTGCCTGCTGCCTCTCCTCCTCCTTCTTTGCCTTGGCCTGCGCCTCCTCCGCCTTTGCCTCCTCCTTGCTCTCTTGTGCCTGGCTGCCTGGTCCCTCTGCTTGCTCCTCTCCTCTCTTTCTTCTTCTGCTGCTGGCCTCTTCCTGCCTCTCCGCTGCTGCTCCTGCTCTGCTGCCTTTTGTTGCTTGCCTGCTGCCTCCTCCCCCTTTCCTTGCTGTGCTGCTTGGCCTCCTGTTTGTTCTGCGCCTGCTGGCCTGGCCTTTTTTGCCTGACAAAAATCTTTTTGTAATATTATGTTTGTGTCCCTCAGCATTAGGTGATTTATCTTCATTTTTTTCCAGAAAGACTAATCTTAACCTTTACATCATAGGCAATAATTTATTACAAAAAAGAAAAAAGTAAAGATCAATAAGAAAAAAAGAAAAATGCCTGGCCTGGCCTGGCCTGGCCTGCCTGCCTCTGCCCCTTCCCTGCCTGGCCTGGCCTGCCCTGGCCTGCCTGACCTCCAACCTGCCTGGCCTGGCCTGCCTGGCTGGCCTGGCCTGGCCTGCCCTGGCCTGCCTGGCTCCTGGCCTGCCTGCCTGGCCTGGCCTGCTGCCTGGCCTGGCCTGCCTGGCCTGCCTGGCCTGCCCTGCCTGGCCTGGCCTGCCTGGCCTGGCGCTGACTCCTCTGGCCTGCCTGGCCGCCTGGCCTGGCCTGGCCTGCTGCCTGGCCTGGCCTGGCCTGGCCTGCGCCTGCCTGGCCTGACCTGCCTGCTGTCCTGCCTCACCTGCCTGGCCTGGCCTGGCTGCTGGCCTGCCTGCCTGGCCTGCCTGCCTGCCTCACCTGGCCTCCCTGGCCTGCCTGGCCTGGCCTGCCTGGCCTGGCCTGGCCTGGCCTGGCCTGGCCTGCCTGGCCTGGCCTGGCCTGGCCTGCTGGCCTGGCCTGGCCTGGCCTGGCCTGGCCTGGCCTGGCCTGGCCTGGCCTGGCCTGGCCTGCCTGCCTGGCCTGCCTGGCCTGGCCTGGCCTGGCCTGCCTGGCCTGGCCTGGCCTGGCCTGGCCTGGCCTGGGCCTGGCCTGGCCTGGCCTGGCCTGGCCTGGCCTGGCCTGCCTGGCCTGGCCGGCCTGCCTGGCCTGCCTGGCCTGGCCTGGCCTGGCCTGGCCTGGCCTGGCCTGGCCTGGCCTGGCCTGGCCTGCCTGGCCTGGCCTGCCTGGCCTGCCTGGCCTGGCCTGCCTGGCCTGGCCTGGCCTGCCTGGCCTGGCCTGGCCTGCCCTGGCCTGCCTGGCCTGGCCTGGCCTGGCCTGGCCTGGCCTGGCCTGGCCTGCCTGGCCTGCCTGGCCTGGCCTGGCCTGGCCTGGCCTGGCCTGGCCTGGCCTGCCTGGCCTGGCCTGGCCTGGCCTGGCCTGGCCTGGCCTGGCCTGGCCTGGCCTGGCCTGCCTGGCCTGGCCTGCCGCGCCTGCCTGCCTGGCCTGCCTGGCCTGCCTGCCTGGCTGCCCTGCCTGGCCTGCCTGCCCTGGCTGGCCTGCCTGGCCTGGCCTGCCTGCCCTGGCCTGCCCTGGCCTGGCCTGGCCTGCCTGCCTGGCCTGGCCTGGCCTGGCCTGGCCTGCCTGGCCTGGCCTGGCCTGGCCTGGCCTGGCCTGCCTGGCCTGGCCTGGCCTGCCTGGCCTGGGCCTGACCTGACCTGGCCTGCCTGGCCTGCCTGCCTGCCTGGCCTGCCGCCTGGCCTGGCCTGGCCTGGCCTGGCCTGGCCTGCTGGCCTGGCCTGCCCTGGCCTGGCCTGGCCTGGCCTGCCTGGCCTGGCCTGGCCTGGCCTGGCCTGGCCTGGCCTGGCCTGGCCTGGCCTGGCCTGGCCTGCCCTGGCCTGGCCTGGCCTGGCCTGGCCTGGCCTGCCTGGCCTGGCCTGGCCTGCCTGCCTGGCCTGGCCTGGCCTGGCCTGGCCTGCCTGGCCTGGCCTGCCGCCTGGCCTGGCCTGGCCTGCCTGGCCTGGCCTGCCTGGCCTGGCCTGGCCTGGCCTGGCCTGGCCTGGCCTGGCCTGGCCTGGCCTGCCGCCTGGCCTGCCTGGCCTGGCCTGGCCTGGCCTGGCCTGGCCTGGCCTGGCCTGCCTGGCCTGGCCTGCCTGGCCTGCCTGGCCTGGCCTGGCCTGGCCTGGCCTGGCCTGGCCTGGCCTGCCTGGCCTGGCCTGCCTGGCCTGGCCTGGCCTGGCCTGGCCTGGCCTGGCCTGGCCTGGCCTGGCCTGCCTGGCCTGGCCTGGCCTGGCCTGGCCTGGCCTGGCCTGGCCTGGCCTGCCTGCCTGGCCTGGCCTGGCCTGGCCTGCCTGGCCTGGCCTGCCCTGGCCTGGCCTGGCCTGGCCTGGCCTGGCCTGGCCTGGCCTGGCCTGGCCTGGCCTGCCTGGCCTGGCCTGGCCTGGCCTGGCCTGGCCTGGCCTGCCTGGCCTGGCCTGGCCTGGCCTGGCCTGCTGCCCTGCCTGCCGCGCTGCTGCCTGTGTGCCTCCTGGCGCCGCTCTGCCTGCTCCTGCCTGCCTGCCTGCGCCGCTGCCTGGCCTGCGCCTGGCCTGCCTGCCTGTGGCCTGCCTCCTGGCTGCCTGGCCTGCTGGCCTGCGCTGCTCCTGCGCCTGCCTGCTGCCGCTGCTTCCTGCTCTCCTCGCCTCCTCCTCCCCCTGCCTGGCCTGCTGGGCCTGCCTGCTGCTGCCTGCTGCCTGGCCTGGCCTGCCTGCCTCCTGGCCTGCCTGCCTGCTGCTGCCTGCCTGGCCTCCTGCCTGCCTGCTGCCTGGCCTGCCTGCTGCTGGCCTGCCGCCTGGCCTGGCCTGCCTGGCCTGCTGGCTGCCTGCCTGCTGGCCTGCCTGGCCTGGCCTGCTGCCTGGCCTGCCTGCCTGCCTGGCCTGGCCTGGCCTGCCTGGCCTGGCCTGCCTGGCCTGCTGCTGGCCTGGCCTGCCTGCCTGGCCTGGCCTGCCTGCCTGCTGCCTCCTGCCTCCTGCCTGGCCTGCCTGGCCTGGCCTGCCTGCCTCCTGTGGCCTGCCCCTGCTGCCTGCGCTGCCTGCCTTGCCTGCCTGCCTGCTGCCTGTGGCCTGCTGCCTGCCTGCTGCCTGCTGGCCTCCTGCCTGCCTGCCTGCCCTGGCCTGCCTGCTCCCGCGCCTGTGCGCTCTTGCTTGCTGCTGCCTCCTGCCTGGCCTGGCCTCTGCCTCCTGCTGCTGCCTGCCTGGCCTGCCCTGGCCTGGCCTGGCCTGGCCTGCCTGGCCTGCCTGCCTGCCTGCCTGCCTGGCCTGCCCGCCTCCTGCCGCGCCTGTGCCTGCCGCCTGGCCTCTCGCGCCTTGCTGTGGCCTGCTGCGCCGCCTGCCTGCCTGCCTCCCTGCCTGCTGGCCGCCTGCCTGCCTGCCTGGCCTGCCTGCCGCTCTGCCTGGCCTGCGCTGCCTGCCTGGCCTGCCTGGCCTGCTCGCCTGCCTGCCTGCCTGCCTGCTGGCCTGCTCCTGCCCCCCTGCCTGCCGGCCTGCCTGCCTGCCTGCCTGCGCCTCCTGCCGTGCTGCCTGCCTCCTGCCTGCCTCCTGCTCCTGCTGCTACTGCTCCTGCCTGCCTCCTCCGCCTGGCCTGCCTGCCTGCCTCCTCTCCCTGCCTGCCTGCCTGCCTGGCTGCCTGGCCTGCCGCTGCCTGCCTGCCTGGCCTGCGCTGCCCCTCTGCGCCCGCTGCCTCTCTCCTCCGCTCCTCCTGCGCCGCCTGGCCCCTGCTCTGCCCCTCCGGCTCCTGCCTGCCTGGCCTGCCTGTGCCTGTGGCCTCCTGGCCTGGCTGCCTGCCTGCCTGGCCTCCTGCCTGGCCTGGCCTGGCTGGCCTGGCCTGGCCTGCTCCTGGCCTGGCCTGCCTGGCCTCCTGCCTCCTCCTCTGCCTCCTGCCTGGCGCCTGCCGCCCGGCCTCTGCTGCCTGCCTGCTGGCCTGCCTGACACTCCTGCCTGGCCTGCCTGCTGCCTGGCCCTGCCTGCTGCCTGCCTGCTGCCTCGCCTGCCTGGCTGGCCTGCCTGCCTGCTCGCCTGCCGCCTGCCTGGCCTACTGCCTGGCCTGCCCTACCCTAACCTAACCTAACCTAACCTAACCTAACCCTAACCTAACCTAACCTAACCTAACCTACCCTAACCTACCTAACCTAACCTAACCTACCCTAACCTAACCTAACCTAACCTAACCTAACCTAACCTAACCTATAACATCACATAGAATATTTGTTTTATCTACTGATTACGATTCAATATCAATATCTATATTAGATTCTAAATAATTTAAAAATAAAAAAAAATATAAATTAAATTTTATAAATAAAAGGATATTTTTTTTTCATTGCAAAATTTTGAAATTTTTTCAAAATAATTTTTTTTTTGTAAATTTAAACAATTTGGCCGATAGTTCAAGTCAGGTTAAAATTTGATTTCTTTCTTTTTATTTTAATTTTTTACTATTTTTGACTTTTTAAAATATAGACATGAAATATACAATATTATTGAATAAGGGATCATAGATCAAAAATTATTTACCAAGATCTGTGTTAATTTAGATTGAAAAATTCAAAATTTATAAATATAGTATATAAATTTTTACTAATACTAAAATTCACATTTTTTTTTTTTATTTTGGAAGATTATTGTATTATCTTTGAATAATATTTAAAAGTTATTTTTTATTTTTTTTTTTTTAAATTTAGTGGCTGAATACTTTATCTATTAAAAAAAAAATTGATTTGTTTAATTTGTGTAATTATTTAATTTGAAATTTTGTAAAATTTCAAAAGTGGTAAAATCCCCATTTTTTCAACATAGTCAATTTTATTGAAATATATAGGTGGTGGATATATTTAAAATCCCCTTTACAGGTAGGTTAATATATGCTAGGGTAGGCTAGAGTATCCAAGAATAACTTTTTATGGTTTGAACAGTTTTAATTGTAATATCGAAAATTCTCATAAAGATTTTTTTAAAAAAAATAGTAATTAAGAGACCAATTAGACTTTTGGAACTTGTTTTAAGGGGGGGTTCAATTTAACTTTTTATGTTAGAATTGGGTTTGAAAAGTTTTTTAAAAATATTTAGTTTTGATGATTTCAAGATTTTATATTTTCTACAATTTAAGTAATACAATACTACCTATACCACAATAATCTTTTAGACCCCCTCCCACAATTATAAAAAACTATTAAAAACTTCCACACCAATAATAATAATTAATAAACTCTCCAAAAATATGAAAAATTTCATTATGGCCAATTTGAAATTTATTTATACACAGTTTAATTTCAATGTTATTAATAAAATTATTTTATATATATATATATTTTTTTTTTTTTTTTTAAAAGTATTTTCCATTGCTTAAAATAAAATTTTTAGAAAATTATTCAAATTAAAATCTTAATATTGGCCTAAAGTAATGAATTCCATTTTTCTCTTGTTTTAATATTTATAAAAAATTTGTCGAAAAAAAATGTAAAATTATAAGTAATATATTTTTATTTATTTATTTATTTATTGATTTATTTATTTATATTAATAAAATTAACCTTTTTTTTTTGGGGTGTTATTAATTATAAATCAATGTAATAGGATTTTAATTACCATTATTGTAATAAAATAGCCGATTTAAAAAATTAAGTAAAAAATAAAAATCATTAAAGAAAATATAAAAATGAATAATTATTATTGTTTTTCCAAAAACAAAAAAATCTACAATCACATACTTTATTTATATTTGAACTATTTTAACTTTTTATTATAAAAAAAATCTGGATTAAATACAAATTATAAAAAAAATATTAGTAGATCAATATTGTTTTAAATCTTTTATTTTAACACTTGATGAAATTTAGAGAAATCCACAGCACTGGAGTATATATATATATATTGATTTCAAATAATGAGGTTATATATTTTTAATAATTAAAAAGTGAATTATAAAGAAGTTATTGTAATTATTTTATCTTTATTTTGAAATAATTTTTTTTTTTTTTTAATTAATAAGTTGTGACTAGAGAAAATGTGGAAAAAGTAAGAAAATACTCAGAATAATATAATATTTAAATTTTTTCAACATATTAAAAATTTTGAGCCCATTGTCTAAAAAGTGTATATATTCATTTTTTCAATTTAATTATGTTTTAAAACATTTAAAAAAACTTTAAATGTTCCAAAATCTTGCAAGATAAGTTCTCATCGACATTACAGATGGATATTGTTTTTTAACGAAATAAATTGGGGTTTTAAACTAGTTATTTTTAATAAAGAGTCCAAAAGGAATCTTTTCAATACTACCTGTTAATTTTTTTTTTTGTGAAATGAATTTTTTCTCAAAGGATCTAAATTGTATTTTGGAAAAAAACTTTAAAAAAAAAATTAAATAACCCTGTAGAATAAAAATTCTCGAAATAAAATGTTATATGCGATTTATATATAATCAAAAAGTGTTTTTTTTTTTTTTTCATTTAAAAATATATTTCAAAAATCTACTTTTTTCTTATTTTCAAACTTTTTTTGTTAATAAAACAAATAAATTTTTTAGATTATAGTTTTTTATTTCGAAAAAAAATTGATTTTTATTTATTCTTAAAAATAAAATTAAAAATTTTTTAAAAATATCAATAATTAGTAATATTAAATAAAAAAAAAATCAAACACCATTTAAATTTTATTTTCAATGATTTAATAAATGTTGAAAATATTTGAATATTTACTATTTTTAAGTATTTTCGGGGTTTTTACTAATCATCAGTTGATCCATACCCTTTGAATTCTAAACACCATTTTAAAAACTACCACTCACCTAAGATAATAAATTGAAAAAAATATATATCCTTAAGTATTTGGAAGCAAATAATAATTAAATCTGATTTTTTATCCACTTTTAGATCTTCTAAATATATAAAAAAAAATTGATATTTTAAAAATTAAATAAAAAATAAAACCAAAAACTAAAAAAAAGTGAGTTCTAATTTTTGAAATGGGTATTACCTATTTTTTTATGACTTAACTTTCACTGAAAAAAAGTTCAAAACAAGATTTTTTACGAATAATTAAATTCATTTTAAAAAACATTATAAGTCTCAATTTTCTTAGTGATTATTTGTCTTTTCGAAGAGCTTTTTTTTTTCACATGATCTGATAACAAAAAAAAAGTATCAAAAAAAAAAAAAACAAAGAGAAAAAGAAAAAAAAAAGAAAAACAAAAATTTGAAAAAAAAAATTTTCACTAAAAAAAGAAAAAGAAAAAGAAAAAAAAAAGCAAAACTCAATATTTCAAAACTAGAAAAAATGATTCTGATCCCAAAAATTTGAAAATATTTTTTTGATAAGAATACTGGAATAAACCGTCAAAACAACTTCCATTAACATTACAAAGTGAGTTAAAAATTTTGAAATGTAGCTTCGTTTAATTTAGAAACTGTAATTTAATTTTAATTCGAAAAATTCATAAAAATAATTGAACACGATTTAAATTCTTGTATCAGAATAAATACGCTTTATGAAAAGAACTAATCAAGAAAAAAAATTATAAAAAAAAATATTAATAAATAATTAAAATTAAGAATTTCTTTTGGCATTTATTTATTAAATTATTCAATTATTTCCTTCATAAATAAAAAATGTTTTGAAAAAAATAAAAAAAAAGAAAAAAGAAAATCGTTGGTAAGAAATAAAATAAAAATTGAATATATATTAATAATAAAATAAAAAAATTCAATTGTTATAAAATACTCCTTATTAGAACTTTTTCATTATTTCAAATGATTTCAAGAATTTTTAAAAAATGATAAATAATATTTTTAAATGAATTAAAAGCAAAAATAAAATTAGAAAAGTTTCAATTAAATATGAATTTACTTCATTTTAATAATTAATAAAAAAAATTAAAAGTAAATTTTTTTAATCATTTTGAATAATATCATTAAAATAATCATGATCCAAGGCTTCTAATGCACTAATTCGTTTTGTTGGATCACACTGCAACATTTTCTGTTTGTGTTTTAGAATATTAATAAAGTGGAAGATAGAAAAAAATCAAAAAATACATATGTATAATAAATATAAAATAAGGTATAAACTTTGAAAAAAAAAGCTATTTTTTGATCTGAAGAGATATTTTTTAAAAAAATGGAATCATTTAAAAAAGAGACAAATTTGATTATTAGTAATTTTGTCACCATAAGATTTTCGATTTAATCCTTTTTTTACAAAATATGATAAATCTTGAATTTATAAACCAATCAATAAATTCCATTGAACCCTAAATATACGTGTGCATTCGAAATCAAAATATTGAATTTGAATTGTTATCAAATGATTCTAAGATACAAAAGTTCTAAATAATTATCTTTAAAAGAAAATTTTATAATTAAAAAGTGTATAGGAGTAACCAATAAAATAAAAAAATAACTTTGAAAATATTTTTCAAAATTTGAAAAATTTTTCTTGGTTCTTGTGATTTTATTATTTTTCCATTGAAATTTTGTCAAATAATTTTTTTTTCAGTTTTTTTTTTTTGAAAAGTTTGTCTAAACATCAAATTTCACGTTTTAATGATTAAAATAAATTATTCTTTACTAAAAAAAGATGTGTAATTAGATTTTTCACCCCAAAATTTCCTTAAATACTTTAATTAATAATTTATTCATTACAAAAGATATTTTGACATCATATAGAAAATTTGTTTACTCTATTTGTTAGCATACAAGAGTAATGTATAATTTTGATTAGAAATTGATTTAAAAATAACAAAAAATATAAATAGATTCATTTTAAAAATAATATTTTTTTTCATTGTAAAATTTTTTGATAATTTTTTCAACAAATAATTTTTTTCAAATTTATAATGATTTGGTCAACAGTTCGAGTCATATTAATAATTGATTTTTTTTTTTAAATTTTTAAATATTTTTTAATTTTTGATTTTTTAAAATCTAGACATAAAATAAACAAAATTATTTAATTAAAAACCATAGATCAAAAATTATTTTACAAGATCTGTTTTAATTTAGATTAACAAATCAAATTTCACAATTAGATTTTTTTCAATTTTTTACTAATAACAAAATCCAAAAAAATTTTCTTGGTTAAAAAGATTTTTGTATTCTCTTTGAATGATATTTAAAAGTTAATTTTTATATATTTTTTAAATTTAGAGTTGGTGGCTTTATAAAATCAAAAAGTTTTTATTGATTTAATTCCAAAAGTATTGAATAAAATTATTCCACACTTTTTTTTTTTTTTTTTTTTTTTTTGTTTTTTAACAATTATTTTATATTGAATTGATACTTTAGAAAATTAAACATTATAAATTTTAATTTAGGCCTAAAGAAGTAAATTTCATTTTTCTCTTATTTTGATGGTTATTGAAATTTTATCTAAAAAAAAAAAGAAAGTTTCTCAGTAATATATTTTTTTGATTTATTTTATTTTATCATAAAATTAACAATATTATTTAATAGTTATTATTAATAAATCAATATTTCATTTTGAATTTCTATTACTGTAATAAAATTTTTAATTTAAAAAATATATAAAAAATAAAAATGCTTAAAAAAAAATGTAAAAATATATAACAATTTTTTTTTTTCCAAAAACACAAAAAAAAATACAATCACATAATTTATTCATCTTTGGGGTATTTTGACTTTTTAATTAGAATTAAAATCGGGATTAAAGATAAATAAAAAATAAAATTATTAAAATATCAATATCATTTTAAATCTTTTATTTTAAACTTGATAAAAATTATGCCAATCCTGGTGCTAAGGTATATATATCCAAATCATTGTTATTGCAAATTTCCAAGAAAATGAATTATTTTTCAATCCCAAGAGAAGGTACAAAACGAAATAAAACAACAAAAATTTTCAACTATTGACCTTAAAAAATTTAAAGAAAACACTCCAAATTTCAAACCAAAGAGAAGAGTGAGATTCACATTTAAATTAAAAATCAAATACTTTGAAAAAACTAAAATAAAATATACTACCAAACTATTTACACTACCAATTCCAAGTACAAAATTGTAATTTTTGATAGTTTGAATTTTTTTTTGAATTTTGTTTTATTCAGTCAATTAAAATGAATGAAAAAACCATTTTGTACAATTTTTTCTATTTTTTATTTATTTTTTTTTTAAATGTTTTTTTAATTTTTTTTGTATTAAAAAATTTTTTAACAATATTTTGGTTACTTATTTGAAAAACTCTACAGATTATTGTGATTAATTAATATTAACAAAAACTATAAAAAAAGAAAAAAAAAATAATATTCTTTTTCAATTTTAATAGATCGAAAAATGAAGCAGGCTCAATATTTTACATGGAAAAATCGATTTTTGATAATTATATATTTTTTTGTTTTTTTTTTATGTTTGTTTTATGAGGTAACTTTGAAAATATACGTTTTTTAGATTTGGTACACAAGTAAATAATTCACCCCACCCAGGTTTCCATAAATGTAGTCCTTAAAGCAATGTAATACATTTTAAGAGAAAAAAACACTGAAATATTAATTAAGGCACCAAGTACATTTGTCCAATATTTGAGTTCCACCGTTTATTCGAAATTGAATCATCAAATCATTTCTTTAACCGAATAAATTAATGTTTTAATAAGTATGAGAATGGGATATATCCAAGTATAATAAATTTCCATGCCGATTAAAAAATAGAAATCAAAAAAATCAAAAATTGATCATAAGAAATTATCAATAAAAATCATTTATTCCTTGATCTTATCTGTAATATTTGATATAATTATTTCTTCTTTACTTGGTTTTATTTTTAATTCTGAATTGAAAAAATTTTGTTTAAAAAATTTTTGTTGAACAAATTATTTTTATTTCTAAAGAATTACCAAAATGAATTTCAAAACCCTATTTTCATTTAATTCATCTAATTCTAGTTTGAATTCAAGGAAATTTGATCTTTTTTGAATTCTTCTTTAGAAATAAAAATTTATTGGATTTCTTTGCTTGGTTTGATAATTATTTATTTTCCATTAAAATAAAACTCAAAATAATTTGGATTCATATTGAAATTTTTTTTCAATTTTTCTTTTTCTTTGAGTTGAATCTTTTGTTGTTTTTTTGATTCCGAGAATTCAACACCTTTATTTTAATTTTTGAAAAAGTATTTTTTTTTTTGGCTTTAATTTGATAAAAATATTTGAAATTAGAATTATGATTACAAATTTGTAAAAAAAGGTTTTTGTTAAAAACAATAATAAAGAGTAATGTGGCTGGAAATTCAATTTATTTTCTTGTTTATTTCAAACAAATTAAGAAGATAATTTCAAAAATCAAAAATGTTCTAAAATACACTTTTATTGATTTTTTTGATTTTTTTCATTCTTGATTTAATCAAGTTTCTCTGGAAAGGTGATCTTTCTTGTTTGGTATTCAAAAAGAAAAGATTTGTTTAAAATGCACACATTTCTCATGCCTATTTTTTTGGTTTATTCTATAATTAATTTCAAGTATTCGCATAAACACATTTCTCGATCTAAAACATAATTTAATAAAACCAAAAATTTTAACCAAAAAAAATGTTCAAAAAATTGAAAAATTAAAGATTCAACTCCAGTTTACTTTGGTTTGTATTTTCACAAACATAACAGTAAATGGTATTTTGGTTTCAAAGTTTCAATATCTGATGGCACTAAAAAAATCTTTTTTCAGTAAGGTTGTGATAATTAAAATTTTTCAAAATGGTAAAATGTACCCACTACCTTAAAGCCATTATTCTAAATTATTTTTTAACTAGTTAAAATACAACGAAATAAATGTGCGGTTTTTACTGTGATAAATCCAGTGATTTTCATTTTTTGCATGTTTAGAAAAATCCTACAAGTTACTATAACCAGGATATGTCTGGTTTCGTACGTAAAAAAAGCACACATACAGATAATTCTTGGCCAAAAATCACAAGAAATTGTATGGACAAAGGTTAAAAAAATTTGTCAACAAGTTAAAAAATCCACTCAATTCTAATAGTCTCTTCAAACCTAAAAAAATTTTTATTCTTCAAAAACAAAAAGAGAAAACAAGAAATTTTACCGATAAAAGATCATAACCATCTTCGTCATCAATTGAGGGAACAAGATCTTTCAAAGAATAACCTGGGTACTCTTTTGGGTTAAAGTTTTTCCACTCTGGCATTTCCTTCATATCTGGCCATTCCTCTTTTGTTGGTGTACCCATTTTTTTAAAGATTTTTTTAAGTTGGCTTGGAGAATCTCTTCCTTTGAAAAGTGGCTTTCCAAGATACATTTCTGCAAAAATACACCCTGCGCCCCAGATATCCACACTTGTGCCATATTTTTGGTTCCCAAGCAAAACGTCAGGTGGCCTATACCAAAGTGTAACAACTTCACTTGAGTAAGCCTTCATGGGGATACCAAATGCACGAGCTAAACCAAAATCTGCTAGTTTTAATTCTCCAGTTTGGTTAATTAAGAGATTCTGTGGCTTCAAATCACGATGGAGAACCCTTTGCTCTGCGCAATAAGCTAGCCCTCTTAAAATTTGGAAAGTAAAGGATTTGATTTGTCTTACTGGTAAAGGGGAATTTAAACTATCCATGTATTTTTTTAAATCATGATCTAAATATTCAAAAACCAGAGTTAATTTCCTGTTTGAATGAAGAACGTCTGTTAGCCTTTGAATTTTTTGTTGTTTAAAGTTTTCATTTTGTAAATTATTGGTTGGGTTAATTTGGGAAACGTTTTGTTGAAAATGTTTGCCGTTTGTACAAAAAAAAACAATTGAACCAAAAAAAAAAAAAAAAAAAAAAAAAAAAAAAAGAAGAAGAAAGAGAGAATGTAAAATAGGTTATAATTGCAAAAAAGAATGTATTAAAAGTAAATACAAACCTTACGATGTTAGGATGCCTAAGATCTTTTAAAAGACTGATTTCTCGAATCGCAGTTGATGGAACACCTTCATCAACACTATCTAACCGAATGTTTTTAAGTGCAAATATTTCTCCTGTTTTTTTTGAAGTAGCCTGATCAAAAAGAACACAAATTAATTCATAACGTTTTTGTGTTGATATTAGTTAATATACAAACATATTGTCAAAAAGATCCAAATTAAATTTTTTGTTTGGTTGGCTTGAAAGAAAAATTTCCAAAAAAAGAAAAGAATAAGGAGATTTACTTGATAAACAATTCCATATGTTCCAGATCCTATTTGTTTTAAATTAGTAAAGCGCTGACTTATTAGTCCACCAATTTGGGTCATCAAAAATCACTGAATTATTCCTTTTGATTTATTTCTTGAAAAAGAATTGATATTTGAAGTTGTAAAAAAATGATTTAAAAACTCAAAAATTTCTGTATAATCAATTAAAATGAAACAAGATCTTTGTGTGATAAAGAAATTTCCTTTATTGGTTAAACCAAAAAGTTTTGATAATTTGATTTTTTGCAAGATTGTCCTTTTTGGGATAATTAAATAGAAAAATAGGGAAAAAATTTTACTATTGTTCTTTTCTTATTTTCTTTTGAATGTTATTGTTTTCAGAGATGATGATTGTAATTTGAGATCTATATTTTGATGTTTGATCCTTTTTTGTTACATGTCTATTGGTGTGTTTGGTGAATGAGGAATCCTAAATAAAAGTATTTCAAATGGAAAAAAATAGATATTGAACTGAAATTATATCTCATTTTAATTTCAAATATCATTATTCAAATTTATCTTCTATAGAAATTAAAATCTGGTGAACATTTAGGAAAACTGTTTTTAAACAATATTCCAGATATTTTATGAACCAGATAGTTATAAAAAGAAATCTTCAAAATCAAACAGAATAAGGAATAAGAAAAATTAGAATCTTTGGGGAAAAAAAGTGAAAAAATATATTTATAATGAAATCTGTTCAAAGAGATTCAGAAATAATGAAAACATGGAAAAGAATAGTTTTTGGATTTTATAAAAAACAAAATCGATTATTAAAGATAACATAAAGTTTTATTGGCATAAGAATATATATTGGGGAAAAAAATTTTGAGTTTATTTTAAAAAGTTTACCTTTTCACATAGAATCACAAATCGGTACTTACTAGTTTGGAAATTCAATTTAAAATAGAAAAAATAAAACGAAGAGGAAGGTGATAATAAATTGGCTCCTGTTTATTCAGTAGAGAAAACATCAAATTTCAGGGTTTGTAAACCTTAAAGGTATAATAACAATAAAGTACAGAATTTTTTCTTTTTATTATTTCTTAGAGGATCAAAAAACATTGTTTTTTACTTTAACTGTGTGTTTTATATTTTTTTCATTAAGATTACTTCTTGAAAAATAATTTAATTATTTTTTTTTAACCATAAAATAAACATACCAAAATAAACCCGATTCCAAAAATTTGAAAACACCCAAAATCAAAATTATAGACAAAAAATAAAACTCAATTTATTATTTTTTTTCCAAAGGGAATATAAAACCACATTTAAGTAAAACGAGTATTTATGTTTTTATATGTAACCCTTTTTATACAAAAAAAAGAATAAAAAATATAAAAACCAAAAGAAAAAAACCCTGTATCCCAAATAATAACTCTAGCTAAATAAAAAATTCTATTCTTAAATTTGTTGAAATTCCACCAACAATTGTAAATCGATCAAATGACAAGATACCATCAACTAATCATATATGATTTTTTTATTTAAAAAACTTCACACTAACCTTCCTTCAACCCTTGAAAAAAAAAATTCCAGATCTAACTAAACAGATTACGTAACTGTAAAAAATAAAATGAAAACAAAAGAAAAAAGATAAAAAATGAAATAAACACCATTTCAAAAATTGTAACTCACCTGAAATAATGAATTGAAAAAAAAATAATTATCCTTTAGTATTCAAGAACAATTAATAATTAAATATGATTTGTAATTAACTTCAAAATCATTTTAAATCCAAAAAATTACCTGATATTTTATAAATTAAAAAAAATAAAACTCAAAAACTAAAAAAAAGTGAGTGAAAATTATTGAAATCAGCATTACGGATTTTTTATTACTGAACTTTCACTGAAAAAAAGTTGAACAACAAGATATTTTACAAATAATTAAATTCTTTTTAAAAGACATTAGATAGTCTCAATGTTCTTAGTGATTATTTGTCTTTTTAAGATTTCTTTTTTTTCCTTAACATGATCTTTTGCAATAAAAAACCCATTATATGAAAAAAAAAAAAAAAAAAGGAAAAACAATAAAAGATAAAGAACAAGAAAAACCCAAAATTTAATTATGATTAAATTCATTGAAAATTTTACTTTAAAATTTGAATAATTGAAAAAATAAAAATTAACAAAGGGACGCTAATGAAAAAAAAAAAAAAACAATACAATAATTAAAAAACTCTTCTAAGAATAATCTCTTATAAATAAATGCCTTTTTTTTTTTTTTTTTTTTTTTAATATTTCGTACTTTAAAAAAAAAAATTCAATAGCATTTTTATTTGTTTACTTTGATTTTAAATTTTAGAGATTAAGTTAGTTTTTATTATTGTTTTTTAGTAATGTAAAACATTGCTTGAGTCGAAAAGAGAAAATATAATCTTTTGATTCTGCAAATAGAATCACATGATTCTAAAAAAATTAGTACCAAATTTAAAAAAAAATGGAAATTAGTACAAAATGATTTACTCTGATGATAATGCTTTATGAATAATGTATATCTCAGCAATAAGAATCAAAAAAAAACAAGAACAAAAATCAAAATTGAAGATTTTTTAATAATTTTATAAAAGTATAGAATTAAATCGAATCAAAAAATGTTGTTAAATAATAAAAAGAAAAGAAAAAAGAAAAAAGAAAAAAACAAAAAGAAAAAAATAAAAAAAGAAAAAAGAAAAAAGAAAAAAGAAAAGGGAAAATAAAAAAGGAAGAAATAGAAATTTAAAATCTAATTACATTGCAAAAATTTATTTCAAGACTTCAAGTTTAAAATTAAACCCGGAGGATGGCAATCTTCTCGCTCTATGAATTTTCTCTTCTCCTTGGAATTGACCTACGTCAGTAAATTCAAGCTCAGCTCTAAAAGTTTTGACCTTTTCTATTGTGCATTTAATTTTTAAGTTTACTTCGCCCTCTACTTCTTTTTCTGATTCCACGTCTATACAAAGCCACATGCTTAAGAATTTTTCTTCTATTTCAAATTGGCAGGTCCAGTCGTAGCCCAATAATTTAAAAGTATGTGTTTCGATTTCATCCATGGTCTTCCAGAAGGGCGGTATGAAGGCGTCCCAAACTTTACCTTTACCGCGTACAAATTTCGGGCAGGGCATTAATTGGAGTTTGAATTCGAATTCCTCTCCTGTAATGTTTTCTAATTCGACGAATTCTGTTTTGCCACCTGATTCATCTGCTTCTTCATAGGTCGAGGGAAAGGTTTTGCTTTCCAGATCAACGATTTGGAATTTCACTTGCAATTTTATTGGTTCGTCAAGCTCTTCTTCTTGGTTATCCAAGCAAAGCCAAATATTTAAAAATTCGTCTTCCTTTTCAAAAATTGTCACCCATTTTTTCTCGAGGAAATCAAAGGGCAGGGTTTTAATTTTTTCAATTTTGTCCCAAAAGGCGGGAATTTTCGCGCTCCAGGTATTGACTTCCTTTTTCACAGGCTTAATTGCTGGGCATTCAAAGATTTCAAAAATGAATTCAAAGCCTGTTTCGTCGACTTCGTTAATGTCCATCTCACACGCGTCAAATTGGAATTGACCCATTTCTTCGTATTTATGGCTACGGACAAAGCTATCGACTCCCTTCAGAGTGTAGGATGCATTAAACCTCACCGCCTCATCTCCCAGCTTTTTTAAATTGTCTGTTGGCAAACAGAGACCTGCTTCCATTTCGTCTTCCTCGGGATCGTAAGTTAGTTGCACAAACCATCGGAATCCACAAAACTCAATTGGGCGAGTCTTGATCGAGGTGTCGATTAGCCAAAAGGATGGGATCCAGCCAACCCATTTCGGGGAGTCTGGCCTTTTTGCCAGCACGGGCGCCTCAAAGATTTTCAGCGTAATGATTAAGGGCTTGGATTTGTCAAGCTCCGTTAGGGGCTTTTCTTCGAAGGTGAACCCCTTGACGTCGCCGGGTAAAAAGTCTGTTGCGATCGATCCCTTTTCACCCCAGGGCGCTGTTACAGAATAGCCGATGAACACTTCGTCCTTAATTTTCGAGGAGTTCGTCATGCTGAGATCAACATCCAATTCCCCATCTTCATAGACACACGTCAATAGCCATCTTGCTCCATACAATTCCCATTCCTCTGTTGTTTCCGTTTCCCCGTCAAGTAACTTTCCAATGTTACATTTCATCCGATATTCAAAAAATCTCGAGTGGCACGGCTCGACCAATTTTTTGGGGAACAAGCCTGTTTTGCCCGTTAACAAATCATAGCCCTTCATCATGTGCCTATTATATGAGCTGACAATTTCATACCGAGTACCCTTTTTGATCGACAAACACTCCTCCTTTTTGATTCCGCTGTTTGGCGAGAGCTCGCTTGGATCCCAGCTGAACTTTGCTCGCACATATGATTTTTTTTTTTTTTTTTTCTTTTCATCGTCTTCATCTTCATCGAGTTTGGTGTCCTTTGTTTTCTTTTTGGAGGGCTTCTTCAACTCTTCGTCCCATTGATCTTGTTTGCCTTCCAAATATTTTGAAAAGTCTTCGGACAATTGCTTAAATGGCCCAAATTCAATATCAAAGTTTTCAATAAATTCCTTCCTTTGGAAAGAACGCTTGCCAATGATTTTGCATGCGCTGTCCAATTCGGAAATTAAGGAAAAGGTTGTCAAATATTCAACAGCGTTGTCATACAACTCGTGAATGATTTCAGATAACTGCTCTGGGATTTTGTTTTCAACATCAAAGGTGTTCTTGACGCCATATTGTTCATCGTACTTGGAGCACACCTCCTCACAGGAGATAACCTCGTAAGTGATGGCAAACCTTTCAAAGATTTCGTCATCCGCTAACTCCCCATTCTTTTCATAGTCCCAGCGATCAAACAACCATCCTAATAATTCTTTTTTTGATTTCGATTGGAGTACGTCAATCGTGTCGTCAATTGAATCGGGATCAAGTTCAACGCCATTCTCAGATAAGAGTGTTAATAAAAAACATGCTAAATCAAAATGTACCCCAAATTTTGTTTGAATGTCATCAAGTGAAAAGGAAGACATTGTGTGTGGAAATTTTGTTTATTTTTTTATGGAGAATTTAAAAAGAAAAAGATTTTTTTTTTTTATTTTATTTTGAGTTGGTTATTAAAAAAAAAATTTTTAATAATTAAAGCTTATAGAGCCTAATTCCAATTTGTATTGAAAATGTTAAAGGAGAAAAAAAGAAAGATAGTGGTTTTTTTTGCAAAACAAAAAAAAGTTATTAAAATCACAATCAAAAAAAGAAAATAAAGGAGAAAAAATGAAAAAGAAAGTTGATATTCACAAACTCTTTTGAATGAAAAAGGTTTTTAAATATGAGAAATATTGATTTCTTGAATTTTTGAATTTATATAATTATATTACTTTTTTTGGATTTGAAGACTTTTGCAATTGGATTTTATTTTAATTTTTTTGATTTTTGACAAAGGCATAAGTTCACTATTTTGTTGTTTTTGGAAATTTTTTAATGTTGGAAAGAATCGGAACTATTTTTGATGACTATTATCACTGTTTTTATTCATTAAACGTTTTTGTCAAAGAATGTCTTGTGATGTTCTTTTGTTGTCGAAAATAATTATTTCATAAGAATAAGGTAGAAAAACTAAAATTTTTTTTGTTTATGGTTTGTTTGATCTGTGGTATAGTAAATTTTTCAAAAAAAAGTTAATTGTAAAATAAAACAGATGTTATTTTTAATTCAGCTTGCCAAAATAATCACATTCCAAGAATTAAAACAAATCACCAAAGTCCTCAATTCAAAAAGGAAAAAATTAATAAATTACTGTTTCTATAGATTTAAAAATTTGAAATTTTCCATTGATTTTTCAATTTAACCTTTTTTTGTAAGGCTGAATGAAAATTTTTTTCAATTTATTTTGCAACAAATAGTAGCTACTTTGAGAGAAGTTTTCTGGTTGGATGAAATAAAAAAGGCTCAGCTGGTTTTATTCAAAAATCGCTGATTATAATTCAGTGAAAATACATTTAGATCTTGGGAAATTAATAAAAAATGAAAAATTTTATTGATTTTAACCAACTCTTATAAAACTTTGAGATAAAATTATTTTTTTTTTAATTACTGTGGTGGCACCAACATTTTTATAAGAGCTTTAACACATCTTGGAAATTTAACCAACTTTTTTTTTTTTTTTTAGGTTATGCAATTTTAAAATAGGAACACATGTTTCCAAACTCTACTTACCATTAAACCAACTTACGATGCTAGATCTTGAATTTTTAAAATCTTTCAAATATATTAATTGATTTTGTTTAAAATATTTCGTCATTATTACTATTTTTGTGAAATTAATAAATATTTTTTTTTATTGAAAATTTCCAAAAATAGAAAATTTTTCAAAATTTTTTTATTTAAAAATATTTTTTAATTTTCCGATACAATAGAATTTATTCCTAAAATTGATTTTAAAACCTTATTTCTTCGTTATTAATTATATTAAATTTATTTATATGAATCTTATTGATATCTAGTGAGTCCAATTTTTTTTTATCATAAATAAAACTTTGGTAGATCGTAAAAAAAGAATAGAATATTTTAGTTACTACATTTCAATAGTTTTTCCCATTATTTGTTTTTTTTAATATATCAGTTTTAAATCAAAAAAAAAAAAAAAACAGTATTAAGAAATTTTATTTTTATTAAAAATTCGACATACTTTAGATTAATATTAAAATTTGGATATTCATTAAAAAATAATAATATAGAAAGAAAAAATGAAAATTTATTTTTTCGTAAATATGAGGGATTATCAGCAATATTAGATTTTTTTTAACAATTTGACAAATCAATTGATTGATTTATCTAATCCCAATAATGTAGGTTATCATCATTTGATTTTGTTTTTTTGCTGATAATCTAAAATATTTGTATAATATTAAAAATGCTATATAATAGATAAATTCCAAATAAATTTTAAAAAAGTGTTATTAATTGAGAAAAAAAATTTATTTTAATATATTCTAAGAAAATGAATTAAAAGTCAATAAAAATTAAAAAGATCTAAAATTATAAAAATTATACTTTATTATTTATCTTTTAATAAAATAGAATAAAATTATCTTTTAAAATTTTGAGTTTATAAAGTTATTTTTAGGTAATAATTCTTAAATTCCAGTAAATTTTTATTATTTGTGATAAAATAAGAAATTAGTGATATTAGGACCAACTATATGTAATATAATTTTGCCTAAAAATATTATTGTCATTAAACCCCCTATTTGTAAAAGAATAAAATAAAAATAGCAAATTTTGGATTATTTAGAAATGATTGAAACAGTTTATTAGAATTATTTAGTAGTATAACTAATGAAATAATTGTTAGTTTGAATATTTTTTTGAAAATTTTATAAGTAATATTTTGAAAATTTTCGTCTGAATAAACAATTAATCCAAAATTAAATAATATATGTATTTACTTTATCCCATCATCTTGAAAAAAAAGATTTTTACCTTTGTGAGAATTATTTATTGACTTTTTAAAAAAAAATTTGAATTGAAAAAAAAAGTTATATTAAAAGTACTATCTTGTAGATTAAATTGTAACAAAAATTAATATGATATCCAAAAAGTAAAATTTAATTTTTTTTCTTAATTATGATATCAATATTTCAAGTTTGCATGATTTCTTCAATTTTTATGAAAATGATATAAATCGCTATTTATAATATTTGAAACAAACAGGACTTATATTTAATAATTTTTCTTCTTTTTTTTTTTTTTTTGATATCTCAAAGATTTTTTTTTGATTTTTAATTTTATATGAGTTGGGAGGGAGAATGTAATAAAAAAATTACTTTGAAAATATGGAGAATTATTGAAAATTTTCAAACTAAATGAAATCAAATTAAATTGATAGTGTAATAAAAGAAAATGATTCACTCTAAAAGAAAGAAAATTTAACATTTTAGAATTAGAAAACCAGAATAAAAAAAGCCTTATTTTTTTAAAAAAATAATAATTTTTGTTTTTAAAACTTTAGAATATTTAACATTGAAAGGTGTGTTAACCCTTTAATTTAAATTTCATTTCATCAAATGATTGACAAAATAAAAGTTTTTTTTTGAAGAAACCATTCTAGAAGATAATCATTTACACAAAAAACCCAAACGGGAAAAAAAATTCAACTGGATTTTTAATTTGGTAAAAATTAATGTAAATGAAAATTGTGATCAATTAATCTAAGAAACAATCAATTATTAAAGAGAAAATAGAGAGATAAGAGTAAAAAAATGTACTAATATTATTTTTTGGTCATTCTGGTTTCTTTGATCTAAATTTTTTGTTGAAAAAATTGCTATTTTTAAGATATTCAAAGACTATACCTAGTATTTGATAAAAAAAATTTGAAAATTAAAGTGAACTACAAATCCACACAAACAATTTCAATAATCCAGAAGGTTTAAATTATAAGGAAAGGTTTATTGGATAATAATATAATGGAATATTCTTTGAATTTAACATATCTCTTCTTCTAATTGATTTAACTTTTTATTTTTAGTACGATTCCTCCTGAAAAATAATGTTGAAAATTTTTATCTTTTAAACAGAGGCTAATAATTTTTTTGTGGATTCTTCTTTGAGTCATAAAAGGGGGGGTTTATGATATAATTATCAATCATTTTTTGGCCTTATTGTTGTATTTTTTGAGACTTATCTTGATTTTTTGTACCTTAAATGAGATCTTCTAGTGCGTACTTTAAAGATCATGGAATGTAAATGCTAATAGTGAAAAATTTTTACTTCATTTTCCGTTTACTTTTTCAAAATGAGCTACAAATTACAAATTATTTCTTTTGAAAACTCTGTTAATAAGAAAAATATGTTAAAAGAAATGAAAATTTAATACCATTTCTCATTCAAATGTCAGTAAAGTCCTGGTGTCGTAATAATTTTTAATTATTCCAATCAAAAGAAGAGTTAAATTCAAGATTATTTGTAAAGTGAACTGTTAATTTCACAATAAAAAGATCAAAATTTTCATTCAGTTTTCCAAAAAAAAAAAAAACACCTCTCAAGTATTAATACAGAACATCAAAACTCCCAATATTAAAAAGTCAAATAAATAATTTTAGCTTTTTTTCCGAATTCAAAATTAAAAAGTTCCAGGATTTTCCAGATATTGAAAATCTTTTTTTGTAAGCTAGATGAATATTTTTTTACCTTTATTGGAGAACAAACAGTAACCCACCCTTTAAGTACATCAAAAATGAAGGCTAGTTACTTTAGCCTTAAAAAAAAAATATGAAAAATAATTTAATATAAGAACATTTTTTCATTATCTCTCCAAAAGATAGATTTCTTAAACATTGTCCAAAGATGACCGAAGAACAACTTAAAAAAACAATTAAAGATTTAACTAACCGTTTAATCATTCTTGAATCAAGACTTCGAACAACAGTTGTTACCGAAAATATAAATAAAGAACTTGAAACAAATAAAGATCAAATTTTAGAAAGAGCACTCAACAAACTTGATACAGAAGAACGTATAGAAATTGAAACACAACTCCAAGAAAAAAATAGATTACAGGAACGTGTTACTGAACTTGAAGAATTAAAAAAAAAAACAGATTACCGAATTGAACACATGAAAAATTATTTAAAAAATTAAATAAAAAAAAGCTGTTTTTGTTCTTTTCAAATAAAAAAAAAAACGCAAAAAGATCACAAAGATTTATTGGCAAACAATTTTTGAAAGATTGTTGAATGGAACAAAAAACAACACAAGAAAACAACATTTCTTCTTGGTAAACAAAAAAAAACTTTTGCTTTTGAAAACAAAGGAAAAAGAGAAAAAAGAATCAATAAAAAAAAACCTTGAAAAACAAACTTTTGTTTTTCTTACAGTTTGTATTTCTTTCCAATTCTTAATATGAAAATCCAAACATAAATTGTCACCTTGTAAATCAAAAAAAAAAAAAAAAAAAAAAAAAAAGTGAAAAAAGGGATCTTAATTAAAATTGATCTCTAAAAAAAGATCTTTTATTTCAAATTGAACTGAAAAAAAAACAGACAAACAAGAAAGAAAACACTTACACCAAATCCTTATTCCTCAAAAATTTATTTCAAATTAGTTCTCGCTGAAAAGAAAGAAATCACTAATTTCAAATTAAACTTGTAACAAGAAAAACAATAGACCTGTTTTTTTTAACAAAATTGCTTAAGTACACCAAACAAAATTAACTAGAATTTTTTTAAATAATGATTTTTGGCTTATTCAAAAAAAAAACTTTTGGCTTGTTATGATTGAAAAATAAAAGGAACAAAATTTTCATTCAGCTTTACAAAAAAAAACAATATAACCATTGTGCAAAAAAAAATTCAAAAAGGATAAAAAGCAAAACACGTTTTTCATTGGGAACCTTAATAGAACCTGAAAATGAAAATTAAGATCAATCAAAAAAAGAATAAATAAATAAATTAAAGACAAAATGAAGTACTCAGCCCAATAACAGTTTTTTAATACATCTTTTGGTTCGAGTTTTTCTTTGATTGCTCAATTATTAAAAATTTGTATAAACAATTGACTATTTTTGAGATCTTCAAAACCACACTGACAATTTTGATAAGAAAGTAGATTTAAATTGTATTTGTTGGATTGATTGAAAATAATGTAATGGATTATTATTAAAAATTAATTCGTTTCTTCTTTTTATTGATTTTACTTTTCATTTTCAGTAATGTTACCAAAGAAAAACCTTGTTTAACTTTTTTTCCTGTTTCACTTTTTTTCCAAAACGGTAAGAGTTAAATTAAATCATCAAAAGTTCCGAATTCTAAAAGGGAAATTGATAATTTAAACAAGACATAAAATATTTAAGAATTAAAATTTTGTATGGATCTTTCTAAGGGAGCAGCTACTAGAAAGTCAAAATTTTGCATTTTTTACATTTTCCAAGAAGATTATCATTGTGAAAAAAATTTGAATCATTAAAAAAAATTGGTTAAGTCACAAATTTGTTTTCGTTTTTTAAATAGTAAATATTGGCAAAATGATTTTTGATCAAGTTATCATTTTATGAAGTAATCTTACATTTAAGAAAAAACAAATTCACTATCAATTATACTTTTCAGAAAAAATATTATTTGGTTACATTTCAACCCTTTCGAATTGCTTTGGAAAGCTTAAAATACAAAAATTGAATTATAATTTCATACTTAACTAAAAATATTAATTTTTTATATTACATTCCAAGATCAAGCTAGTGATTGTTTGGGAAGACCGAAAATGAATAATCGTTTTAAATTAAGGTTTATTCTATTAAGTTTTTTAGAATTTAAATGGTTTCTGAAATCTTAATATTTTGTTATTTTGAAGTTTTGATTTTAAAACATTAGTGAAAATCAATATCTTTTGAAAAAATATCTATTTTTTAGGAGATTATTTGATTCACTTTGGTTTATAAGGGTATTTAAGATGAACCATGATAAATTCGCGATATCTAACAATGATAAATATCCAATTAAATTGATAGATTTTAATATTTCCTAATAAATAGTTCTCTTATTTTAAGTAAAGTTGACAATTAAAAATAAATTTTTGAATTTTTGGAGTTCCACAGTAATTCCAAAAGGTTAAAATGCAACCAAATAATATTTTTTCTGAAAATTATAATTGATAGTGAATTTGTTTTTTCTTAAATGTAAGATTGGTTCATAAAATGATAACTTAATCAAATATCATTTTGCCAATATTACTATTTAAAAAACAAAAAGAAAATTTCGACTTACCCTATTTTTTTTAATCATTCAAATTTTTTTCACAATGGTTAGAAAAAAAGCATTTTTTCACTTTGTCTGGTCTTCGTATTATTTAATCCACAAAATAATTGTTGTCAAATAATTTATTACATTTTTTTAAACACAGATCAAATTAAAATACAAAAATATAATGATTACGTTGAATTGTCTAATCTACCTTGGGAAATGTTAAATGGTTTACGTTGTGTTCGTATCTCAACATTCTTTTTTGATATTTTATTTTATGTTTGAAAAAAAATTAATAAATTGTTTTTAAGAAGTACAATTTAAACTTTTAAAAATCAACTTGCTCCAAGAGCTAAAGGAAAAATTTTTGTTTTCTGATTCAATTTAAAATTCAATAAAAAGTGAAAATGTTAACTTCTGGTGGATATGTCTTATTCTATAATTTAAAGGGGGGATTATACTTTGGATCAAAAAAAATAAAAAGGAAAGGAATTAGAATAATTTTGGAAAAATACTCAAAAACTCCTTAATCTGGCTAATCAAAATTACGAAATTTATTGTTCTTGTCGAGAATTTTTCATCAAAGCTCTTATGGTTAGAAAACTTAAGGTAATAAAGAAAAAATGAAAATAAAAAAATTGAAAATAAAAAATTCCTAAAATAGTAAAAAAAATATACGAATTCGGGTACATAGTGCTCCATTTTTCGGAGTCGTGGAATACCAATTTATTAATCAGGATTTGTGGAATCTTTATTTATTAATAATCTTTCTATGGTGTTTTTACTCCTCCTATTTCAGGATGTGGATAATTTTTAATTTGGTCATGTTAATGATATAATATTTTTTTATTTTAATATTGTAATTATTTTTATTCTTCTCTTTTTTATTTAGTAAATTTTCTTTGATTACCCTTTGCTCACAATAAATAAATAAATGGGAATTAGAATAATTAATCAATTAACCTCTTAACTTTAATTCAAAATACATTACTAAATTATTCTTAAATTAAACAAAAGTACTTTGGATGTGATTATCGGATATTCTTAATTTAACTTTACCATTGTTTTTTTTTTTTTTTTTTAACTTATACCTTTTGCTTCTTATAAACCCTTGTTATATATTCATTATTGTTTTACCAAATTATATTAAATGTATATTAATTATTAAAAAGTGGTCCATGAAGTTTTTTAAAAAGTGTTGTATTTTTATTATTATATTTTTCATTTTAAACTATTTTCTGGATTCTTTTTAAATCCATTTATCTTTCTTTATAAAATAACTTTCTTGAGATTTCTATTTTTAATATATGCATTTTAATATAATGAAATATATTTTTAAAAATAAAAAACCCGACAGAACCTAGGTTTTGATATCATAGTTTTATTTTGGAAATTAAATACTTTTTAGAAAACAAATGATAATAAAACATAATCTTTTTTATTGATATAATGATATCCCTAATTGATTTTTTCAAATTATTGTTGAAAGAAATATTTTGAAGATTAAAAGAGAAAGGTGTTAACTTTTTTGTAAATTGTTTGTTTACAAATTAATTTAGTATTTAAATTGATAATTTTTGTTTACAGAAACAATAAGGAATTAAATTAGAAAAATAGACGAATAAATAGAAATTAATACTATTTTAGCAATTGATACAAAAATTAATTAACAAGTTAAAACAATTCTTTCATACTATCCTAAATTAATATCTGAAAAAAATTCCATATTTTTGATATGATCATTTTTAAAACTTTTTTTTATTATTTCTTTTTTTTATTTTTTTTCTTGAAAAGGGTCAAATTGAAAAAAAAAAAACACGGTGTTAGAAATAACAAACAAACATTAATAAAAGTGAGATAATGTAATCTCTTTTAAAATCAAAAATATTTACATGTAAATCAAATTATTTAATGAATATTTGTAATTTTTCAATTAAATTGTGAATTTATGTATAAAAAGTTCAAATTTTTAATTACTAAACGTCAAATATATTTTCTTTTTTTGTAAAATTTCTTGTATGTTCAATTATATAATTTATGATCTATCAATTCTATCACGAATTTGGTTATTTCCCTTCTTTTGAATTACAGTCTTTCCAAGGATACCGTGAATTTTTTTAAAAATCTATATCAGCATCAAAATTTGATTCATATAAAAATTCACGGTAGCCTTGGAACATCTGTAATCTTATCTTGGTTAATTCAAAAAAAAAAAAAAAAAACAATCAAATATTTCATTTTTAACTGGTTAAAAGGTAATAAAATAGCGTAGTAAAAATAAAAATTCTACTATTTTTATAAAATTGCGTTTTAATTTTTATTTTTTATAAGTTTAAACTTAAGAGTAGAGTCATTATAGTTAATTTTTTTTTTCTGAAATGGAAAAAAACTTTTTAGTACTTTTTAATTAGGACCTAATGCCAATCAAAAACCAACCAACCTATGATGTACTATCAAACTCCAAAAATCAACAACCAAAAATGAGAAAATTTTTAGAAAAAAGCGCCAAAGAGGGTAACTCAATTTCCAATTAGAATGGTTAAAATATACAATTTTGAAAACAACTTTGTCAGTTTTGAAGTGTCTCTCTTTCGGGCTTTTTGAGATCTCTTTGATTTTTTTTTTCTTTTTTTACCATTTCTCAAATGAGTTATTTTTATCGTAAGAATATTACATAATCCTTACTTGGTCAAATTTGGAAGGTTACAAAATAACCAAAAATCAGATCAAATCCAATTAAATTGATTGTGCACTTTAAGAAATCAATTTGTTATACATTAAAGAAATTTAAACCTTTTGAAAAAGAAAATGAGAAAAGATGGATTATTTTTTTTTAAATTTTTGATTTTTTGAAATTGAGAACTCTTTTTCTTGGTTGAATTTTTTATCAAAGAGATCCAATGAATTTTTTTTTGTTATTTGATTTTTGTAAACCAAAAGAAGGGCTATTTCACAATACCCTTTTTGGTCTCAGGTCACCCCTTGAGTATGGTGCATTTTCATGGTAAATGACTAGACCCTTAAAAAAATCCAAAAAAGTTTGTAAAAACCAAGTAACATTTAAATTATTTAATTCTGAAAAGAGGTTGTTGTATTGTCAATTTCCCTTTTAGAATTGTAACTTTGTGGTTTTATTTTCTATTCTTTTTTTGGAAAACGACAGATTGAAAATTTGAATCCTTTTATTGTGTAATTAACAATATTCACTGGAATAGATTAGTTTGAGATTTGGAGTATTTAAATGTTAAATGAGAGAACAACCTAATTGACCTGAAGAATTACTATAACGAAATATAGGTGCCAAAACAAAGTTTAAAACAAAAAAGAATCCAATATTTAAGAAGAAAAATATTTCCTAATTAGAAAATTTTGTTTTTTGATTACTGATAAATTCCAATTTATTTTTGGAAATTTTTACTTGATTTTCCTTATTGAAATTATTATGCTCAAGATTTGAATAAAGCATTTTATGTGCTCAAGTGTTAAGAAACTCTCTAAAATTAGTTGTTCTTCAAAATTTTCTTTGTCCTGGACTGTTTGAGAAGTGGAAAGTTCAAAGATTTATCTAAATTGGAAATTGAGTTAAAAATTTTTTGATATTTATTAGAATTTATCAGTATTACGTAATTATTTTGAATAAACAATTTGATTCATATTCTTGGAGTATTCTTTACAACACAATACACTCACTCTTAATGTTTGGTGAACAACTAATGATCACAAAGTAAAAAAAAAAAGAATAAGACAAAAAGTAGGTAAAGAAGAAAAAAGAAAAACAATTCAAAATCTTTTGTAATATTATGTTTGTGTCCTCAGTAATAGGGTGATTTATCTTCATATTTTTTTCAGAAAGACTAATCTTAACTCATCATAGGCACAATTTATTACAAAAAAGAAAAAAAGTAAAGATCAATAAGAAAAAGAAAAAATTAAAAAAAAAAAAAAAAAAAAATCCAAGAGAATTTAAAAAAAAGTATTTGATGAAAGTGAATTTGTAAAAAAAATGAAAGTTATAATGGAGACATCTTGCTTTAAAGAATAAATTCTCTTCTTTGTTATGAAGGCTAAATAGATCTAATTCTGAAAGGTTACCTGAAAGACTAAGTTGGTAATTTCAATTGGGAATCCGATATTTCAATTTTGTTTTAAATTACGTAAACGCGATTTGTGTGTTGTAATTGCAACCAATTTTCTTTTTCTTTCCCAAGAAACAGTTGAAACAACGTAATCAAAATTTAAACTCTCAAAGTTTTTAAGTCTGGATGCCTGGCTATTTAAACTTTGTAAATTGAGTCTAGGGTTGAACAATAATCGTTTTTATGCTTTTTTTTTTGGGATATTGATCGAATATTCTTCAGTTTCTTGGAGTTAGTGACTGAAATCAACTTTTAGGATCAAATATTTTATCAGTATTAATTTTTGTGAATTAAGTAAAGACGATTTGAGGCAAAAGAAAGTAAAGTAACCCTGTTTTGGAAATAATTTGTTTTTGGTAATTTGAATATTGAGGGTACATTTTCATTATGATTGTTTTTTCGAGAAAGCCTACACATTAAATAACCAAAGAAGTAGACAATAAACAAGAGGTAAAAATGAAATTGGTTTCTGAAAGTTTAAACATTACCATAATGGAATTCAAAAATTAAGGATTTACAGAAGTTGAGATATGAATGTTGTAAAAAAATAGAGTTTATACAATTATTCATACAAATAAAGAGTTATCACCAATAATCGAAATATTGGTAAAGCTAAATTTAATTTATAATTATCTAAATTGACTAATATTTATTAAAATCAAAAAAGAGTAATGGTGAATAACAATCTTTCAATTCTTCAAAACAAAGTATACTGTAGTCAAAATAAAGCGTGTAAAAAAATATAATGTGTGTTTCAAAATAAAAAGCGTGTTTTTTTGTTATAGAATACCTAAACATTAACCAATAAAAGAAACCAATAATAAACCCTAAAAAATATGGTATTGGTTTCTTAAAGTTCGATTATTTAAATCAAATTCTAAAAATGAAGGATTAAATTGCAAAATTTATCTCAAAAAATAGAGTTAAATGTTCATCAAAAAAACTAAAATTTCAAAAAAATTGAGAATATCAGGGGAAATTTTCAACTATTTGCATGAATAATTTAAATTTTACTCAAAATAACGAGACCTTTACCTTCAAAATTGATTTGAACTTAGGTATACTATTTGTTAGTAGATTGGATGTTGCCTTGGTACAAGAATAAAAAAAAGCACGGATAATATTTTGAAAAACGGATTATAGTTGTTGTGCACGCTTTATTTTGATCACTGTAGGTAAAAATAAAATATTGGTGTTCACCAAATGATTTTTTATTAAAAATCCATTCAAGCTCAAAAATCAAAACCGATCTTTTGTTTACTGTGAGTCAATTTTGGATCACTTTCTTCGAACCCTTTATTTATCTCGAAAATGGAAAAACTCTCTTTTCAACATTCCTTATTGACACTTTAGCTATTTAAAATTTTATCTCAAAAAAGGTGAATTTAAGGACTACAATCCCTGAAGAAGGATAAAAAATCAACATGTGTTAAGCATGGTAATCAATGTTATTTTAGTTCTTAACGGATCGATCTACAACTTTATAAGAATTTTAATAGTGATAAATTCCAATAAATATCTGAAAATTTTCAATTGAATATCCATTTTTTAAATTTTTTTACACAAGTTTTGAAGAAAAGATTTTATTCTTTTAAATGTTAAAAAATATTGTTAAATTGGTAATACTTCAAAAGGTTCTTTCTCTTGAGTTGCTTTAAAATTTGAGATTTGGGATTACACAAAAATGTGAAAATGGACTAAAAAATGTATTAAATATATTTGAATTTATCAGTATTAGTTCAAAAACACACTTTTAAAAGAAAAAAAAGACTTTTTTTCTTAAAAACGAATTGAAGAGTTTAAAGTAGATACATTGGAAGATAGTTCTGGAAAAAAGTGATTTTGGGTTGTCAATTGAAATTTTCATTTCGACTATTTTTATTTATGTTTTTTATAGCAAGTTTTGTTTTTAAGGCGCATAATTACAACTAAATTCAAGACCCCAAAAAAATTCATATAAAGAACATAATTTTGAATTTTTTTTTTACAAATTATTTTAATAGAATTTAAATTTTGTGACTTAATCTGGAATTTTTTTTTTTTTTTTGTGCATTTGTTTTCCATTATTATTGAAGAAGTGTAAATTGCACTCTACACGCCCTTATACTTAATTTTACTTTCAGAAAATCAAATTAAATGTCAAGTATTTACTTATTATTAATTAATGAAAATAATTTCAGATTTTTTTGATTTAAAATTGATTCATTAAAGATCCCCCCCTTTAAATATCTTTTGTAAAAAATAATCTTTTATTCTCATGAGGATAAGTGCATTTCATAAAAAAATATCAATATTGCCAACAATTTCTTTATGTTAATATTTTCAACCTAGAAAGTGAAATTTTATTTCCTTTTTTATTTTTAACATAATAATATTTATTTAATATTAAGAAATGTTTTAAATATAAATTTATTGTCGAGTTTGATGGGTAACTTAAATATTTTTGGATTTTAAATAAATGATTTTTCTATTTTAATATATTGAAAGACTTTTATGGGGGGTGATAAGTGCCGTAAAGTTCTGTGGAGTATTACTAAGCCACGTCAAGTATCTAATTTCATTTTATTCTTGTTCTTGTACAATTAAATCTTTTGGTTTTTCAATCAAAAGAATAATTAAAATAAAAACATAATGGTTTTTTACCAGAATTCAAAAAAATCTAGTAAATATATTGATTTTATTATATTATTTTCAATTTTGGACAATGCCTAGCTTTTTTCATTTAATAAAAAAAAAAAAAAGAAAATTATACAAATTTTCTTAATATTCTTTGAAAAGCTAATGGCAGTTTTCTTGAAGTTTTATGTTTTATCAATGAAATCCACTTTATTATCAGAATTAACAGAAACTATGAAAAAATAACAGTACTTTTCTTGATATTTTCTATTTTATATCAAAAATCTATTGATATTACAAATAAACAGAAAACGAAAGAAAATTTTCATTAGTTTTTTTGTAATTTTTGAAATAAACTGTTAATGTATTGAATTTTCAGGCTATTTTAAAAATTAAAAAAATAATAGTTACTCTCCCTCGGTTTTTTTCAGGAAACCGAAGAATATAGTAGAATCAAACAGTTTACTCTATTATTTTGATTCATGTAAAACATAGTACATGGAATATTTATTACAAGGATTTTTCCCCTCCATTTCAGTTTTTTAGACAATTATTGCATTATTAAGACTATTGTTTATTATTTATCATGATTAATATTTCAAAGTTGAATGAAAAAAAAATTCATCCATGCGTTTATTTGTACTTTTTTGCCCAAAAAAAAAACAAACAGTTTCCCTCGACGAGAGGATCTAAAAACATGTCTAAAACTAAAAACAATATAATAGTCTCAAAAATTCGAAGTAATGAAATTTTGATTATCTTGTAAATAAACTTACTTATTAATATTGAAGGTGAAAGGTTAATGAAAGCAGTATTTTTGTCTAACTTTAATTTTTCAATTTTATTTTTTCATACTGGTTTTTTTTAAAACAACTTAAAATTATTTTTTTTTACTAATATTAATGATTCTAAACTTACAAAATCTTGAAATTTAAGAATCTATTAAGCGTCTATTTTTCAATATTGAAAGTGGTATTTATATAATAAAGGATAAACAGTTTCTATCAATTGTCATTTTCCTAAAAATAAAGTTTTTAAGTCAAAGAAATTGGAATTTACTTTCAATTTATTGTTTTGGGATGCTTTGGATATTTTACCTATATAATGGTTTATATTTTCCGAAATAGAAAATCCAAAATAGAAACCAAAATTTACAATTGAAAAAAAAGATAATCAGTTAAAATTTTATTTCATTTAAATTTCAAATACCAGTAAAGTCGTTTTAAAAAAATAAAAACTTTTTTTTTATTATTTTTTCAGAATTCAAACCGTTTTCAAAGTTTTGTGCTTCAAGGGATTAGACACAGTATATTCCTCTAAAATCAAAGTATGTTTTTATTGGAAGTAAATGATATTAGTACACCATGTCTCAAATAGCTCAAAAAATATTTTATAAAACTTATTGCGCAATAAATTATTATCTTTTTAACCAATGATCACTATTTAAAAAATTTGTCATTTTGTAAATTTTTTTTTAATTCCTTTTCTAAATCTAAAAAAAAAAAATCCAAAATAATAGTATTTCAGTATATTATAATTAATCATTAGTTTTTACAGAAACAACTATTTTTTCAATTTTTCAATTTCAAAGTTTAATTTAGTAATTATTAACATAAAACCACAAAGATTAATTAATTTTGTTTGTTTTTATTAAGCGAATTGTAATATCAATATAGACTAAATTTCAAAATAAAATGCTTTTTTTTTTACTTTTTTTTTACTTTTTTTGATTTTTTTAAAAGAAAAAAAATATATAACTAGTGTATAGAACCGAATATTAAAATAGTAATTTTTTTATTTTAATAGATAACTTCAATTAATAAAAATGTTTATTTTAAAAATTTGATTGTTCATGAGCGAATTATTTTGAAATAAGGTATTTCCAAAAAAGCTGTGGCATTTTTTTTACATTTCATAAAAAATCATCTTTGTGAGTGTAGGTATTCGTTGATTGACAATATCAAATTCTGGTAAATATTAGTTTCCATTGCATCAATTAACTACAGTATTTATTTCAAAATATGTTAGTTGAAATATTTCCAAAAAAATGAAAATAAAAATAGCACCTATTTTTTTGGTGAAAAACAATGTAGACCTATTTCAATAAAAAACTGGAAATATGGAAAGGGTATTAATGATTTTTTAAAAAATCAAATGCTGTTATGTGTTTTTCATTCTATATCAAGATTTGTTGAGATTAAACAAGTTATGAAAATGATTGTTTGGATCAAAAAGAAAATAATAAACATACTAATTTTCACACATGAAAAATATCAGATAAAATTGAGATCAGAAAATTTTAATATCTTTTATTTATGTCATAATATACCGAGAAAAAAATTGAATTATTATCAAGAATCGATAAATGGTAGTTAATGATTTTGTATGTTTAAATACTTTTTTGAAGATTGGGTTTAATAAATATATTTTAAAATAAATTTGCCCCACTTTATTGGAAATATGTTAGAATTTATTTACAATATTTCAGAAATAATTGATCAAAAAAATCTATTGATTAATAATTTAACTTTTTAAAAAAAATTGAATTTTATAACGATTAATCTACATTTCACCAGACATTTAAGAAACATATTTTGCAACTTTGAAGTCTGAATATTGATAATTCAACCTTTAAATTTGTGGAAATACTGGTTTTTTTCTCCGAAATTGTTGGGTTTTTTACGAATACAAGGATAATTTTATATTGACAAGATCCACAAATAGTATTACTAGTTGACTTTGAGATTTTTTCGAGACATTTGAACCATGTTACACTAATGTCGTTACATCCAATAACAACATACTTTGATTTTATACTTCTCTTTGGTAGACACTAATCCCTTAATAAAGTGAAAACTTTTTTTTTAAAAAAGTGCTTTCCTTCCCATCCCAACCTCTATACCAGATTCAAAGTTGGCCCTTGGCTTTACTAAAACAGAAAACTTAAAAAAGTAAAAACTTTTTTAAAAGAGAATACTTGATAAAAGTTTATAAAAATTCCTCACTATTTTTAAAACGACTGTATTATCAAATATACTCAATAATATTTTGATCATTCGAATTAAATAGACGACACATTACTTTTCTAATGAATGATCTTGATAATACAAAACCAAAACGGAACATTTAACAAAACCCAAAAGTTGTATTGGGAAAAAAAAAAAAATAAACAATTGGAGAAATGTAGATTTAAGTGGTTGTTTGTTTTTTTTAAAGAATGTTTTTGTTTAATTTTCAGAATAAATCCGATTTGCAATATCTGAAACAACCCACTCAATTCCGTCTAACAAACCGTCCCCTGTCACTGCTGAACAGGCAACGATTTTCCAATGTCTTTTTTTGATTTTGTCTAATTCTAAAATTTCGGAGATCTCTTCGAGGGATAAAGAGCTTTCCAAGTCCTGTTTGTTTGCCAAAATTAAAAGAGAGGCACCAGCCAGCTTTTCTTCAAAGAGCAACTTGTCCAGTTCTTTTTTACAATCCTTTAACCTCCGTGTATCAGAGCTATCAACAACCCAAACCAATCCGTCTGTTTCTTCGTAGTAATTCCTCCAATACGATCGTAGTGTTTGTTGGCCACCAACATCCCAAAATACCAATTGGTATTCGTCGTATTGCACAGTGTCGATGTTGAAGCCCAGTGTAGGAGAGATTTTGTTGATATCGTCTCCTTTAAATCTTTTGACAATTGTGGTCTTGCCTGCATTATCCAAACCTCTTTAGGTTTTGTTTGAGAATTATTCAGAAATCAATATTCAATTTACAGATGGATTAATTGTTATTTAACAAGTTTAAAGGAAAACAATTTCATGATTGTTTTTGTTTTTTTAATTTCTTATTCAAGCAAGATTAAAACCAAGAAAAAAAAAAATTAATGAAAAAAGAATTCTCGATCAAAATAAAAGGAACACAAACAACATTAAAAGCCTCATTTCTTTTTCTTTTTGTTTGATTTTTCGAAGTATTGTTAACAGTACCATTTTTTTTGACTATTTTTTTGATAAGAGGAAATTATTAAAAAAATGATTATTGAGTTACTTTTTTTTAATTGGTGCTTTTTTATTGGCATCTATTCAAATTTGACTGCATTTTTTCCTATTTGAATTGATTTTATTGTAATTAATTACTTTTTTTAAGTTGAATAATCAAAGGGAGAAGTATATAAAAATTAAATTCTTTTATTGTCCATGTTTATCAAAATATGAAAGAAGATTAATGGCCTTTGACTACATGTATTATACTCTTAGATCGCATATAAAGCCCAAAATAATCGAAATAAGATAAAACTAAATAATCAATAACATACAAAAAAAGATTTACCTTAATAACGAATAAAATTTTTGTTTGTTACTCAAATAATAACAAATAAAATTAAATACCTTAGATTTAAAGATCAAGACTTATTAGAAAAAAAATTTTATTTGATGAACCAGGGTGTAATTTAAAATGTTCAATGGACACATATGTTTCTGTATCAAATTTAAATATATTTATGAATGTATATATATATATATATATATATATAAAATGTCCATCCTTGAGGAAAGATAAAAAAATACGTTCAATAAAAAAAAATAAAAAACTTTTAATTGTTAATAATTATCAAAAGTAAAAAAAAAAACTTTATTACTTTGTTAATACTATTAATTGTAAAATAAAAAGATCAAAATTTTTATTCAGTTTTCCAAAAAAAAAAAAAACACATCTCTCAATATTTATTACAAACCATCAAATTCCTCATTCTAAAATGAAAAATTAATAATTTTAGCTGGTTTTTGAATCATAAAATTTTAAATTTTATATATTTTTAAAATCTTTTTTTAACGAAAACTGAATGGAAAATTTGTTCGATTTATTATGCAATAAAATAGTGGCCTGTGTTGGTATAAATGTTCATAATCTATCAAGGTGTAACTTATTTTGTTTTAGTTGTAATCTTCTCATTTTTTTTTTTTTTTTTTCATTAGATGGTTTAATAATAAAAAATTATGGTTTTTTGAATGTATAAATTCCAGGCAGTTAATTTTGAGGTGTTTATAAATCAAATCAATTTAAAAAAAATATTCTTCTAGATTCCAATAAAAAAGAAAAAAATAGGAAGACGAAGATGAAGAAGAAGAAGAAGAATGTTTTTGTATTGTGTACAAAAATTTGAACTCTTTTCAACCCAAAAAAAAATCTATTTTTTTTTTTTATTTTATATTCTAGATTGAGATTTAATTGATTTGATAACTTCTTGTTTTTTTTTTTTTTAGAAATCAGAATTAGATCCTTCCAGATTTTATGCACACATACACCAATTAATTGAATTAAGCCTTCAAAAAAAAATTTTTTTAAGTTGTATCTTTTTGATAAGATGGGAATGTTTTTTTTTTTTTTAGAATACTGTTTGAGTTAAACAATGAGATTCTATTTTATTATAGATATTCTTTTTTTCTGTATTGTTGATTTTTTATATTTTATTAGATTGAGCTAGGGTGTATGTTAAAGGTTTATTGAAGGTAAACTTAAATAAATATTTTTTTTAAGTCTTGGTGAATTAATACTAAGAAAAAAATCGAAGAGATTAAATTCTTCCATTATTATTTTTTAACAATAAAATGAAATTTTTATTGAGATTCTGAAAAATATTTTTTGTAATTAGTGTTTTGGTATATGAAATCGATGAACGAACCTCATGTAAACAATTTGTTAATTTGTGTATTTTTTTGAAATCCAAAATTATCATATTACCAATATAAAATCAAAAAAGGAAATCGGTGGTTAGTATTAAATAATTAAATTAATTCTTGGAATTTTTATTAAATATTTTTATTTTTAGGTTGGTAGAATTAGTTCTTAAAAGGGGAAATTTTCCAAAGGTTTTTTGAGTATTAATATTTTATTTTAAAGTTTTAACATATAAAACTGATAGAGGTGTAATTTTGGAAATAAATTAAAGTATGATTAAATTTTGAATCAACAAATAATCAAAAAAATTAAGATCTATTATGCAAAAAATATTATTTTTTAATTTACAGTTCTACACAAGTTATTTTCTCATTTTCATAAGGTGTAAAAAAAGATAGGTACAAAATATTCAAATTTGAATTTTTTTTTACAAAATCTATTTTTTCTTGCCCAAAAGTACCATTATAACAATTTAAATAATTTTTGGATTATAAAAAACTAATTTTGATATTTTTGGGGGGTAAAATTATTAAATCTTCCCTTTTTTGAAGAAATTTTATTTTATAAATACAGTCAGTTTCACTTTTAAGGCACAAACTTTCAACGAAATTTAAGGCACAAAAAAAATCTCAAATTAAAGCACAAAATTCAAATTCTAGTAAAAATAAATTGTAAAAAAAAAATTTCCAAATTTTGTGCCTTAATTTGAGATTTTTTTGTGCCTTAAATTTCGTTGAAAGTTTGTGCCTTAAAAGTGAAACTGACTGTATAATTTTAGATCAGATTCATGAAAAAAATTAAATATGGTTTTTAAAGGGTAAATACTAAAAAGGTAATTTCATATAACTTAATGTAGACAGGGGGCGATTAAAAATAAATTAAAGGGTTAAGCAAAAGAAGATAGTTATAATATCATTGGTGCCACGTTTAAGGCAGAACTTTAAAATTGAATTCCAGATAAAAAAATCTAAATTTCGAGTGCAAAAATTCTTTTTCTAACACTATAATTTGTGCTAAAAAAAAATTAAAAAAATTTGGGATAATTTGAATTTTTATATGATTTAAATTTCGGTCAAATGTTCTAACTTCAAATTAGTGTTAATTGGCTACCTTTGCGTATATTTTGTTCTTTGAATGATTAATTTATGATAATATGTTGTAAAAAATTCAATTTTTTTGTGATTTATTCAATAACTGATTTTTTTTTGATAAACAAGCGGTTCTAAATTTTATTTATTATTTTTTTTCTGATTTGCTTTATAATATTATAATGTATGATTTATTAATTTCGGTTATTCCTTCTTTTAAATACTACGAATTTAAATGTTTTTTTTTGAATTTACCAATTAATAATAATGTTTTAATTTTTTTTTTGTCAATAATTAAAATACAAAAGCATTTTATTAAGTCAAAATTGCAAATTATTCACTAATTCTAATTATTAAAAATTTACTTTCAAAAACTATGTCATTATTTTCCTATTTGTTGAAAAACAATATGAAATGGTCAATTTAAAAGAAATTAACATAAAAAAGTAAATAATATCTTCATTAATGATAATATATCCATAAAAAATATGACAAAATCTTATCTCTTCTTTAGATTCGTTATCCATGTTAAAGTATTAGAAAGTGATTGATATTATAATGACAGGGGTGACTAAATTCAGAAAAAGAAATCTAACCAGCCTTAATGTTTATAGCATTATTTACTATATATAATATAATATTGATCAAAATAGAAAGACTAAAAAAAAATATCATTAGTAAGAAATACAGTCAGTTCCACTTTTAAGGCACAAACTTTCAACGAAATTTAAGGCAGAAAAAAATCTCAAATTGAGGCACAAAGTTTGGAATTTTTTTTTTTACACAAATTATTATATTAGAATTTAAATTTTGTGCTTTAATTTGAGATTTTTTTGTACCTTAAATTTCGTTCAAAGTTTGTGCCTTAAAAGTGAAACTGACTGTAAAATAAATTTAATTCTTTTCTTTTTTGAAAAAAATGGGGAAAAAAATTATTCTCTTAGAAATAATTTACTTTTAAGGTATTACTAATAAATTTTTATTAATTTTGGTAAATTTTATCATCATTTTCATTTTGGATTTTTTTTTATCCTAGGTATCTAGAAAAATAATCAAAGTAAACTAAATTTCATAATAAATTGACCAAATTTTTTTATTTTTTTTTACTTTTTTATATTTTGTTTTTAAAAGTAGGGCAATTATTTCTGGGGTTGATAGAATCGAATATTAAAATGGAAAAATTTATATTATAATAGAAAACTTCAATTTATAAAAAAAAATTATTTTCAGAATTTGATTTTTAATGTGCCAATTATTTTGAAATTGGGTTTATATATTTTAAGTAAAAAGGTTATTGAAACTTTGTAAATTGGTTGATCTTCAAATTTTTCTTATCAAGAACATTTTTAAAAGTAGATGATAAAATATTTACAAAAATCGAAAATGCATTGTAATTTTTTTTTATTTTTTTTTAAATTTATCAATATTCTTTGATCATAATTTTTTGGTACTTTATAATAAATGTCATAAGAGAGTATTAACATCACTAATAGTGGATTTGCTTTTTTTTCAGTTGTTGTGAAAGACTGATCACTCAATTTTTAAAAAAAATAATGGTATTCGAATAATAAATTGGACAAAATAACAGTTGGTTTTTTTTTTTTTTAAGACTTTAAATCATGAGTTCTTATCTTACACAATATTAATCATAAAAAGGATATAAGTACATAAATTGGATTAACATAAATTTAAATGTATTTCTAATAAAAATATTATGAAAGGGGAAAAAAGGGTGAAATTTTGTTCCCATATACTATTCAAATACCAAAATACAAAATTTAAACATAAAAAAGTCAACTTTTTGATTCAAAAACTTTTACTATTTTTTTTATAATTTTCTTGACTCTTATTACTTTTATATGAATTTATTTTTTCATAAAAAAAAAAAAATAGATGTTTCTTTATTACTATAAAAAATATAGAAAAAATGCCTTTTTGACAAAATCTGAAAAGGTCAAACCTAATTACTTTCCCAGTTATTTTAAAAGTGGTGATTTTTTAGGTAAATAAAGAATTTTTTTTTTTACCACAGCTTTGTTGTTGCATTTAAGGGCACAACCACTTTTGTAATATATATTTATCTAATAAATATATAAAAATATAAATTAATTTTTAGTTATATTTCCATTATTAAAATCTATAACCTCACTTTTAACATATTTCTTGTCAATGAATAATTTGAAAGTCAACTAATTTTACAAATTTTATAAACATTTAAATCAACAAAATGTTTGTTAGCCATTTTAACAAAAAGTGAAAACTTTTTTTTTTTAATTGTCTCTGAATTAAAACTTTTTTAAAAGTTTTGTGTTTTTATAAAGTGTTTACTGTTTTTCAAAGAGGTCTTTCTTTTGTACTTCATAACTTGAGTCACATTTAAAGGTTAACTCTTCATTTTACTAAAACACAAAACTTTCAAATTGTTTTATATTGGCAAAAAAATTTTCACTTTTTTGAATACAAAATATGATGAAATTTTTTAAAAAACTCCTCACTTGATCAAAACAAATGTACACAAAGATATGTAAATATATTTTTAAAATGATAAATATAGTAAAAATTTTCCAAGATTAGAGAGAATTTATTAGCATGAGAAGATTTATTACTGATAGGTCCAAAAAATTATAATAAAATTTTTTATTCAATTTTCCATTTTTCAAATCAAGAACCTCACTTTTAAAACAGTTCTGAACAAAAGTGTATTGAAGATCAACTCATTTTACAAAATTCCTTCATAATTAAACAAATAAAATGCCTTACTCAAAGATTGTGTAAAAAAATTTCTAAAATGGAAAATCTAGTAAAAATTATCAGATATTTAATTAGATTTCTGTAAAAACAATCCTTGTTTTTTCCCAATAGAAAACACGAACCGGTTGAAAACTGTGCAGTCTCAAATTAAAAATTAATACACTTTTTGAATATATCTGTTCTTTCACAATAACTTTTTGTTTAAACAAAGTTTTTAAGATTTCATTCAATTTTTTTTTGAGAAAATTTTGAGCAAGTAAATCTCAAACTGATGATTTTAGTAATCTTGACGAAAATAAAACGAAGTCAACTTTTCTGTGATTTTCCCGAATTTGCAAATTTTTTCTTCATTATAAGTTTTTTTGAAGATATTTACACTATTTTTTTTTAAATTAATTAATTTGTGTTATTTTTCCCAAATACTAACCTATTTCAAGTTGTCATTCTTTAGTCAATAATTTATAAAGTCTTTTTCAGAAGAGTTTTTAACTTTTTAACCTTAAAAATAAACTCAAACTTTCAATAAATAAAAAGACAAAATCTTTTATCCTTGCAAAAGATATTAATTTCTCAATTGGTAAATGGCTCGATTTTTATTTTTTTTTAAAAGCAACTGTAAAAAATTCAAAATTCTAAAATTTTCCAAATAGAAAACACTTTTTAAATTTAATTTTGGCTTATTTTCCTCAAAAAATAAGACTGGTTAACTAAAATAAATTATAAAATAAAACAAACGACACAATAGGAAAATGGATTTGATCTTTGTGGTTTAAGATCTTGAACCACTGCAAATATTTCAGGGGATAATTAATAAAATTTTAATGGTGTTTTATGGTTTTTTTGGTTTTTCTGTCTCTTAAAACCCTGGTTGTGCTTAAATTTCACAAGAGATTTTCAAATTTTTCATTGAGTTTTAATATTGAAACGATTTTTAATTGTATTTTTTTTGAAAATGTAATTTTGTTTTTGAAGAACTCAATTTTGAAAAATTTCGTAATATTAATAATAAGAAAAGAGATTTCGAAATACCGAAATTGCTCAAAATTAACAACTTTTTTGAATGAATTTGCTTTGTTTTGAAAAAATAGAATTTGATCAAAATTTCTTAAAAAGTTTTTTATTTAGAAAAAAGAAGGAAATTTTTTACGAACCAAAAAATTAAATGTTTAAAAGTCTCTTAAACAATTATTTCCGATCTTCTCTCTTAAAAATAAAATAATTTGTATTTTCTTATCATCTCTTGCCAAATAAAAAAAGAGAAAAGGTCAAAAATTTTTCTCATAACCTTTACACAAAAAAAAATGATGGCTTGGATTTTGTCCCAACTCACTAACCCCCAAAAAAAAACAAATTTATTTTTGAAAAGTTAGTTTTTCATTTTTTACTCTACTTTCCTTTAAATTTTTCAATTACTTTTTTTTTTTTTTTTTTCGAGGATGGAACCAGAACTTTTTTTGGATTTTGGAAACAAAAAACTGAGCAACCACTTAAAGAGAGTTAAAAAATCAAAAAGACCAGTTTGCTTATTTAAAATAAATCAAGACTGGTTCAAATACAACCGAAAATTCTCCCATTTATTTGATATTCATCGGAAGCTTGACCGATACTTGATCCCAAACTTAGTCAAAACCCTGAAGCAGATTGTTCTTGAAAAAACTTTAAAGTAAGAATCTTGAAAATTCCCGTACTTTCTGTTTTTGTTTTTTTTTTGACTTGTACACTAAAATAAAATCCCACAAACCAAAAAAAAAAAAAAAAAAAAAAAAAAAAAAAAAACGAATTTGTTTTCACAAATTTCAAAAAGATCACAATCAGGATCTGCAAGTACGCAGTGTGTCTTCCGAACAAAAAATGGTATCAAAATACGATTTCAGTGTTGGTGTATCCCACTCCGATTTAAAGAAGGAAGAGGAATTCAATGTATTTTCCGAGAAATGAAAAACCAAGATTTTGATGATTTTAAAAACACTGATCAAACGAGTTTTTACGGATCCCAAGTCGACAAAATGACTACAATAAACAATGGTGAGTATAACCTTTCAACTGAAGGTTCTTCAAGTTCATTTAATTTTGTTGATAGTGAGGATGATCTTACGTTTGAAAAAAATGCTGTTTTAACAAGCACCAGCGATGAAAAAAATAATATTCAACCAAACAATTGTTTCATGGGAGAAACACAAAACAAACCCGATGGGTTTATAAATTACTCAAGGGCTGTTCAGATACTGTCTCAGAATATCTTGGAAAATTCTGAAAATGAATCAAAGATTTCTGGATCTCTGAACAAATCAAAAAACAAGGGATATGCCAACAATTCCAAATCAAGTTCTTCTGAGAAACAAGTAGTGAAACAAAATGAGCAGGCAAGGGAGCTCAAGCAGAGGCCCCAGAAAAAGAACAATAAAAAGATAATAAAGCTGAAAAAAATGAAAGGAGTAGACCAAAGAACTGTGGAAAACAAAAAAAGACATTTGAAAAAGAATAAGAAGAACAACAGTTCCCTTAATAAAAACCAAAAAAATAAACCCAGCCAAGAAAAGCCAAGTACAAGCGAGCAGAATATTCTTAACAATTTGCTGAAGGACGAAACAAACCAAGAAATAAATTTCGAAATATTGTCAATCAAAGAATTTTTTCAATTTTGCATTCAATACATCAATATATATACCAACCAAATGAAATTAAATTACAACCCCAAGGATGAAGTATTGTCAGATCTTCAAAAAATAAATTCCATTTTTATAAACTCTTTGGCCGAAAAGATTAAGTGTATTGAAAATTTACACACACAACTTCAGATCGAAAAAAAAAACACCAAAGAAAATTACCAAAAAATGAATAACCATTACCAAAAGAGACTTCAAGAATTCAAAACAAAGCAAGAAAATTGCAAAACAAATCAAATTTTAAAGAGCCAACTTTTGATTTTCAAGCAAATTATCTCTAAATTATTAAAAAATGGAACAGATATACAGCAGATGGTCACCAATTTGAACTAAAACCTGTTATTATATACACCCTCTTTCTGTCCTTTTCATTGTTTTTTTTTTTAATAATTACCTCTTTTTTGAAAAAAATATTTATTTTAATTTTTTATTATTTTTTTTTAAAAAATGCACATTGAAATAAATTTATTTAATTTTTTATTTTATTTATCATTGTGAAAAAAATTGGGGTCATTAAAAAAAATTGGGTCAGTAAAAAATTTGTTTTCGTTTTTTAAATAGTAAATATTAGCAAAATGATTTTTGATCAAAGTAAAATTTTATGAACAAATCTTACATTTAATAAAAACCAAAGTCACTATCAATAATAATTTTCAAAGGTAAAATTAAATTGTTGCATTTTAACGTTTTAGAATTACTGTGGAAGTCTAAAAAACAAAAATTGACTTTTAATTATCAACTTTACTAAAAATAAGAGAAATATTTAATAGGAAATATTAAAATCTATTAATTCAATAAGATATTTATCATTGTTAATGAACGCAAATTTATCACGGTTAATCTTAAATAACCTTTTAAATCAAATTGAATTATAAAATCTTCCAAAAAAGATGTTTTTTCGAAAGAGATTGTTTTCCACTAATGTTTACAATCAAAACTTCAAAATACCGAAATATCCAAGATTTCAGAAACCATTTAAATTCTTAAAATCCCCTTATACAAACCTTAATTTAAAACTGTTATTAATTTTTGGTCTTCCCAAACAATGATTAACTAGATCTAGGAATGTAATCTAATAAAAAAAATCAACATTTTTAGTAAAGTTGACAATTAAAATTCAATTTTTGTTTTTTAGAGTTCCACAGTAATTCTAAAAGGTTAAAATGCAACAATTTAATTTTACCTTTGAAAATTATTATTGATAGTGACTTTGGTTTTTCTTAAATGTAAGATTTGTTCATAAAATTTTAGTTTGATCAAAAATCATTTTGCTAATATTTACTATTTAAAAAACGAAAACAAATTTTTTACTGACCCAATTTTTTTTAATGACCCAATTTTTTTCACAATGGTTATTCTTCTTTCCCAACTATTTGTGAATTTTTGATTTTCAATTTAAAGGAGTTTTAAAAAAGTTAGATGAAAAAAGTTTTTAACTATTTATGCTGTTTTCAAAAAGTGGGGACTTTTTTGGCCACTTTTTGAAACTTTTTGATTTTAATAAAGTTAAAACTTTATTAGAATTTAAACTTTTCCAATATTTTCTGTTTTAATAAAGTGAAGTGTGGACCTTTAAATGTAGTGTAGGGGTTGGAATAGGTAGAAAAATGCACTTTTTTTAAAAATATTTTCACTTTATTGCAGAAAAAACCTTAAAAAATTTTTAATTCTGACAAAATCATTAAAAAAAAAAAAAAATAAAAGTTTTCGTAATTTAAAAATGACTGGTTCAATATTTGGAATTTTAAAAAGTTTATCAATAGTTATTTAGAAACTTTTGAAAATCCTTTTTTTTTTTTAATACTTTTTTGAAATGATTTTAACAACCTTAGCCACATTATCTCATATTTTGATATTAAAAAAGAGTTGAGAATTTCTGACCAAGAAACAAATAAAGAAATATTATAAATTAAATGCTTAACTTGAGAAAACTATTTTAATTTACCTTTATAAACAAAAATAAACTATATTCATTCACAGCCGAATTAAGAAAAAAAGACATATAATAATAATATAACTTTATTGCAACTGTTCGAAAATGATATTTATTTGGGACATTTTAAAGGAAACTTTTGTAAAAATAAAATGAATTTTGATGAAAATTGATTGGGTTTTTAAAAGAAGATATAACAAAAGAACACGCGATCTCAATATATGCTACCATATAATTTCAAGGATATTTTTATTGAAAATTTAACCAAAAACATTTAAAAGTTGGAATGTAAATGTTTTATATATGTACCAAAGTATGGTTATTTTTGGAAATACAAAAGAATAAATTTCCACTCAATTGTTATGCTTGAGAAAAAATAAACATCAGTAAAAGTTATGAAAAAACAAAAAACAAACAAAAAAAATTATTGTAATAAAAATGTACAATAAAAAAGTTTTTGGTTACTATCATGGATAACCTTTCAACGCCATTATTTCCTATTTTCTTTATTTATTGGAATTTAATAAATACCTTCATAAAAATTTCATTTCATTATTATTTTTATTTTTAAATGGCGATATAATGTTTATTTTTAGATATTTTTAGTTTTTTTTAAAGGAATAATAGATGAATTTAAAGTAAATTTAAATAAAAATACATTTTAGATAAAAATTTTTTCCATATTTATCTCAAATTCCAAAAAAAAAAAAATAAATCCAAACAATAAAAGTTAAAAAATAAAAAAAATCAATTGTTTTTATTATTAGTTAGTAGATATCAAAAGTTCATATTTTTATCATTAACTTTTTTTCAATTTATGAAATTAAAAGAAAATTTAATTAATTTTCTTAATATTTCCCGAATTTCAAAAACTATCTTCACCCCAATACACTAATCTGAATTAAATCCCTTTCGAATCTAATTAGAGTTATCAAATCACCCACACCCACCCTCAAAAATATACTATCCCCAAACACTATGACTCATTTTATTTCTTTTCTGTTCATGTTTGATTTTTTTTAAATTCTCAAAAATTCATATTAAAAATATGATGTAATCATAGAATTAGAGTTAAAAAGGATTTAACACCGATTTTTAATTAATTTTAATTTTAGTTTACTTTTTAAGAAAATGTGAGACAACTAAAAATAATGTGTTTAAAGGAAATTAGATTTCAAAACTTCAACTTACAAGCAGGTCCCAGTAAAAAAGTTGTACTAAATATTCTCAAAAAATAAAAAAAAAAAATAAACTACAATTTTTTTCTTGATGAATTAAGAATAAAAAACAAATAAAAAATTTGAATATAAATAAATGATTGGCACAATTTGTAAACACAACAAAAAATAATTAATTATTTTTACTCTTAATACAGTCAGTTACACTTTTAAGACACAAACTTTGAACGAAATTTAAGTCACATAAAAATCCCAAATTAAAGCACATTTTTTGGAAATTTTATTTTAAACAAATTAATTTACTAGAATTTGAATTTTGTGCCTTAATTTGAGATTGTTTTTGTGCCTTAAATTTCTTTCAGACTTTGTGTCTTAAAAGTGGAACTGACTGTAAATATTTTGACTTTTTATACAATACTTAAGGTGATTTATTAAGAGTATTAATGCAATTTAGTTCCCGTACTGTACTCGGGATGTTCGAAAAGGTAATAAAATCAAAGCAATATTTTCGATAATTGAAGCCACAATTGAATTGAAATTTTGTTAAAAATATATTAGAAAAAACAACTTGGTATTTTGAGTATTATTCAGAAAAATTCCTCAAATTTTATTAAATATTATCAAAATTTCAAAACCAAATTAAATTAAAGAACGTTTTAAAAGAAATTTCAAAGGGGAAATTTTCTTTAGAGATATCGAGTAGAATTCTCTGAAAAAATTTATTATTTCATATAATTAGTAATTTTGTATCGAATCAAGTATCGGTGTTATTTCCCCCCTTACATGGTTTATTGGCTTTTTATTTATTTTAAAAAAAGAAAATATCGAAAGAATTAGGATTTAAATCATTGGATTGCATTATTATTTTCATTCAATCATTGGTTTCTAAATTAATAAAAATCAAAAAAAAAAAAATAGATTTGGTTAAAATAATTGAAAGAATAACAACATAAAAAAATCTCTAATTATGTAAATATTCTTTATTTTTGCAAATCTTTAAACCTTTTTGTGTATTTTCTGATTTGTTTTTATTTCTTTTGTTTCCAATTACATAATCTATTAGGTTAGATCGGTGCTTTTTTTATTCAATGATTGATATAAACTTAAAGTTGGGATAGTTCAATAGAAAAACCACATACAATTAGTTTATGGTATCTAATGGTTTGATCAATAAATAATTTTTTATGAAATTTAAACAAAATAACCAATGCATTTTTTGACTCTGTTAATCATTTTTTAATACAGGTTTTCATTTTTTTTTCATTTATATTTTTTTCTGCAATTTGAACATAAATAATTACAAATAAGAGTATAGACTCTATTGGTAAGGGCCAAGTACTCAAGATCTCTTAATCTGTTAAAGAGAGATGTTTGAAGTGACAAAATTTATGCCTCCTAATTCAAAGAGTAGTCAAAAGAACCATTTGATTATAGTAATTAGAAGTATTTTAAATACAATTTAGTTTTCTTACCTATGAGAGTATATATAATTTGCAACTTTAACATGATTTAATACATTAATTCTACCAAAAAGGCACAAACTTTCAACGAAATTTAAAGTACAAAAAAAATTTTCCAATTTTTTGCACATTTTTTGGAATATTTTAAAAGTCAAATTTTTTTGCTAGAATCTGAATTTTGTATTCTAATTTGAGATTTTTTTATGCCTTAATTTTCATTTAAGGTTTGTATCTCAAAAGTCGAACTGACTCTGTTATATTTTAAAAAAATATAAAAAATTAAATCTTTTTTTTACCATTTTTTTATTTTGATTCTGTCCAAGATTTTGGAAAGGGGTTTATTTCAACCAGTTCCTCTTTTAAGAAATAAACTTTTGATGAAAATTAAGACACAATCTAAATTCCAAATTAAAGCACAAATTTTCTATCATAGTAACCTACTTTGTGAAAAACAATATTCTAAATTTTGATCCATAATTTGAAATTTTTTTATACTTTAAATTTAGTTGTAAGTTTGTGCCTTAAAGGTGAAACTGACTGTATCGGAACAACAAACCGTAAAATTTATTGAATTATTTATTAATTTTAAATATATTCTAAATTTTTTCTTTTAAAAAAGGAAAATTTAATTATAAATAATAGAGGTTTTGATGATAACATATATTATCATGATATTAACAATAAAATCGTGATATTATTAAAAATCGTGATTAGTCCAACTTTATCGCGATATTCAACATTATGGCGATATTCACATTATCGCGAAAAAATGAAAAATTATTTTTTTGAGATTACCTTAAAAAATCTTAACTTTAACAAAGTCTTGAGACTTTTACAACACTTTCCCCTTTCATAAATGTCAGAAAGTGTTTGTACGGGTTGTGGACTGTCTTTAAGTGTTTGAAAGTTTTGAAAGACAGAAAACTTTAAAAAGGGATTGAGTTTGGTTTGTTGTGGAAAAAAATTTTATTCTTTTCATTTTTTTTTTTAACAAAATATAAAATCTCAACCAAAGTTAATGATCAAACTAATAATTACCCATTCCAACAATATAATTGAATATAGGATAGATGTATTTTCTTCCAATGGAGTTGTTACCTTCACAATTTAAATAGCAAAAAAGAATAAAGAATAGTTTTCTTTCTTATTGTGTCCGATCAAACAAAAACCTCTAAGCTCTAATTGTGTTTTCTGTCCAATACAAAGACGCTCAAAGAAGAAAAAGAACAAGAAGACAAATCTATAAAAAATCTTAATAATTGGTGATCATCTGACAAGGATGTTGTGAAAGTTTATGAAAAGTTTACCAACCCCTTTTAGCTTTCTGAGAATATTGAAAATCTTTTAACCCAAGAACACATTCTTTAAAAAACGGACAAAGGGTTGGTTGTTTTAGAAGGTCTTTTATTCAACTCAATTTACAACACAACAATTAACTGAAAAAATATTTATTTCTTATTGTTGTTGATCTTAAAGGATCGATAGGTTTGTCAACCAAACAAAATGAAAGCACAATAAAACTCTTGGATCTGATCCCTGATTGGATCAAGAATCTTTTTTGTTGTTTTTTCAAAGAATGACTTTTTTTCACCTAATCTGGTTTTTGATCAAAAAAAATTCTTTATTCAAAATATTGCTAAATTAGCCCAAAAAAAACATCAACTATTTTATCGCGATTAACTTTTAATCGCGATATTTAGGCATTTATCGCGATTTTATAGAATTATCGCGATTTTCTGATATTATCTCGATTTGATGGAAATTATCGCGATTTTTGTAACTTTATTGTGTCATAATCATGTTATCATCAAAACCTCTAATAAATATTTTTGACCTGATTCTTATTTTTGTATCTCATGGAGAAATTTTTTTTGAACTCTTGATCTAATTGACTATTAAAAAAAAACTGATCATTTAGATCATTAAATAAAAAAAAAAATTTACAAACTCAAAAAAATATTTATTTTTCAAGGGGTTTTATTGTTTCTTCACAACTTTTCTTTACATTAAAAAATTTTATATTTCAAAAAATGTCGTATTTTCTAAACGTCTTTTCTTCATTTTATTCTCAATTATTCTTTTTTTTTAATTTCTCAACATGAGAGAAATATTAAGGCATTGTAAGCTTAAAAAAAAACCAACCGATCAATATTAAATAGTTAAGATGGAAGCTGAAAAAAAACAATAATTATATATATACATATATTTTAAAGAAAATAGTCTTTTAAAAAAATATCTTTCAATGAGGGAAACCAGGTAATTAGAGTTTAATATATCAATGTGATTTAATTATTAGGATTATTTATTAAAAGAATATTTTATACAAAATATAAATGTGATCATAAAAAAAAAAAACATTTTAAAATATAAAAAATTTAAAAAAAAAAAAATCGTTTTCAAAAAAGTTTAGAGATCTTTTAGTAAAAATTCTAACAAGAACCCCTTTTAAATCCTTTTATCAAATATATAAAACGTCATACATTATCCACTCACTAGAATTAAAGAAGAAAAAAGAATTAGAAATAGAAAAATAAAGCAAAAACAAAAAAAAAGAATCATTATTATTATTATTTGCGTCTCCTTTTTACATTTTTTCTTTTTGATTTATTCTTTGAAACAAGAGCATTATAATTGACAAGTTTTTTAAGTTTATCCAATTTTTTAATAAAGGTATTTCCTGTCAACCCAAATGATTCCGAAAAGGATTCTAATTGGTCAATGATTAATAAAATATTGGCGATTGAGTTTTTTGTTTTTGGAAAAGATTCTGTGTATAAGAAGTGAACCAAATATTTTAATGTTGATTGGTCCAACTTCCAGGGGTCTTCAACACCCTTTGGTTTATAGCGGCCAGTGTGGTAAATCATTCTAAACCAATTTGTTCTCGCGTATAAGAAAAATTTGTGCACCCCATAATTTGTTTCTACAGACTCAATGAAAAAGTTTCTTCCGGGGTTATCATTTAACAAACTGTTGATATCGTCTGTATAATTCCCAGGCTTTTTGATGTTTAATTTTTTAAAAATTTTTGAAATTGTATTGCTATTTGCAAACAAATCAGCATAGATCCACAAAATAAATTTTTCGATTTCATGCTTGGAAAAATTTTCTAACGAATAATAAATCTCTTCCCAATTTTTTTTGCATCTTATTTTGATGAGATCGGAATGGACAGCAATGCCACAAATCTGTTGATCGGCGCACGCCTGTTCTAATAAAAGGCGTGAGATGTCGTATTTCAGATCACCAAAGTTGCTTCTGTTCTTTTGCAATACCCGCTGAATGGAATCGATGTCGTCCAGATTCATGCCAGACATCCATTCGGCGTGAATCTCGAATAGCGAATTGTTGGCGCTTAATAAGGACTTTAAGAGATAAAAGCATTCGCTGTTCAGCTTTGTGCCTCTAATGGTTAGAACGTGAATTGTTTTATTTTTTTTGAATGCCTTGCATAAGGATTGGAATTGCTCGATATTGATTTGCGTTGGTAATTTGATTCTCAGCTCCCAACAAAAATGGCTTCCTTTGATCACATTTAAAACGATATCCATTTCCTTGCCGGTCTCTAAAACAAATTCTGATAGATCTAAGAGGCCTATTTTTTCGGGATAATAGCCTTGTGTCGATTTGGAATTCTTTTTGTTTTGTTGAAGATCGTTCTTCTTCTTCTTCTTCTTTTGTGGCAATTCGATTTTTCTCGTTAATAGCTCAAATTGCTTGAGCCTCTTTTTGCGTCTTTTTAAAATAAATGTAATCGATTTTTGGATGTCTAAATCCTCTGGGCAAAGTGATCTTCCTCGTAAAAGTAACTTATATGAAAGATTATAATTGCCTTCGTCAGACAGAAGCATTGCATAATTGTAGATTAAGTCTGGATCGTTTAGTCCCTTTTCTGTGTTTAGCGCTAACTTGTAGTACCTTTTCGCTAATTGGGTGTTGCCTTTTAATTCGTAGATGCACCCCAAGTTGTAATATGCGTTTGTGTTATCTGGACTCTTTTTCGTTACTTTACGAAACCGTTTCGCTGCTGCATCGAGTCTCCCTTGCTGCTGATCAATTAACCCTAAATTGAAGATGGCCTGATAATAGATTCTGTTGTCGGACGTTATTTGCTTATAATAAACAGACGCCTCGTCTAATTCTCCTTCAGAATAATAAATGTCACCCAGCATAAAATTGGCAGCCTGATCACTGGGATCGTGCCTTAAAATGATCTTTAAGTGATCCTTAGCAATGTCGTTTCGTTTCTTTTTGAGGTAGAGCATTCTTGCTAAATAAAACCTTGCCTTGCCATCGTTTTCATCATCTTTTAACGCATTCAAAAAAAATTCCTGTGCTTTCTCATAATTTTTATTCTTATACTCGTCAAGCCCTTTGGAAGTGTTACTCCGAAACCAATTGATAATAAACATTTTTATTTTCGTTCGCTTTGAGAGATCTAAAAAAGAATAAAATGAAATAATTTTTTTATTTTGTCTTGTTCTTTTTAATTTGGCTTTTGTGAAATCAAAAGACATTGTTTTTGAATTGGGAAAACAGCTGACAAGTTGAGACGTTAGATCAAATTAAAAGTGTTCATTTGAGATTTTTTTTAGTTTCAAATTATTTTTTCGGTTACTTGAGTTTTATTTATTTTCTGATTTCATTTTTTGGTTTTAAACACAATATTTGTTTTTATATCTTTTATCAGTTCTTTTGATATCACACCTGATATTGTTTCCTAATGTTTAATTATTTTAGGTAAGAAAATCATAAACATTATTTTTAAGTGGGTACCTTCCGAAAAATTCAAAGTACTATTTGTTGCAAAATAAATTAAACAAAATTTTTATTCAGCTTTCCATAATCACAGTTTTTTTAAATCATAGTGACTTTTCAATTTTTAATTCTTAATAAACAGCTTAAATTAACAATTTACCACCAAGAATTGGAGACTTTTGATAATTTATTTTAATTCTTGAAATGTGATTTATTGGAAAGCTTAATGAAAATTTTGATCTTTTTATTTTGCAAATAACAGTAAGATCAATTGGTTTAATAAATAAAAAGAATTAAAGATAAAATGGAGTATTCAACAGAACAACAGTTTTTTTAATACTCATTTTTGGTCTGGGTTTTTCTTTGATTGATCGAATTTTTTAGAAATTTGTTGAAAAAATTTGACTTTTTTTGAGATCTCCAAAACCACACCATTGATTTTGATAAAAAAGGAGATTTAAATTCTATTTGTTGATTTGGTTGGTAATAATAAGTCACATTCGAAACAATTTTCTATTTAAATACCTTTCAACCAATTTGGCTCAACATAATATTAGGAAAAAGGCACTCAAAAGTAAATAATCCTATATCTATACATAAACAGATTGCCTTGTATCAAAGGAATTCAGATTTCTCACCTCAATTATTTTTAACGTTTGTATTTTTTCTTTTTTTTTAATTTTTTATTTTTTTATGTTTACTTTATTTTCACCCTATTTTTTTACAAAAACTGATTTGAGTTTCATATACTTCTAATGACTATCTCTATTCTAGGTACTCTGTTAATTAAAAAACACAAAGTTAATTCCTACAAAATTCTCCCCATATAAGAATAATTATTGGAAACATTTAACCCTTAGGGTGGATTCATGCCATGAAAAATAATTTTCTGAAGTGGAAAAAAAAAAAATAGGTAATTTTTATGAATACATAATAATGATTAAAAACTAACCTAGATATGAAGACTGATCGATCTCCAATAATCAACATTGAATAATGAGAACCTTTTTGGAAAAAAGTGCCAAAGATCGATACTCATTTTCCAATTTGAAATGTTGTTATAATACCATTTTGAAAACAACTAAATTGGCTTTGAAGTGTAACTCTTTGATACTTTTTGAGATTATAAAGATTTTTTTTTTTTCATTGTTTTCTGACTCAAAAAAGTTATTATTATCTCTAATATGTTAGAAAATCCTTACTTTGTCAAATTTAGATGCTTATAAAATATCCACAAATTATTTTAAATCAAATTAAATTGATTTTTTACTTAAAAAAATATTCTTTTTTAAGGAAATAGTATTCTAAAATAAAAATTTCGAGTTTATTAAATAATAAATTCAAAAAAAAAAATAACTAGATCTTTAAATTGTAAAATAAAAAAAAAAATATGATTACCCCAATACCAAAATTTATTTTTAATATTATTTTCAGAAATTAATTATCGGTTTGAACACTTTGATCCAATTTTCACATTTTTGAAAAAGGTCAAAATCCAACATAATTCTGAATTATTTCAAAAAATATTATTATTTTCTTCTAAAGAAGAAATAATTTTAACCATATATGAAATATTTTACAAAAGCGCTTTAAAAATAAAACCACTTGGTTCTGAATAACAAAGGGAAAAAAAAATACTTAATTTCGAAAAAATTACTACTTTATCTTAATTCATTTAAATAAGTATTTAAAAGTTAATTTAATTTCTTCAACTTTCACAAAAAAAATGTAGCGAACTGTACATGTACAATAAGTGATACCTCAATATTTAAAGTTTTTTTACTAAATATGCCATTTTTCCAAAAATTAAAAAACTTTTTCAATGTGCCCCGAGACAGTTGTTTCTGTCAAAAAAAAAAAAAAAAAAAAGGGGTTTTAAGAACAAAAAATTCGATTAAATAATTGAATAAAGATGTTTGGGGAAGAAATTGAAATTCAAAAATTGAAATTCAAAAATTGAAAATAATTTAAAGAAATCAAAAAATTAAAAAAACCACAAACATTTTTATTCAATTATTGAATTGTTTTTTTTTTGCTATAATAAACTCCAGGCACGTTTAGGAAAAACCTCCCTGACCGGGGTGCACATAGAAAAAGTTTTATCGTTTTTGGAAAAATGACATATTTGTTTAAAAAAAATCCAAATATTAAGGTATCACTTTTGTAAATGTGTATTATTATTAAAGCCGTTCCAACCCTACCGTGGAATTTGACAGACATAGAAATTGACTTTTTTGTCTCTGTTAAACACAAAAAAAAAAATCTTCTATTATAAGCTATTACAGATTTTATGGTTTGATATAGTTTTTTTTAAAAAATTCTTCTGTGATTCACTGAGAAAAAAATCTTTTTGTTAATGAAACAAATTCAAAAATCCAAAAAAAAGATTCCCAAGAATCGAGATCCAATTTAGGAATTTCTTTAAAGTAGCCCTGCCTTTTGATTTTTAGGTGTTTAGAAATTAAGGATCCACAAAAACCTGAAAATTTTTCGGAAATTGTTGATCATAGATAAGGTTTGAAGTGAAAAATTCAAATTTAAATTTTTTCTCTTTGTGAAATTTTTGCTCACTTATAAAATTTTACGGATGTAATAGGCTATCAAACGACCATAAAATCCTGTAATAGAAATGAAAGTGTGAGATAGAAAACGAATTTTCTGTTTATCATAGATTTCATGGTAGGGTTGTAACGGCTGTAATACCTCAATTAAAAAAAACCCTTACATTTCAGAATTGTTAAACAAAGGGATGATTTTTATTGTTTTTATTTCGGGTTTCAGTTGATAGTCCACATTTTGATTTAAAATGAGAGGAAAAAAGCATGTGAAAGACACTTAATGAAAGCAAATATTTCAATCATTAATGCTAAATAAGAAAGTTCTATCTTTGTGTGAAAAAAATCTTCTCTTTGGGTTGAATAGTGAAGATCTTTTTATTGTTTGAACTGGAAGTGACAAAGCATGATTTGGTAGGAAAATTGAAGTGAAAATTTTTTCATTTAATAATTTGAAAATGGGAGTTTTAACAATTTAAAAAAAGGATCGACTAATCTTTCTTTTTCATTTCAATTAAAATCTTTTTTGATCTAAAGATCTCGATCTTTGGGATTTAAATTATAATAAAGAAAAGAACATAATTTGGATTTGTTCATTACAAGTCTCCAAAACAATAAAAAAGAAATGTTTCAAAAGAACAAAATTGAAAAATAACATTCGCTTAAAAAAAATAGGTAATAATGCAAAATTGTCAATTTATTCTTGTTTTGTGAAGAGTACCTAATACCATAACGCCAATTTTCAAAAAGTAAATTTAATTTTTCCAGACGAAAAATAAGTTTTTTATTTCAAAAAAAAGACAACAAGAATTATTTTACAAATCCTCTTGTTTATTTAAACCCTTCAGATTTTGCTTTTCTGTTAATATTTCAATAAATTTTGTTTTGTTAATTTTTTTGTTTTTTATCCCAAGCGCATCAAACTATTATCAAAAAAATCATAAAAAAAAGGAAAGAAAAGGAAGAATAAATCGAAATGACAGAAACAAGATTTTTTGTTTGTTATTAAGTAATAATTCTTACAAGGTACTTTTTGTCTTCTTTTTTGAAAGTGAACCCAAATTGTTCTCCAAGTATTTTGAGATCTTCAAAATCAAGAAAATCTTTTTCCAAGTAATCAAGTGCGTCAAATGCTTTTTCAAATTTGACAATGTCCTTTTTATTTGAAGTTTTCTCTGTCATAAAAGTTTTAAAAAACTACAAAAATGAAATTGATAAAAAATGATTTACTTTTCATTTTGCTATTCTCTTTTCCAAAAAGTTTTCTTCTTGTTTAAATACCCTTCTTTGCGAATTTTATTTTTATCTATCATAAATGATTCATAAACTATGAGGAATTGCAAAATACAAGGAACAAAATTTTTATTTTGTTATTCGAAAAAAATCTAAACCCAAGAATAAGTATAAATCATCAAAGTTTCCAATTCTCAAAAGGGAAGTCAATAATTTAAGTTGGTTTTGAGAATTAAAGATGAGAAATTTTCCGAGATCAACTAAACAAAAATTACTGATTAATTGCAATTTAAGTTCAAATATTTTTACTTGATTTTCCTTTTTGAAATTATTATGTTCAAGCTTTGAAGAAAGCATTTTATAAAGTCAAGTGTTAAGAAACTCTGTAAAATTAGTTGTTCTTCAAAATTTTCTTTATACTGGAATGTTTGATAAGAAACAGTTTGAAGAATAATAAAAATATTAAATGGAACAAAAAATTTTTTGAGATTTATTGGAATGTATTAGTAAGAAAGCTGAATGAAAATTTGAATCTTTTTATTTTGCTCTAAATAATAGTCTCCATAATTAAAAATTCTTGTTGGAAATTTATTGTTATATGAAGAAAAAATGGGAAACTATCTTCACTTTGGAGAACATCTACTAAATTTTACTTTACCAATATACTTTTCGAAGAAATAGATTGTAATTGGTTTGTAATATTTATATATAGATTTATTTCTTTTTTTTGTTTTATTTGGTGGACTAAGAATCCGAACCAAAAATCAGAATAAAGTAGGAATTAAAAATTTGATAATAAACTGAAATTTCCTGGAACTTCCCAGCCTATGAAAATAATCCTTAAATCTGGATATCTGAATTAAAAAAATTTAACATCTCTAATATATTAAAAAATAATATTATTACTATTTTTGATATTATTAGAAAAAGAGATTCATCATATTTATTAGCCTTAGTGGGTAATAAATTTATATTTGAGTCTTTAACAAAATTCCTAAATCATAATTTAGGAATTCGGACAAATAAGAGAAAATAAAAAACTCCTCAGTTAAATAATAAAAAAAAAAAAATAAACTGAAATTTTATTCCATTTTAGGATCAAATACCAATCTAAAAAAAGCCATATTCAACAGCACTGCATTTGAAATTGAATATAAATTTAAAAACTGATATTAATAATATACCACTTGTTTTTAAAAGCAATTTTAAGAAAGGAATTATTGATTTGAAAAAATTTGATATATTTTTTTCATTTTCCAAAAGTTCAAAATCCAACATAATTTTCAATAATCTTTAAAAAAAAAAATGATTTTCCATGAAACAAAAAAGAAATTATACTTTGAAGGAATTCTCTAAAAATTAAATTTTAAAAAATAAAATACTAAAGGTTTTTAAATAACTCTATAGCATAAATTATACTTGGATTCAAAAATTTTACAATAATTATTTTTGAAATATAACAAATATAATTTCAAAATTCTTAGAAAATTTCAAATCAATTTGTACTTTCTGAACAAAAAAAAATATAAGAAAATCCAAATCCCCCAAATAGTTTGAAATTTTTCATAAAATACTTTTTTAAACACTCAACAAATGCAACTTCTATCCCTAGATATACTTTTTAATTTGATTATTTCTAAATCAATAATCAATCGCCCTAATCTTAATGATTTCAGTGGGTTAGTAATAACCAAAAAATTAAAAATATCAATAGACTTTACTGAGTATTTCTCAATTTTTAAAGGATTCAAACAAATAAAATTTATTTCCTATTGATAATTCAAATAAAAAAAAAAAATAATTAATATTATCCAAGACTAATATAGATACTAACATTTTTTTTTTTAAACTCTGAAAAATTTCAAAAAATATTACTTAGTCTTTTATATTTCAAGAAATTTAAAAAAAAATATTTGTGAATAAAAATAAACGATGATTTTTTTTTTGATCTTCAAGGATTCAATATTTGATTTATTATTTGTCTTGTATTGTTAAAATAAGATTAAAATTCCAAGGCTATTTGTTCATACAAACTATAAGAAATTCCTAAAAGTGAGATTTCATCAAAATAAGCAGGTTTTTGACAAATTTTTCAATCTCTGTTATTTTTTCCAAAAATCCAAACAAAAACATCAAATCTTTTTACTGAAAATTTAACTGTAAAAAAAGAACTGTTTTATAAATGAGATTTCATTTCTCTAAAGTTGATAAATAAAGTTACACGTCGAGTTTAATTGTATCTTTATATAAATAATTACTCTATTACCTTTATGAAAAAATATAAATTAAGAGTTACTAATCACTCAATTTGCCAGGAATTTTTTCCAAACAAACAGTTCAATATTTCTACAAAATATTTAACTTGATCCTTTAGTCTGCTTCAAAAAACTCAAATTAAAGACAATTTCCTTATTTCTGAATCAAATGATAACATAATTTTTGAATAAGATCAATTTTCATTTTTTTATTTGTTTGCCTAAATAAATAGTCTTTAATTAATTAACATAAAGTAAGTTGACTATTTTTTCATTATCCAGGATTTTTGAAAGTGTTTCAATACTTAATTCAAGGTTCTTTAAATTCCAAAATAAAAAAAAGAAGAACAATCCCTTTTTTATTATTTTTTCAAAATGAAAAGAATAAAAATTTGGTTGCTTTTTTTTCTTTTTTTTTAATTATTTTTTTTTAAATATGCTTTTTGCTTTTGATGAAAATTCAACCACTAAAAAAATAACACTAATAATAATAATATGGGTTTTGTTTACCTTTTTCGTAATCTTTCTTTTTTTTAAAATGATTCTTTTTTCAAAAAAAAAAAAAATATTAGATGAACCCAGAAAAACTTAAAAGATTAAAAAGAAATGTCCGTACCGGAGGAAAAGGATCTGTCAGAAGAAAAAAAAAGATTGTCCGAAACAACGCATCAAACACAAGCAAAAGATTAGTCCAAACCTTAGAAAAGCAAAAGGTCACCGACATGTCTGGTGTCCAATCTGTTGATTTCATCATGGACGACAAAATGATCCATTTCGGAACACCAAGACTTAAATACAATTACAACGGAAACACCTATTTACTCATTGGGAAAGGAGAAAACAAGCCTCTTCCTTCCTCTGGCTTTGGAACAGGTGGACAACCACAAATTTCCATGAAACAATTAGAAGAACTTGCTAAAGCACAAGGTTTGACACTTGAAGAATTTTTGAAACAATTAAAGGACAAAAGTGGTGAAATGGGTGAAGGCCTTAACGAAACACAAGAAGACGAAGAAGGTATCCCAGATCTTGAAACTTTCAAAGTAAACGAAGATGAAGAAGAAAAAAAAGAAGAAAAAGAAGAAAAAAAAGAAGAAAAAGAAGAAGAGAAAAAAGAAGAAAAAAAAGAAGAAAAAGAAGAAGAGAAAGAAGAAGAGAAAAAAGAAGAAAAATAAGGTTTTATCAATTAATTAAAAAACTTTCGGTAGACACTTATTAGATCGTTTTTTTTTTTTGCTTGTTTTTTATTTTTTTTGATTTAATTAAAAATAATTATTATTTTTTGTTACATCAAAATATATCTTCTTAAAGGAATAATTAGATTTTTTTTTTAGTGTAACCAGTTTGGTCAGTAATAATGTTACTCTTCCTGAAATCACAAAAATAATTAAAAATATTTTTCATTTTAGATGTTTTATTTTTTTTTTAATTGTTTTTTAATTGGCAAATTCTGATCTGTTGATTGAAACTTTTCTTTTTAATTTGACGAGAAATAATAAACGAAAAGGAAACAATTTTTAGATTGCAATCAAAAATACAATGAAATACTCAAAATTGAAAAAAAGGTGATTTTATCCTTGAAAAGTGTTCAATGGTATATTAATAAAATTGTGAAATTATTGATTAAATCTAAATATACTGATCAAAGAAAACAGTTTACAATTTTAAACAAAAAATGGGAAATTTATGATTTCTTCATGATACAGCACTACAAGGAAAATTTTTTCAAAAAAAAATCTCTAAATTTTGTATTTTTGAAATACACTCATATAATAAACATTATTATACATAACAATTTTCAATGAGGTTTACAACTTTAATAGATATTAATAGGAATTGAAAAAAAAAATGAAATTTTTCAGTAATATTTTTTTCATTTTTAATTGTAAAATTTTTTGAATTTTTTAATTGACTTAGTGGAGAGATAATTTTCAAGTATTTTTTTAATAGTCTAAAAGGAAACATATTTTTCAATTTGAAAATAGCACAAAATATTTCAATCAAAAGATATCGCTAAATTAAATTGAAAATCTGATTTTTTATCTGTTTTTGGAATATTTTTTCTCATTTTATTTTTTTTCCATGTTTGAGTTTTTATATACATTCCCGATTGTTTTCTTCAAATTGCTTTAACATATATTCTTTTTTCAATCTTAATGTTTAATCAAAAATTAATTCATTTCAACTTTTTCCAATAAAAAAATACCCTGAAAATAGGTGTTTTTTTCAAAAGTCAGTATTTTTGAAAAGGGGGGTATTCAGATTTTCATGAGTTTAAAAGCTATCCTTTTTTTTATTACATAAAATTATGATAACTTTGAAAAAATAATTTATAAAAGAAGTATAGCTGAAATATAATGTATAGTTTTGGCTAACTTTAATTTTAGGTATTTAAATTTTTCTTGTAGTGAGTGGTGATGAAATATTTTTACCATTGTGAAAAAAAATTGGGTCAGTCAAAAATTTGTTTTCGTTTTTTAAATAGTAAATATTAGCAAAATGGTTTTTGATCATCGTAAAATTTTATGAACAAATCTTACATTTAATAAAAACCAAAGTCATTATCAATAATAATTTTCAAATGCAATATTAAATTGTTGCATTTTAACCTTTTAGAATTACTGTGGAACTCCAAAAATACAAAAATTTATTTTTAATTGTCAACTTTACTAAAAATAAGAGAAATATTTAATAGGAAATATTAAAATCTATTAATTCAATAAGATATTTATCATTGTTAATGAACGCAAATTTATCACGGTTAATCTTAAATAACCTTTTAAATCAAATTGAATAATAAAATCTTCCAAAAAAGATGTTTTTTCGAAAGATGTTGTTTTCCACTAATGTTTACAATCAAAACTTCAAAATACCAAAATATCCAAGATTTCAGAAACCATTTAAATTCTAAAAATCCTCATAGACAAACCTTAATTTAAAACTGTTATTAATTTTTGGTCTTCCCAAACAATAATTAACTAGATCTTGTAATGTAATCTAATAAAAAAAAATTAACATTTTTAGTAAAGTTTACAATTAAAGATAAATTTTTGTTATTTAGAGTTCCACAGTAATTCTAAAAGGTTAAAATGCAACAATTTAATATTGCATTTGAAAATTATTATTGATAATGACTTTGGTTTTTATTAAATGTAAGATTTGTTCATAAAATTTTAGTTTGATCAAAAACCATTTTGCTAATATTTACTATTTAAAAAATGAAAACAAATTTTTGACTGACCCAATTTTTTTTAATGAACCAAATTTTTTTCACAATGGTTAGATTAGATTGTTCTGTTTCAGATCGTGCTTGAATGTTCAAAAGATAAAGTGAAATATTGTTAATCAAAATAAAAACCAGTTTTTACTAAAATTCAACAATGTTTTAAGTTAGAAGAAAAAATTCGGTTTTAAATACTTATTATGGCCAACGTTTTGGAGAAATATTATTTCACAAGAATCAAAATGTCTGAAAAAAAGTCTAAAAACCTTTAAAAATCATAATGATAATATTATTTGAAAATTTTTAAATATGGTTGACATTAATATTAATAATAGTAGTCGTGGAAGAATTTGGTAAATATAAATAAAAAGTAATTTGAAAAGTTAAAAATGATTAATATTTTGATCAATTATCATATTTGAGTTTTTTTAAAGATAAATCTAATTAATTTTAAAAAATATCGTATTTCAAATAATAATTACCTAATGCTCAAATCTTCTTTTCAAAAATTAGTTTAATTATTAACTGGTATTTATAATTAATTTTTTTCTTTAAAAAAAAAAAAAGAAAAAGAAAAACAATACTTAATTATGCTATCAAATTCGGATTATTTTAAAGTTGTAATCTTAATTATTCAAGAAAAATATGTCAAATTATGATTAAAAATGTTTAAAAAATATATAAAAAGGAATATTTATTATTATTATTATTATATAATCAGACAAAACTTTATACTTGAATTATTAATTATTTTATACATTGTAGTTTTTTGATTAATTATTTAAAATATTTATACTAGTTTAAATTTAATTAATTTTTTTGTAATCACTTGTTTTATTTGGTTTTGTGTATTTTTTTGTAAAAGTGGTAATGATGAACATAAAACTTCTAATTAATTTAATTTCAAAATATTTCCCCAGTAACGACTTACCACCCACCCTGTTTTTTTCTGTAAAAGAATAACCCAATTTATTGGCATCGATAATTTATATTTCATTTTTCAGAGCTATTATCAAATAATTTCATTTTTATGTTTTTATTTATTTCAAATAACCTTTTTAGTAATTCATTAATTAATAAAAAAGTTCAAACTAAGGGTTATAAATTCTATATAAATATATATAACAACATGAGTGAATTTATTAGTAAAAAGTATCAGGTAAAGTTTGTTTGTTTTTTTTTTTGTCAGATAAAAGGAAATAAAAACATTTTTTAAGTTCAATTTTTATTATAGTCGTTGCCACTTTAAAACAATCTTTTTAATCTTAAGTTTTCTTCCCATTGAGAAGATTATATTTTAGAATGTATTGGATAAGCATATCTATCTTGGGGTTAATCCTTAATATCTTTCCTCGCCAAAAATTCCCAGCCAATTCCTTCAAGTTCACCCCTTTTAAATATTCCGTTGAGTTTTTAAAATTATTATTTTTTTGATGAAATTAACATCCTTTTTTAGTATCATATGTATGTTATGGCACTGGTTAAAATGTCCATTACAGGAAATATGTTTTAGATTTGATTATGTTTTAGGTTTTTTATAAATTCAGTTATGAAATCTAAAAAAATATTATTATTTTAAGAATGATCCAATTGTATTCTCTTTAGCTTGATTTGGAAAAACCAATTCAATAAAAAACTGTTTTTAAAAACCAATTATTTCTAGAGAGAAACGATTAAAAAGTTGTAATATATCCAACATAGAATAATAACATTAGGGGATAATTAACCAGCTAATTTGTACTTTTTTATCAGTTTCTTCAAAGATCATACCAGTCTAATTTTAGTGAAAAATATATTTCATACTTGTCATAACCAATAATTCTTTATAGAAATATTATGACTCATTTGAAACTTTTTAACTGTTATAAACTGAATTAGATAAAGAATAGAATTACTCTCAATTTGATAAAAAAATACAATTCTTGAGAGAATGGACCTATTTCAACTTGATTCAACATTATCAATAATTTGAATTCAGGCTAAAAGAAACGCCCTACATTGATCTAAGTGGTACAGTGTATTATAGAGTGCTTGAGAGTCAATAGAATATTATAACACCAAAGATATAAAAAGAATCTTTCAAGAATTTTCATTTAATCTTATAAATTATTAAAAGCCTATGAGTCCATTTCCAGAATTCAAAAACATTGAGAAAAATAAAAGATTTTACTTTTTTCTTTTACATTTTGGAGAAGCTCACAGCGGTTTTCGTAATTTCAGAAATTAAATGAAAATATTAGAAAATTTCGATTTATTTCTCAAAGTAAAAAAACCTAACGTCCTACAGTTGAACTTTAAATCTTGGCCCTTACATCTAAAAAAAAAAGACTTTTTCTATTTTGATCGCAATTTTGTGATTTTTCAAAATATAAACTTTTTTTCAATCACAAGACAATTTTTTTAGAATTTTTTTTCTATCTAATACCTTAATCGAGGAATGATTTAAAACATATTTAATTTGATTTATTATAACTCTTGGGGAAATTTAAAAAATAGTTTTAAATTTATAAAAATTCAAGCAATTATTCAAATATTACTTGAACAGGTTTTATATCACAATTAAAAAGAAAGAAATTATTATGTTTTAAACAAAAAATAAAATAAAAAAAAGAAAAAGAAAAAGGAATAATTTCTATATAATAATAAAATTAATTTATTTTTCTGAAATTTATATTTGATGTAATCTAAAATGTATTAAAAGAAAAATAAATAAATAAATCAAGTGAAACAATTGAAAAAAAGAAAAAAGCATATATTAAATAATTAATTTTCTGATTTTGATTTGATATAATTGAGTGCCAATTGTTTAACTTCTTCTACAGATTCACTATCACCTTCTTCCTTTTCAAAGATTAAGAACTTTTTAAATAGAGATTTAATTTTTTTTGAAGAAATCTTTAAAGTGATTGCTCTTTTAAACAATTTTCTAACTAATTTGACTTTTCCGGTTTTTTTTTCCATATCAATGTAAATGGTCCAAATGTCAACTCTTTTCGGATAATTGGCTATTATTCCTTCAAAGATTGTTCTGCCTCTTTCTGGCGAACCAAATTTAAATTCGAATTGAGCGAATTTTGAAATTATCCTGATGTGTTTATCCACTGATAACGCCTTTAAAGAGTTTTGGTGGATTGTTCTAGCCTTTTCTATTCCATTTTCCTGTGATCGGATATAAAACAGGCATTGTCTAATCCAAAATTTCAAGCTATAGCTCAATTTTTTTCGAAATCGTTTAAATATTTGTTCTGCAATCTCGAATTTTTTATTTAACTCCAGGATTTCAACAAATTTTAAATATAACTTCTTTTGGTCGTTGTATTGGGCAGCGCGGTTAAATAGTTTCATAAGAGATTCGTTGTTTCCGTATAGACATTCCAGATTTAAATAGGCTACCCACACATTCATTTTTTCGTTTTCTTCTCTAATATTAATTGACTTTAGGGCTCTTTCTGCTATTTGCTTGGCCTTTTCAATCTCGGTCAAACTTACAAAATACGAAATATAATGATTCCATATATATGAAGAGTCTGGTGAGCCTAAAATTAATCTTTCAAAATCTTCAATAGATTCTGGGATCTTGTCTTTGTTGATTAAATGTTGTTCCTCTTGCTGAACCTTCTGTTTTCTAATTTTCTTTTCATGCTTTTTTAATTTTTTTTCCAACTTTTTTTTTTCCAAATTGTCTAATTCTTCATCACTTTCATCTTCAATTCCATCATCTAGTTGATCCATTGACATGTCTCTTTTAATATTTTTAAATTTGAAATCGTCCCATTGGAAGGGAATATTAAAAGTGTTTGTATTTTTTTTGAGATCGAGATTTATTTCCATTTCAGAATCTTCGGATTCGCTAATGGTTGATTCACTTTCAAAGGAATCACTACTTGACTCATCATCATCATCGTCGTCGTCGTCGTCATCATTTTGTTTATTTTTTTTTTTTCCTTCACTAATATTATCAAATAATCCAAATAATTTTTCATCCTCGTTATCATCACTATTATCATCACTATTATCATCGCTTTCGTCACTTTCGTTTTCCTCTTCAATTTCTATATCATTTTCCTCATCATCACTAAAATATTGAAGTGGGTCGATTTCTTTCTCTGATATTTTAGATTTTCTAAGAGTGGCTCTTAATTTTTTATTTTTTTGATCAATTTTACTGATCATTAAGGTGACTTTTTGCCCAATTTTAAATTTCTTCTTTAAATCAGTTTTAGGTTGCCCGTCTTCTTTAACTTGATCTGAGTAAACCAAAACTTCTAAATTTGATTTTAAAATGGTAACGAACATACCAAAGTTTTTTATTAATTTAACTCTACCTTTTAAAATCATGCCATATTTAACATTATCCCAAGTAATTAATGGTATCTCTAATTGTGAATTTCTTAAATCCAACTTTACTTGTTTAAATTTATCTGTATCTTTAATGATTTCAATAATTCTACCTTTGACATATTTGCCAGGTTTAAATGCTTTTCTAATATCTGGAATAAATCCATCATTAGCTAAATTTTTAAAAGTGAATCCTTCAATTTTGTCAGATAATTGAATAAAAATTGTATTTTCAGTACAATGTGTGACATAACCCCCAACCAAGTCATCGACTTTTAATTTGGTATTAGCTTTATCAAAATTAATTAATTTTAATTTCTTTTTTTTAGTTTCATTTTCGTTATCAGAATCTTCTTCTTCTTCTTCTTCTTCGTCTGTATTTATATCTAATGTGGGGTCTGGGTTTAATAAAGAATGTTTCAAAGATAAATGGATTATTTTATTTTTACAATTTATCACATAAAAATTTAAAAATTCACCAATTTTAAACTTTCTTTTTTTTGGTTTATCATTCTTTTTTGTTTTTTTTTGATCAAACAATAATGGAAAATCAATTGGCTTATCATATAAATCCACCAAATAAACAAAACCCTTTTTACCGTTTTGTAAATTAATTTTGAGCCCACGAGAAGGTATTATTTGGAGAATTTTTCCAACAACAATATCACCATTCTTGATTGTTGTATTATTCTCTAATTGGTTTTGATCTTGTTGCTCTTGTTGTTCTGATTCATTCATATTGCCGCTTTCATCTTCAAATAAGCTGTTTACTGACAAAATTGGTATTTTTGAATATTTATCAAATCTAATTACTTTGCATTTTAAAGGTTGTAAAAATTTATAGTGGAATTTTAAATTGTTTAAAATTTTTGGATCCTTTGTTAAATCCCAATTGTAAATTTTTCCAGTGACTCGTGGTGTCACCATCACCCAAATATAATTGTCTCTGATTGAATTAATAAAGCAAACTAATACATCTCCAATTTTTATGGAACTTTTTTCTAAATTCTTATTCATTGGTTCTTCTTTACTTTTTTTGTTATTAATTTCAGAGGGCTTAATTGTTAATTCAATAAGTTTATTTTTATTTTTTTTCCCTTCTGTTTCTGTTTCTGTTTCTGTTTTCATTTCATTATCATCATCATCATTGCCTTTTTTGTTCTTCTTCTTAGCATTATAGGCAATTTGTTGGAAATTCCAATCATATGAGCCTAAGACTTTTACTTTAATTTCTTCATTTATTTCATATTTACTAAAGGGCGTTCCCTTTCCAATTTCATCCCAAACCTGAGTAATATGTATTCTTCCATAGATTAGATTATCAATTAAAACATTCATTTGCTTGTCTTTTTTGTTAATAATTTTTGCAGTGGTGATCCTACCAGGAAATATTTTTTTTCTCTCTTTATTCACTTGCCTTTCTTTATTTTCTTTCTTTATTTTATGCGTTAACAACAATCTATTTGGAAGTTGTAATAAATTTTTATATTTGTTACAATCCATTATTTGGAATTCCAATTCTTGATCAATTTGATATTTCACAAAGGGTTGCTTCTGATCCTGAATGGTATTTATTTCTCGAGTGCTGACAAACCCAAATATATTTGAGTTGTTTTTTATTGATACAACTAAATAATCATTTTTCACCAATTCAATCTTCCCTTTAATTGTTTTCTTTTCATCATATTTATCATTCTTTTTTTTTTCCCCTTTATTGCTTTTTTTTGATTGTTGAATTAAATATTTTTTTGTCGTTAAATCAATAATTTGTTTTGATCGATCAAAATCCATAATAACAACTTTGATTTTTTCCCCCTTTGTTACTTCGTTTGTTAGATGGCTTTTGGAAATAAACCCAGTTATATTTTCAAAGTTTGGAATGGTTACTATTGCGCCATGCACAATGATTTTTTTGACAATTACTTGAATTAATTTTCCAATTTGCAACTCGTCCCATTCTATTTCTTGTTCTTTTTCTTTCTTTTTGTTCTTTTTCTTGTTCTTTTTCTTTTTGTTAATTCCTATTTCTTTGTCGTCTGTTTTGAGTTTTCCAATTTGATTTTCGATATTATAAAGAAATTCTTCATCAAGGAAATAAGAAATTATATGTTCTGAAGATGTCTCAATATTAGTGCAAACGGATGGTCTTACACTTAATATAAAACGATTTTTTTCATCGATTTCAATGATTTTTGCAATTATTGTCATTCCTACTGTTAAATAATTCTCAATCTTGTGCAAAAATTTATCAGAAATATTGCTTTTTAAGATTAAAAATGTAAAATCGCCCAAAAAGGAAATTAATGCAAATTTTGGCAAAATTCTCTTGATGTACCCATAAAAAAAATTACCCACTTTAAAATCTTTGGTCGATCTAGGTATTAAGATCTCTTTTTTATCTGCCTTCTCCAGTTTCATTTCAGTGAGAATTGCCTTAATTAACATTGGCTTTCTTGAAACGATTAATTGTTTTTTGTTTTGGTCTTTTTGGAGAACTACTAGAGACTCCAAATGGATGCCTTGTCCCAATGATTCAAAAATTTTATTAATATTCGATTCGTGATCAGATATTTGGTTTATATACAAAGAAAATTTTGTTCCATATTTATCAATGCTTCCCCAGACACATTTCCCAGTGACTGTATTAATTGTACCAGATACAATTTCACCTAATTTTACTTCACTTAAAAATTTAACAGCCTTTTCACTTAAGTAATTGTCCTCCGCATTATTATTAGCACCCTTGTCATCATCATCTTCCATGTTAATTTTGCTTTTTAAACTTAGATATATTTTTTTTTTCGATCTGTTGAAATTTAAGACCCTACATTTCACTGGTTGTCCAACATAAAATGTCTCACTTAAATCTTTGATTGGGAAATTACTTAATTCAGAATATTTTGCAAACCCAGTAACCCCGTTATAAAATCCAATTACAATTCCTTTTTGCTTATTAATGTTTATTATTGTTCCGTGTGAAACTTGTCCTGTCTGTAAACTTTTAAAATCGGTAATTAACGGATAAGGGCTTTTGACCAGCGTTTTTTTATTTGTTAAAAAAACATATTTCTTATCTAAATTCGTTGATAATACCCTGCATTTTATTTTGTTTCCTTTTTTAAAAATTAATTCTGGGGATTCTAAGATAATATCACTCAAATGTAATTTTGGAATAAGTCCTGTAATTGTTTTTGTTATATCAACTAGAATTCCATACTTTTCCAGTGTTGTTATTGTTCCAGTAACCATCATTCCAGTTTTGATATCACTGAAATTTAAAAATCGTTGATTTAAAATTGATTTTTTAAAAGACAATGATAATATTTCATCTCTAATAAGCTTTCCGATAACCCTTCCTTTTTTTATGTTATCTAAATTAAATTTGGATGATTTCAATGGATTTCCATTCGATATTTGGTCAACTAAATCTTTGCGTTTGATATATCCAATTAATTTTTGTTTTTGTTTTTTTTTTTTATCCTTTTTTTGTTCTTGTTTATCCTTTTGTTCTTGTTCTTGTTTTTTAGTTTGTTCTGTTTTAGATTGTAATTCGTTTTCAGAATTAGATCCGGATTTTGGTTCGATTTTAATTTTAGAGTCTTTTTTCTTTGAATTCTTTTGATTTATGTTGGTTATTGAGTCTGGGTCAATTGAAACAAATAAACCATATTTAGTTTTTTGAATGATTTTACATTCTTTAAATATGTCTCCGATTTTTACCTTTTCAAAGGTTGGATTTTTATTTCTGCTGTTCATCAAATCTTTATCTGAAATGGATAGAATAATCGTTTTTGAAACTGGGTTAACCAAAAGAATTTTTGCAGGGAATTTTTGATCGATTTTGAATCTTTTCTTTAAATCCAAATTCGGGCCTTGATCTGTAAAATCCATGTTGTATAAATTCACGGTCCCGACAAATAGTGTTAAAAAGCCTAAAACGATTCCGTCTTTATCAATTCTTCTCACTTCTGATTGGACAATCATTCCTGGTATTAATTGATTAAAATCAATCAAAGTTTTTGAATCGGATTTGAGGATTTTTTTCTTTTGTGGATTTGCGTTTTTTTCAGATTTATTCTCATTATTGAAAGGCTTTACAATCAAGATTTTTGTTGGTGTTTTGATTCTTTTAATTCTACATTCGACAAGTTGACCAATTTGATATTTTTTTTCTTTTTTTTTATTTTTCTTATTAATTGGCTTTTTTTGAATAAATCCTTTAAATTTTTGATTATTTTGGTATTCGTTCCCAAGAAAGGAAACAAGATACCCCTTGTCTTCTACAGATTTTATTGCTCCAATTAAGGTATCGTTTTTTCGGAGTTTTTCAAATTCAATTCCTTTGTTAATTAAATCTGGTTTGCAACTTAATTTTGTTTTCCATTCGTTGTTTTTTGAAGCTTGCTCGAGCACAATACAGAGAATCTCTTGTCCTTTTGCAAAAAGGTTTCGAAGATCTGGCGCATCTTGTTGATCATTGTGTGTTTTGCTGGTTGTAGCATAGCTTTCAAGTAACCTCGTAAAGGGTATTGAAATGTTAAAAGAGTCAATAGTGCCAACAAGTCGACCAGGTAAGGAAACGTGTAATAAAAACTCTTCAACCTGATAGACCTTTCCTAAAACTAAAGTGTCAACATTAAGACTAGATCTATTTACTTGTGGGATCTTTTTGGGTTCTGGTAAGATCATTTTTGAAAAGTTTGTTGATTCGTCGGAAGAGGAGTCATACGATTCGCTATCAGTCATTTGGCCATTTTGGTTGTGCTTTTGTTGTTTTTTTGTTTTTGTTTGATTTTCTTTTCTTCGTTTGGTTGGCTTTGTTTCACTCTTGTTCCTTTTTCGTTCATTGGTGGGTTTTGTACGGGGTGTTCTTGGAAAGTCAATTTCCATGGTTTGTTTAATAAATATTAAAGTAATTCTGTTTTTGGTGTTTAGTTTTTGTCAACGTTAAGATAAAGAAGAGATTGTTTTCTTTATTCTTTATTCTTTCTTTTTTTGAATAAATTTTCAAAAATTAAAAGCAAAACTAGAAGAATAAAATGAAAAAAAATAACTTCTCTCACATCTGATCATATTCAATTATTATCGTTAGCTTTTAGTTTTATTGATCAGACTCTTTTTTTTTTTATAAAAATAAATTGATTACGTGATGACCATTTTTAAATTTTTCCAAGTAATGAATATTTCTTTTTTTCAATTTCAAATAGAATTTAAACTTGATAGTAAGTTTTTTTTTTTAGTTGTTATCTTTTGGTTTTTGTTTTAAGTTGTGATATTTATCTGGGAAATTTTAGAAAAATCCTTATTGTTGTATTCTCAAATGAAATCAATAATCAAATATTCAATTATTTTGTAAATTGTTACATGAATTTTTGGTATTTCTGAGTAAAACTCCTTTCTTCAAAAATAATCGTCGATAAAAACTTGATATCAAAACACAATCATTTTGAAATAATAAACATTTTTGGTTTTTTGAGAGATGGAAATTTTAGAAATTGGTATTCATTTTCTTGATTTCAAAATTGAAATGAACTCTATAAACAATAATTAGGATATTTCTGACGAGACTTTGAATCTACAGTGATATGTTTAAATTTTAATTTTCTACTTTATATCTTTATAAAATATGATGAAGTTACTTTTATCAATTTGGATGGCCTTATTTAATCTGAAATTGTATGATTCTAATCATATATTTATCATAACACATAAAGGTTTTAGCAAAATGTCAGAGGGCGAAAGATATCTGGGTATAATCATTTTCATATAAATTAAAGAAATAGATATTCAAAATAATTTCAAAAATTGATCAAGAAAAAATAAATAAACTATCATTTATTTTTAGATTTTTTCAAGAAAATTTGGAAATTATTTTTTTTTTACTTAATTTTAATTTTGAAAAATTCAAGATTGAAAAAATAAAATTCTCCAAATAATTTGGAAATTAAATTACTTGTTATTTCCAAAGAATTTACCAAAAAAATTTAATTAAATTTGGTATTTAATTCATCTAATTCAGATTTGATTTAAGAAAATATCATGATTTTGAAATTTTGTATTCAGAAAAATAGAGTTATTGTGTGATTTTATTGGATTTTTTCAGTAAAGTGTTACTGGAAAATTCTACAAATTTAATGAAACAAATTTAATTAAGATAAAATTGTAAAATATTAAATATTTCTCAATAATTTTTTTTCATGGGATTAGTTGAATTTTCTAATGAAATTCTATCTATGCCATATACATTTATTCCCATTTATTAAATAAAGAAATTCCAATTTTAAAAACTGAGGAGGAGGTAATCTCGGTCTCTTTTCCAATAGATCGGAAAAAAATGATTTGTTATTTATAGTTTAAAATTATTGGTGTTCTTATCTTCTTACATATTTTTTTGTTAAAATTGGCCAGATCTTGTTTTCTCCAAAAAAGGTGCTTTTTTTTTTTTTCAGATTTTGTAAAATTTATTAATGAGTATATTTTAAAGCAAAGATTATAAGTATTTGTTTTAATTGGTATGTTTTTTGTACTTAATTTTGTATTGTTAATTTACAAATTGATAGATTTACATAGGTGATTTTTTAGAAAATTTATTCAAAAAAATCGCCAGTTCTATGGAAATATAACACATGTAAAACTAAACATTATTTCTTTCAAAGTGGCTCACAATTTATTTTTAAATAACAATTCTTTTATATAATTGATATCTCAATAACAAATAAGAAATAAATTGAATAATACGCCCCAAAGGATAGTTTATTTCCCTATGGGATAAAAACTTCAAATTCCGAAATTTTCTTAAAAATAGAAAAAACTCAAATTCTAAGTGTTACCATGATTAGAAAAACGACCATATTTATTTTGGACGACAATTTAAGATCTTGATTAAAATTTTAATAAAAATAAATATGATTTCTCTACAGTCATTTTCGTAGTTTTAATAGTGTTAGAATGGATGTTTTTATTTAGTAATTGTCGCTCTTACAATAAAAAAAAATTGTAATGAATCGTGTATCAAAAAAAATAGAGATTTAACCAAAAAGCAAAAATGTGAAAAAATGATTACAAATTTTCAGAATCTTCAAATAATTTTTATCTTCTAATAACCATTATAACCTTTGAAACAAATGTAGTTCACTTGTCACAACCCCCACAATTTGGCCCGAAAGGGGTTTATAAATGATAAAAAAATGTCTGTGGACAATTATTAAAGAATTATTGGTCAAGAAATTAAAATCCCTATTTGGTTATACTATCACACTGAGGTGTGAGATTAAATTTCTTAAAAAATATTCAATAATGATAAATTAGCACAAAAAACTTCAAATGTAGACAATTTTTCACCAATTTTAACTCGTGTTATAATGTTTTTAGAACATTTTCTGTGCTTTTATCCTGATATTCTAATCCCAAACATATTTTCTATTTGAAGATCTCAATCATTTATTATTAAGTTAGTCAATTGTTTTTTTTTTTTTTTTTACTTTCGATTTTTATCAAAACAATTTTCTCTTTTAATTTTTTTTTTTATTAAAGTTAATAAATGTGTTATAATCTAGCACATACAATATTAAAGATAAAAAACTCTAAATGGGTACAGGGTTATCTACAAAGGCAAGGTAATTTTGTTGGGGTACCACGTCATAATATATATTACCAAATCATTTACTGTTTGATTTTACATTACTTTGAAAGGTGGTGGGTAGTGGCAAAAATATACAAACCTGAGTTTCAAATTGTGTAAATTGTACCCGTGGGTAATCTGGGCTACTTTTTTGAAAACAAAATTGATCTCGCTACTTAGAATGGCTGTATAAGAATAAAAATACTCTGAAATATAAGAAAAAAAAATAAACAAATAATAAAAAGAATCAAATAAGATTAAAAAGAATTTTATTTTTTAATAATTGTATTTATTAGTTGCACTAAAAATATTGGTGCAAACATTCTTTCAAAACTGATTTCTTCTTTAAAAAAATCAGGAATTTTATTTGTTTCTGGTTGGTTCTCAATATTTATTTTGATTGGGTGATATTCGATCTCTTTGCTTTCTATGCTGTCGGGTAATTTAATTTTAAAAGACAGTTGTTTAGAATTTGTAGAATTTTTACAGCTGCATTCATAAACATTATCTTCCAATTCTTTAACTGACATTCCGCTGAATAATTCTAAAAAGGAATTCACCCTTATTTGTTGCTCAAGTGCTTCAAATGTTACTTGATCGTTATAATTAGATTGGTTTTCAAAAATGTCGTGATTTGTATTATCATTTTGATTTTGATTTTGATTTTGATTCTCCTTATTTACAATTTTTATTTCCTTTTCTAAAAATGTAATTTTTTGAATTAATTTCTTGTTTTGGTTTTCTAATTTTGAACTTAAATTTACCGAATTTGATAATTTATTTTTGTATTGTTTTAACTTACCCATTAATTTTTGATAGTCGTCCTGTGCTGTAAGTGTTTCTGAGTTATTGGTATTTTCTTTTTGAATCTTTTGTGAATTCTTAATTTTTTTTTCTTCTTCTAAACGAAGATTCTTTTCAAGTAATTTTTTTTTTTCTAACTCCAGGACTTTTTTTTGGTTATTTAATTCTTTAATGTTCTTTTGATATTGTGTTTCTTGTTTTTTTGATATTTCTTGTTTTTCATTTTCTAAATTGGCTTTTAATTCTTTCAATTCCTTTTTGTGTTTTTCTTGTAATTGTTTTAAACGTTTATCGAACTCTTCATTTTCAATTTGCTTGATTAATTCTTTGTTTTCATTTTCTAATTTATTAATTAATTCTTTGGCGATTCTTGAACGGTTCCCCATAACCTCACGGAACTGTTCTAGCATCTGTTCTGCTTCTGTAGTGCGGATTTGTTGTAATTCTAAATAATTTTCTTTTAATTCTTCGTATTTTTCTTTGTAATTGATCTGATCATCACTTTTGAAGTGGGCACTTTCAGAAAGGATTTTGTCCATATTTAATTGCTGTCCACCATTCGAGTTTTCCTCTTGTTGTTGTTGTTGTTTATTTTGAAACAAATAATCTTCATCACTAGTAACAATTGATTTATAATTGTTGTTTTTATTTTTTTTTAATTGGGCTTCTTCAAAATCAGAATCCATTATTGAGTCTGTATCATTCCCATTATAATTGCCACTTTGGTTTTCATTATCAGTGTCAATGTCTTGATCAATTTTTTTATAATTGTCTAGGTAAATACCATGATCTTGATCTGGATCATAATTTGATTCTTGTGATTTTTGTGATAATTCTGATTCCAACTCAGATTCTGATTCACTGTCAATCCTTATTTCGTTGGTTTGGGTTTCTTTTTTATGTTTGGTGTTTTGATGCTCAAAATTTGGTTTTAAAATATTTGGATCTCTTCTGGTAAGAACAATCCTTTTTTTTAATTTTTTTTTGGATGAATTTAATAAAGTAGAAGGTTTTTGTGTTCCTGTTTGTAATGGAACATTTTCTAAATTATGATAATTCTCGTCATTCTTTAATTGATTCATAGAATTTTCCAAGTCTCTTTTTCGGCCGTTTGAGAATTTTGTTTTGATAATCTTTTTTTTATTTTTTTTTTTTGTTTTTTTTCTTTTTCTCTTTTGATTGATTTTTAGAAGTGGTTTTGATTGCGATAGAAAGGGATCCGATTCTAAATTAAGTCCTAGGTTTTCATAGTAATTCGTGTAACTTATTGTTCGTCGTTCACGAAGTTGGTGGGTCATTTTTAAAGGAAAAAAATATTTTTTGGGAGAAATTAAAAATAATAAAATAAATTTGGTTTGGATATTTTTAACGAATAGATCGAAATTAATTTTTAATTCTGTGAAATAAGTCTCCTGTTTTGGAATTTATGGACTTTGTGGTTAAATGTTGTTGTTTTCTCATTTATTTTTATTAATTAATTTTTTATATGTGTTTTAATTTTTGATCAAGAAAATCAACAAAAGATAGTTAATGTGAGAAAGTTTTAGTTTTTTTTGGTTTGTGCAGATTTTTTTGATTTTATAGACAAGTATAAAAAAGAAGGGATTGAGTGAAACGAAGAAAAAAATTTGCTCTGAATATTTTTAATTTTATAATAAAAAAAAATCAACGGCCAGTTAGATTTGCTCGAAATTGAATTTTTCTAATTGTATTTTTTTGATTTTATTGAAAATCAAAAAGAAGAATTTTTTTAGTTAACAAAAAAATTTTCTACCAATTATACCATTTATTTCTTCATTACAAAATAACTAAAAAAAGAGATCAACTTTAAAGAATACAGTATTTTTTGGTGAGTTGTTAATTTTTAGAAATGAGCCTTTTGTATTGTTTAAATCTTTTAATTTATTATGAGACAAAAAGTGTTGAGAAAAAAAAATTGATAGAGTTTTTCAAAATTAAAGAAAAACACACAAATCAAATCAATCAAAACTAATTTATTTGAATTAATAGTTAACAAATTATCTTTGGAAGAGTAAATTTCAAGATCAAACCACTTTTCCAATAAAAAATAAATAATAAATAAATCTAACCGTTAAAAATTTCTATTAATCAATTATTTTATTTTTTATAAGAAATGAGTAAGGTTAAGAATAATAAAAAAATAACCCAAAATCTTTTTTGAAAAGAACAGCAATTCATTTTTTTGATTTCATAACAATTTTTTTCTTTTCTTCTTTTCGTTTAAAAAAACAATGAACAAAACAAATTATCTTCTGAATGAATTTGATCTCGAAGGTTTGTTTCTTTTCGTTTTTACCACACATAATAAAAATTTAAATCCAAACTAATTCAACTTTTCTTTTTTTTTTGGTTCACTTTACTCCCCAACCACAACCATAATTTCCCTTCTTAGTGAAAGCCAGGGTTAGAATATTAAAGGTACAAAAAGAAAATCTGATCCAAAATATTGAAAATACATTATCGATCGAATTAATGAAATTGCCACAAGCAGTTAAGAAATTAACTGTTGGCGAGTTTCTTGATGAACACCAAGGTAATGTGCATTCTGCTTTACTTGGTAAACGTTTTTCAAAAACCCAGACACAAAATAACAACCAACAAAATCAATTTCCATCTTCAATTTTTCAACAATCCCAAAAGACAAATCCATTTTTCACAAAACAATCAACACCAAACCAATACCGTTCCAACAATTTTTCACAAAACAATTCATTCACACCCCGTGATTTTGTTTTAAATAGAAAACAAAAAAACTTTAAAATCAATCAAAACAGTTCAACCAAAAAGAATTTCAAAACAAGAAAAACGAGAAACAATGAAAATGTGAAAACTTCTTCCGATCTGTCAACAAATTTTCACAATAGATTATACAAAACAAACTCAGACTCCAAATATCAAAAGAACTTAAATATCAAAACCTTTACCCCTCTTTCCTCACATAATCGGAAAATAATAAATTAAAAAATCTATTAATTTATTTCTTTTATTTTTTTGTATAGTGTTTTCATTTTTTTTTTCAAACATGTGGATAAATTTAGATCTATTGCCACCCAATTAAGATATATATATATATTATTAGAATTAATTATATTGACACACTTTATTATTTGTTTCAATTTGGTAAAAATGAGACAAGAAAAAAAAAAAAAAAACAGAAATAATATACATTAGAAAATATCAAACTCTACACGTCTTTTCTTCAGAAAAAGTTAATTTTATTTCTTCATTTAAAAAAAAATATTAATTCATGGTTGTGAAAATTTAAATTATTCGATCAATATTTTTTTTAAAAACGAGTCAAATATTCAAGTAAATATTTTTTTTCTTTAACTTTTATCATTAGAATTGTGATTTGTAATCTGTTGAAAATATTATTGTAGCATTCAATTATATTATTATCCTATCGAAAAGATAAAGAGATCATACCCACAGTATTTAACGCCGATATACACGTGTACGCATAATATATTTTTACAGTAAATGTAATAAATTAACCGATCTTGATACTTGCTAGCAAAAGATATATATTTTATTTAATAAATCGTTTTTATGAATAAGTGTTGTTTATTGAAAAGTTGGGCGTTTCACAAAAAGATACTATTTTTTTTATGAATATATAATATCTACTAATGGAAGTGGTAGAAAAATTGAATATCAATCTGAAGACATTTTTCTTTCAAATCTTCAAATAAATAAGTACCTATCTATCTATATATCCCTTAGCACCCCAAATAACCTAAAAACAATTTAAACATAATTTTTAATTTGAAATGTTATCAAATGATAATAAGGTATAGAATTAATAAACAATTATCTTAGAAAGAAAATTTTATAATTAAAAATTGTTTAGTTACTTAAAATAAAAAAATAACTTGAAAAAAAAATTTTCAACATTGTGAATTTTTTTTTTTGGTTATTGTGATTTTATTATTTTGCCAAATTTTGTCAAAATAATTTTTTTTTTTTTTTTAAAGTTTGTCTAGACATCAAAAAACCTCTTATTTTTAACATTTAAAACACATCATACTTTACTGGAAATTTTTTTGGGGCCCTTTGCACCCCAAAATTGCCTAAAATGCTTGATTAAATAATTTATTCATTATAAAAGTTATTATAACATCACATAGAAAATTTGTTTTATCTACTGATTACTATTCAATATCAATATCTATATTAGATTCTAAATAATTTAATATATATATATATATATATAAATTAAATTAGAAAAAAAAATCAAATTTTTTTTCATTGTAAAATTTTACAATTTTTTCAAACAAGATTTTTTTTCAATTTTAAATGATTTATCCAATAGTTCGAGTCAGATTAATAATTGATTTTTTTTTTTTATTTTTTACAATTTTTTAATTTTTGAATTTTTAAAATCTAGACATAAAATAAACAATATTGTTGAATTAGAGACCATATATCAGAACTTATTTAACAAGATCTGGATTAATTTATTAAGGAAAAAACCAAATATCGCAAATATATTATTCAAATTTTTACCAATAACAAAACGCAATAAAAAAAATTTGGTTTTAGATATTATTTTATTATATTGGAATAATATTTAAGAGTTATTTTTTATTTTATTCTAAATTTAGGTATAAATATTTTATGGATTAAAAAGTAATTTATATTTGTTTTATTCCAATTTAATAAATTGAAATTATTTTACAATTTTTTTTTTTTTTTTGATTTTCAATTATTATCTATTACTTAAATAAAATTTTTAGAATATTAATCCTATTAAAAATTTAATTTTGGCCTAAAGAAATGAATTTCATTTTTCTCTTAATTTAATATTTATTGAAATTTTATCTAAAAAAAAAATTAAATTTCAAAGTAATTTATTTTTTTATTTATTTTTTTTATCATAAAATTAGCAAAATTGTTTGGTGGTTATTATTAATAAATTAATGTGTTGAGTTTTGAATTACTATTAATGGTATAAAATTTCTGATTTAAAAAAATAAAATAAAAATAAAAATCTTTAAAAAAAATGTAAAATGAATAATTATTATTTTTTTTTCAATTTCAAAAAAAAAAATACCTTAACTACTTTATCTTTGAACTATTTTGACTTTTTTATTATAATTAAAATCTGGATTAAAGACAAATAAGAAAATTAATATATTAGTAGATCAATATTATTTTAAATTTAATTTAAAAAACTTGATGGAATTTAGGCAAATCCGGGGTGCTAAGGGATATATATATATAAACTCTTTTTCAAAAATTGTGACTCACCTGAAATAATAAATTGAAAAAAAAAAAAATAATCCTTTAGTATTCAAGAACAATTAATAACGAAATATGATTTGTAATTCACTTTTAAGTCATTCTAAATCTATAAAAACCTGATATATTAAAAATTAAAAAAAATAAAACCAAAAACTAAAAAAAAGTGAGTTCTAATTTTTGAAATGAGCATTACCCATTTTTTATTACTGAACTTTCACTGAAAAAAAGTTGAACAACAATATTTTTTATGAATAATTAAATCCATTTTCAAAGACATTACATAGTCTCAATTTTCTTAGTGATTATTTGTCTTTTCGAAGTTCTCTTTTTTTTCCACATCATCTTTTTAAAAAAAAAAAAAAAAAAAAAAAAAAAAAAAAAAAAAAAAAAAAAAAAAAAAAAAAAAAAAAAAAAAAAAAAAAAAAAAAAAAAAAAAAAAAAGAAAAAGAAAAACAAAAGAAAAACAAAAATTTGAAAAAGAAAAACTAAAATTTTCAAAATTAAAAAAAATGATTCTTATCCAAAAATTTGAAAATAATTTTTGTTAAGAATACTGGAATAAACCCTCAAAACAACCCCCATTAACATTATAAAGTGAGTCAAAATTTATGAAAAATAGTTTATATATATATATATCTTGTAAATATAACCGAAATAAAATATTTGAAACATTTAATTTAATCTTAATTTACATCTTTCAATACAAATAAGAGAGAGGAAAAAATAGTTATTTTTATGATAAATTAATTAAAACACGGAATTAAGAGTCTAAACAAACTATTAACAATGTATTGAGAAAAATAATACTGGAATATCGAATAAAAGAGTTTTTTTAAAAACTTTTTATCTTTAAAAAATTGAATTTCCAAGAAGAAAGATAAATTTACATTAGATCGAAGTAATCAAAAAAAAAAAAATATAATAGACTTCACTGTTGAATTTCCTCTAAAATCCAAAAAATAATAACAAACATTTAGAATTAGGAATCACTAACAATAACCCCCAGCATTTCATTATATGTATTATTATTCAAAGAAACTGAAAAATGAAATTTCAAAATATTTTTCCTATATACCCAACCTGCGCCTGTTTAACAAAATAACTAACAGATATAAGATGTCAATTGATGTTGATAGTGTTCACAGTATTTTCTTTTAATAACAAAATTTGATGTATTGATAAACTGGGTATCTATTATTTGTATTGGGTTTTAATTTAGGTTGATGTAAAGGAAAGATAATTTTATCAATCTAATCAAAGAAGAACTTCAAATTTTGATTTGATTTGAATGTTGATGTCTTTTGTCTGTATTTTATTAACACTTCCAAAAATAATTTGTTATAAAGAACTGTTTGTTGCCAAACAACAACTTCTCAAATTAACCTAGACAATAATTAAGCATATTTTTATAACTAATAACTTGGTAAATTTGAAAAATAAAAAAGATTTTGTAAAGTATATTATAAAAAATGATATATATATATATATATATATATATATTAACAAAACCCAGTTTTACACATTATTTATTTGTTAGAATTGACTTTTTTCTCAAAATTTCTAAAACCAAAAAACAAATTATTCAGAAAATAGCGAAACTTAAAAAGAAAAAGAAAATCACCATATATTATCTTTTTTATTTTTTCTAATTAATTTGTAAAAAAATACCTTTTCAATGATAGATCTTAAAATTTAAGGAAGAACAAGAACAAACCCGGTGTGTTTAATCCATTATACCCCCCCCCCACCACCAAAAATAAAAATAAAAAAAAATAAATAAACCTTCAATTCTAGATCTGTTATTTTTTTCTTATGTAGTTTGTTTTTTTTTTGTTTTTTACTATTAATCATTTTTACTTTTTTTTTCAATTTTCTTCTTTATTTTTTTTTTCTTTTTTCTTTGTTTTAAAGAAAATGAATTTGAAAAAAAAAAATATTTGAAACTCCAAATGGACTTATAAGAACATCGATGATAATGCAATTCCATTAAAATGAACATATTTATTATTAAAAATTGTTAGTGCCACCAATTTTAATTTCCAAACAAAATTGAGAAATTAGAACAAGATATTTTAATGAAAGCCACATCAATATATATTTTAAATATTTTCTTTTTTTCTGAAATATTTAGTTTGTTCAGTTATTTCTTTAATTATTATTAGCTCTAATCATGTATTTACTTTTTATATTATTTTGAAACAATACTATTCGGCTGAATTCTTGAAAAATGAATTTTTCATTTTTGGCTTTATACCTTTGAATGAAATGGATTTTATATTATAATATCAATATATTTATTTTTGGATTGAAATTTGTGTTTTTTATATCAAAAAGAATTTTATTTTCATTTTTTTCATTTTTCATTTTTCTTGACTTCTTTTTAAACACAATCTACCAAGTCTTTAAAAATAAACTTTCAGGGAAATAACCACATTATTTTTTTAACACGTTGGATTATCAACATTTTGATATTAATTACTCTGTAAAATTAGTAATTCCAGTATAATCCAATCTTACTCTGGATTATCTGGTTATTTTTAATAGAGATTTACAACCAAGATAAGAAAAATGAAAATAATATAAAATTTATAAAAATACCCCACTTTTTCTCAAAAAAAAAAAAATAAATAAACATAATTTGTGAATAAAAAGCCCCAACCAACTTGTTGGTACAAGAATCGGAGTCTATTGTATGGGATATTTCAAATATTTTGTGGTACCCATAATTAAATTCATAATTTGGCACTATCGCTAATTTTTGGGCACAATTTACCTAATTATTATAAATTTTGAAGTAAGAAAAATATACAATAAATCCATTATATAACTAGAAAACTATTTTTTTCAGAAAAAAATAATTAAAAAAAAGAAAATTAATTTCTAATAATCTCTTTTTGAAAAGATGTGTTATTATAAATCATTTTTATTTTATTTTTTTTTATACTTGTATTAATTTTAGAGTTGACACATTTCTCAAATTAAAATTTTAATGTGAAAAATAAAGCTGAAGATGTAAAGTATTTTTGGCATTTTATATTAAAATCTTAATAACCATAGCAGTTTTAGATCTAAATTCTTCTTACTAAAAATGATTTTACCATTTTTAAGAATATCGTTAACCTCTCCTTATTCTTTTCTTAACTTTTCTGATTTCGGTACCCAGAGAAAATTATTTTTACCTAATTTTTTTAGAAATTTCAGTAAGTTTTTCATAATCCAACCAAGAAACTAATTTACAAATCATTACAAAATAAAATACACAAAATTTTCTTTTGTCTTTCAACGAAAATATAAACAAATTGCCAGAATTTTAATAAATCATCAAATTCTACAATTCTAAAAGAAAAGTTTACAACGGAGAGTACTTAATAAACAACGTTTTGTTTATCTTTTCATCCTTATGTGAAGGATAAATTGAAATAATAGTCAATTTATTTTTCAACAAAAAGTACTAAAAAAAAATGATCAAAATAGAAAAGGTTGTGCTCTGAAAAAAATAGTTTATAATCTGCTTTGAACTATTTCAAAAAATTTCAGAATAAAAGTTTAATAAGTAGACCTTCAAACTTTCATAACACCATCTTTAAGTTGTTTAGGAAAGACCTTTTAAAAACTTTACTTATCAACTTTTTTCATACTGCTTCCGTTTCAAAAATATTTTTATTTTGGTTTGATTTTCAAAAGATAAAACTTTCTTAAATGGGCTGTTTGAGGCAATTAGATTTTAAAATCAAGATTTAAGTCTTGTTCAATTTTTTATTCTTTTTAAATATTGTTGGTAGGATAAAGACTTGATCAATTTCTTTTATTTCTTTTTTGAAGATAGATTGTTTGTGAAAAAAATAAAAAAATGAAAAAAAAATCAAAAAGAAAAACTGTTTATTGTTAAAACATTAAAAATTGAGATGAAAATTAGAAGAATCGAAAAAACAATTCACTTTCTTTTTGTTTTTCAGAAAGAAGAGACACCGCACAAATATAAAAATGCAACCAGTTTTTTTTTTTTTGTTGGATTTTTTTTTTTTTCTGTCGATTTTGAAAAGTTATTTCGACTTGTGTGGATCGGCGTTAATTGTTATTTTTGTTTCTTTCAAGAGAAGGTTCATTTTTTGTTGTTCAATTTGATCTCTTTCTTGGTTTGAGAATTGGTTCGTTGAAGATCCTGATTCATCTTCGGCATCTGAAGTAATTTCGTGTGGTAAAGTAGGTGCCAAGATAACTAAGATTGTACTTAAAAGTGCAATTAATGCAAGAAACACATAGATAATTTTTGTAGCTTTGTCAAACATTTTTTCGATGAAAAGATAATAAAAAATTTAAAAAATGAAAACTAAAAAATGAAAGATTGCAAGATTAAATAGAGAACACATTCAAAAAAAATCTTGTACTTTTACAAATCAGTGAACCTTTACAAAGATTTCAGGCAATTCACAAACCTTTCAAAAACTTTCAAATAATTTTTAAGGTTAAAATGTTTTGAAAAGTTCAAAGCTTTGTCTGGGTCTTGTAATTTTTTTAGGGTGGGTCATTATAACTTTTGACAAGTCTTTAAAATTTCTTTTGTGTATCCAATAGAGCAAATTATGAGCATGAATTCAAGTTTGGATATTTTTTATTTGAAGAATTTTTTGAAATTGAACGAGTCAAATTAACAAAAGGAAAAAAATAAAAGTTTAACGAAAAAATACCCTTTTATGATATTTCTTGAGAAAACAGTATAATCAGCCTACAAGCAAATTTTGAAAAATAGACAATACCCCAAATTAGTCTTACTACAGAAAATTGTTTATTTTATTTTATATTTGCTTTACTTTGAAAAAACAACCAGAGCTGAAAATTCTATGATCAAAAACAAAAAAACGATCACTATACGAAGTTTGTAAAATTGAAAAAAAGTAAACCACTCAAGTTGAATCAAAATAGATCTTCAAAATCAAAAGAATCATTCTGCAAAATTTCTTTTTATTTTTATAATCCTTTTTAAAGAAATCATACTGAAGATTAAGTCAAACCTAATTTGAAATTCATTTGTTGTTTAATTTTCTTTGTTTCTATGTACTAAAGCTGTTTTACTTGCCTAAAAAAAGTCTGAAAAAGAGAAAACATAAAAAGACCAATATACACATCTCTCAAATTATTCAAAACTTAAAAGCCTATTCTTTTTCTAATTGAATCCTCAGATCATAAAAATTTAACACCACTATCTTTCGCCTTCTACACTAGTCCCTGTTTCAATTTAAAACCTGTTATTATCTCTCGAAATTTCTGATTTAGCTTTTCATTTTTTTTACACTTTTATTTATTTTCAAATTTATCTAAAGATGAAAATTTGTTTACTTTTTTTTGTTTTAGCAACTCTTTTTTTTAGTGCCACGAATTCTTTCCAAATTGAAATTAAAGAACGCCAAGAAAAATGTATTTCAGAAGAAATTGAACACGATTCCTTAGTAACAGGATCTTATTCTCTTGTTGAACCCAAACAACTTGCTGTTGATTTAATCATTTACGATTCCAAACATCATACAATTTTGCATAAACATACCATCGAAGATGGAAAATTTGCATTTAGAACTGACACCCATGGGGACTACAAATTTTGTTTCACTTCACACCGTCAACAAGCCTTTCAAGGATCTGGTAACTTTTAAATTCCTTTTTTTTTTTTCTTTTAAATTTTTCTTCTTTTTAAACACGAATTAGTTATTCACAATGACTAAATTTTAAATTCTGCCTTTTTTGCCTTTTGTTTTGTAAAAAAAAAACTTTTTTTGTCAATTTAAAAAAGATCTTTGATTTCCTCTCTCCATTAAATTAAACCACTTGATTTCTACCCAAATTTCTTGAAAAAAGAAAGAAAAAAAAAAAAAAAAACGAAAAAGTATAATGCTAAAAATAATTCTTCGTCCATCGAATAACTTTTTTGAACAAATACGATCATTAACTTTCTTATACTTAATCTATTTCGTTTCTTTTCTTAATACTGTTTACTTTCTTTTTTTTATTAAAATAGCATCATCACAAAGAGTTGAATTTGATTTTAAAATGGGATCAGAAGCACGTGACTATTCTGACATCGCAACAAAAGAGCATTTAAATCCCTTAGAAACTGAAATTAGAAAAATGCAAGATTTAGTTCTTGAAATCCATGAAGAAATTTTGTATTCGAAAAACAGAGAAGAAGCAATGAGAAATACTAATGGTAAAATATTCCTTCACTTTTTCATTTTTTTCTTTTTTTTTTTCATTTTTTTCGTTTTTTTTTTTTTTTTATGATTTATCAATGAGTGCTTTTTAAAAGTCGATTTTTTTACATCCTTTCGAAACACTATGCTGAATTCAAACGAAATAATACTCTGTCTTTAAATCAATATCTACAGGATAAAAACTAAAATACTGATAAATTCAAATAAATTGAATAAAATTTTTAGTTCAATTTCCATTTTTGTAATCAATTTACTCAACTAATAAAACAACTCAAGAGGACATATCTTTTGAAAGCAAAACCAATTTTACAAATTTTCTTCTCATTTAAAAGAATAGAGAGCTTTAATCAAAGCTTGTGTCAAACAATTTGTAAAACGGAAAACAAATTAAAAATTTTATGCTATTTCTTTGAATTTATCAGAAACTAAACCCCAATTCAAAATTTTTAACACACCAAAATTCAATTTGTGAAGAAAAAAACTTATTTAATCAATTCAAGAAGATTTACCAAATTAGAACCATTCACTAATTGAAATGTTAACACTTCTTCATAAATTACAATACTCAAAAAACAAAAAATAAATAATTATCAATACAAATAAATGAAGGGTGTGTCAAAAATTTTGGAGAGAGCAAAACAAAAAAATACATTAGTAAATATGTTGAAATTCTATTAGGATTATTGATCGATCAAATGGTTAGATACTACCAACTAATTTTATTTGAGTTCTTCTATTTTGAACAACTTGACTTTAACCATAATATCAATTGTTCAAAAAATTTTTGATCCAACGAAACAAATTACGTAATTCAAACAATGAAATCAAAACAAAAACTAAAAGATGAAAAAATGATTTTCATATTTTACAAAAATCAAAATTATCTCCAATTTCAATGAAATTGTATTATTGTGATTGTTTGGAACGTTTTAGCTGTGTGGAAAATTTTGAATTTTAGTTTAATTTTTTGAAACATTTTTTTTTAAAATTGCTTTTAATGATATTCTCAGCAAAATTTGAACAGTTTTCATAGTGGTTGATGAATACCAAAATCTCGTCATTAAAATAAAGTGAATAAAAAAGATTGATGAACAAAAGGATTGTAAAAACTGTTATTGTGATTAGTATACCACCCGTCATTCTCTATTGCTTCGTCTTTTAATTGAAATTACTTTTGATTGTCAGGTTTCTGTGATTTCTGTGGTTTTTGTGATTCTTTTAATCTACAGAATTAAAAAACCGTGTTGAACTTTTTTTTCAAAATAGTTAAAGGATATTCGAATTTTACATTCTTTAAGTGTTGAAATACAATATGTGAGTAAATCAATATGATTTAAGGGTTTGCCAATTAAAGATAAGTCAAAATATTACAATTTTCGGATTTTTTAAAGAAATTTAAAAAAAAAAAACATTAGTTGATCCAAAACTTTTATGTAATTCTTAACAAAGCAAGGCAAAATTTTAAATCGGATTTTTGTTGATCATATAAAAAGGACACTCCGCTTTATTTTCAAGGTAAATTAAAAAATCTATTTTTTACCACTTGCTTTTCTTACTTTCCACTTTATCTGAAAATATATTTTCACCATTGTTACCAACTCTATTATATATTAATAAGAAGTGGAAAAGAAAAAATATGAGGATTTTTATTTTCGAACTTTTTCAACATAAATTTCGAAGTAATTTTTTTTATCTCCTATACCTGATACTTTCCCTTTATTTTCAAGATATTTATCCCAAATTTTATAATACTTGAAAAGAAACTGGAGTAGCCTTTTCATCATGAAATTATGATTTTCAAACCTTTTCAATTTAAATTTCAAATTTGGTTTGCCAAAAATAGTTTTACCCAAAATAACAAATTTTCGAAGAAATATTAAATTTTAACAAGATCACTTGACTAAACATTCTTTTCAGTCAATAAATTTGCTGTTAGTTATAAAAGCAATATTCACAGGCAATAAAATTCTGATCGTACTTAAGTGTGGTTTTAAAAGAGATGATCAAAAAAAGTTCTAAAAAGTGCTACTCAAACTATTTACTCCATCCTTTTAAAGAGATGTGTTAACATTTTTTAAAACTTTTTACCATCACCTTTTCAAAATGACTTTACTTAATTTTTGTCTTTGCTATCATTTTTCAATTAATATATGAAAAAATTTTTAATTCAATTTCCCAAATCTTTTGTTACCTTAAAAATGATTACCAGAAATAAAATGTTTCGGAATTTATCTATTTTTGAAATTTAAACATTTATAAATTCAAATTAGCTAACAAGCTTTAAATTTAAATATAAATACACCTAATAATTGTAATTCTTTTAAGGGACTAGTCTCTATTATTTTTTTTTTTGAGAAAGTTCTAAATAAGAATTCCTTCACTTGAAATGTGATTAAATTTGAAAATAAACAGTGTTTTTTACATCTAAGTTATTTGCAAAAAATTTTCTCAATCTCTATTAAATTTAGGTAAAAAAATTTAATATAGATTAGTCCCTTAAAAAGGAGAAAAAAAGAACAAAAACAAAAATAAAATATCATTTTTTGAAAATTACTTTCTTTAAATATATTTCCTGATCATTTTTAGAATTTTTTGTTACTTATTGTTAATTAGGAAAGGTGATTCAACAAAATTACCTCCTGTTTATCGTTAGGTTTTTTTTACTTATTGAAATGAAAAGAAAATTTATTAAATTTTCTTTTCAATTCAAAAATTAAAAAAACAACGTTAGGTTTTCCAGAATTTAAAAGAATTGCGTAAAATCAAAAAATTTTCTATATTCTTTTGAATTTTAAAAAACCTAGGCACTCTACGATATTTGACGGCACCCTACGTAACTCTACGGCACTTTACGTCACTTTCTGAAACACTAAATTTATAAAGAGTTTTTTTTTACTTCTAGATTTAATGTTGTCAATATTATGGCTCATAGGATCGCTTTTCTTTGAAAAATGAAAAGAAATAATTTTCTTTTTAAAAAAAGATAAGAAAAAGAGAAAGAAAAGTAAGAAATAAAAGAAATTAAAAAAAATAATAAAAAAAAGCAAAAACTTATAAATTTTTGTTTTGTACCTCTAGTGTTGAATGGATTATTGGTTGTTTCCTTTTATGCCAATTAAATCGAAAATATTAAGATCTGCACCATAGTAACACCTATTCGTGTAATACCGCTCTTGACAAAAGTTGTTTCCAGTAAAAGTAATCATTACCATGCACGTCAGAAATTAATCCCAGTGCAATGCAATTACATATAAAAAGAAGTTAAATTGTCACCATTATTTCTCTTCTTCAATACTTTACCCATTGAATTCGAATTATACTTTTAATACTTTTTCTTCTTCTCTACTTTTTAATTAAAAAATTGAAAACTCTAAAAAAGTAAATGGAAAAATCATAAAAATTTTGTAACTTTAAAAAAATTTCTAACATCAGACAAGTTAATTCGATAATATTTTCTCTCAAGTAAAATGATATAATAGTCATAATATCATTTAACAAAATAAATAAACGAAAAATTTTTTTATAAGAACAATTGTGCCAAAAAAGTGTGTAATTTTTAAAATCTTTTATAAAAGTATATTAAACCTTTAATAATGAAGTGTAATCTATATTTGAACTATAACTAATCAATTGTTTTTGAAACTAAAAACAATTCAGATCAGAGAATAAATATCAAAAAGATATCTGAATTTAATTTTGATGAATTTTTATTTAATAAACTAAATTCCAAAAATTTGGACACAGTTTAAATCTTTGAAAGAATAACAATACTACAATTTACATCTAATTTGGAAATAATTTTGATTTTACAAACTATTTTTTCATTTTTTGTCTTTTCTGTTTTGTTTTCATTTCCTTTTTTCCAGTTAGGTAATCTGTTTTGTTAGATCAGGAAAAATCTTTTTTTCAATGATTGATAGAAGGTTTAAAAGTTGAGTTTGTTAAAGAGAAAAATTAGATACAATTAGCTGATGATATCTAATCATATGATCGATCAACAATTGTTGGTGAAATTTCAACAAATTTGCCAATACATTTTTAGTTCTGCGAGTTTCATCATTTTGGACACACCAATTTTTTCTTTTTCGTTTTATATTATTTTTTTCTTTTGTTTAGCATGAAAATGATAACACATAAAATTATTAATACAAGATAACTTAAATGTGCTTTAATATTAAGTTTGGAAAAACACAATGAATTGAGATTTTTTTTTTTGCCTATTTTTTATTTTGGGTGTGTCCAAATTTTTGGAATGGGGTTTATAATAATAATGGTTTTTAAAAATTTAGTGTTTCGATTAAATAGGTGGTAATTTTTTTGAATCACCTCTCGAATTAACAATAAAAAAAAAAGAATAATAATGGTTTTTAAAAAAATAAAAGTTATTAAAAACTGAATTAATTAAATTTTAAAAAAAATTCAAACTATTTAATTTTCCCAATACTCTTATTTGATGAATTTACAAAGACAGAAATATTTTGACAACTTTTGTGATTAATAAAAGAAAAACTATGTAAATCAATTCAAGTAATAATTATATGGTTATTTGAGATGTATTTGATTTTTTAGAATGTAGATATTTAATTAAATTACAAAAAAAATTTTTTTTTTTATTTAATTTCACAAAGTTTATCAAATATTGAGAGAAAATTTATAATTTAAAATTTTAAAGATCAATGACAGTTATTACATTAAACATTTGTTTTCAAGAATTAAATTTACATTGATCATACTTTTATTGATATTTTTTTTCTTCAAAAACATTTAATTTTTTAGTTACTAATGTATGCTTAAATATAGAATTAAAAAACATTTTCTTCATTTTTTCTTAGTGTTAATAAATTTTATTAGAAATAGATATATTTTCTAAAAAACAAAAATCAAAACCTTGCTAAATTTCATGGTTTAGTTTTCAGATAATATTTTCAAATTTAGAATCCAAAAATTGTTTATTCTCTACCTTAAATTTTTTATTTGATATTTGACTGTTATTAAAAATTTTACTACTTTTTAAAAACATAACTTTTGATCGTGGATTCAATTTTTTTAATTGTACATCTTTCTTTTTGTTAAAAAGAAAATGAAAAACTACAACAAGAAAATCACCATAAAAAATTTTAAAAACTATTTTCAATTAATAATTTTTTATTTATTTTTCTTTATACATTATTTCCTTACTTTTTTATATACTAAAATTTATAGAATCAACAAATTCGCGTGTATTGTGGTTTTCAATTCTTTCCATCATTGTACTAATTGTAACTGGTATATTCCAAGCATATTATTTAAAAGACTACTTCAAAAAGAAAAAAATTCTCTAAATTTATTTTATTATTTTTTTCCATTATTTTTTTTTTTTTCCAAAAATATTTTTTTAGATATTTATCTATCGATATATATATATATACCCTGGAAACAATTAAAGCTACAATAATATATTAAACTAAAATTGAAAAAGCTATTTTTTTTTTACATTTGAAATTTTTTTTTTGTTTTAGGAATAATTTCAAAAATGTAATTATTTTTTTATATTTTCAGAAAAAGAAATTTTTTCCTCAAAATTAAGATTTTTTGGGTTTATTATTACCATTTTTTTAAAAATACTTTTTGAAAACTTCTATTTACAAAATCAATTATTTAGATATTCTTTCAAAATATAAAAATACTTATATTTATACTTAACCCCTAATGATTGATAACAATATTTAATGAATACGAAAATAATTTAAAAAAAAATTAATTTAAAATAAGTCCATAAAACCTTTCATTGTAGAGTTATTTGTCTATAATTTCTCTTGACTTTTTTAAAAATAAAGTAGATTTTTCTCGATTCTAAATTGGAAATTGATAATTTATTCAAATCTAAATGAGATTTTTCTGATTTCTTATTGTAAAATAAGAAATAAACTAAAATTCAAAATTTTTACATAGTTAAAACAGTTAAAAGAATCACAATAATTCAATTTCATTAAAATTGGAAATAAATTAGATTTTTTGAAAAATAGAAAAATCATTTTATCTTTTTTTAGTTTTTGTTTTCATTTTATTTTTTTGAATTTAGTATCTTGTTTTGTTCGATCAATAATTTTTTTGAAAAAAAGATATTAGCTTAAAGTTGGGTTCTTTTAAATAGAAGAACTCTACTACAATTAGTTTAATGATCTCTAATTATTTGTTGGATCAAATATTCATAATAGATTTGAAACAAATTTACCAATCAATTTTTTTTGATTTTTCTCTCTTCAAAACTTTTGACACTTATATGATTTTTGTTAATATTGAAAATTATTATTTTTTTTATAATTTGAGTATTGTAATTTATAAACAATTGTTAACATTTCAGTTAGTAAATGATTCTAATTCGGTATTTTCTTTTGTAATTGATTAAATAAAGTTTTCTATTTTCAAAAATTCAATTCTGGTATGTTAAAAATTTTGAATTGGAGTATATGTTCATTTCAATAATGTTTCATTAAAGTAAACAAAAATGATTTATCATTTAATTTTTTGCATATAAAAATTTATAAACAATTATTTTTAAATTCATTTACTCATAAAATCATGGAATTTACAAAGACAAAATTCAAAAAAAAAAAAAAAGTTCTTTTTTAACTCTTTTCTACAGAGCTAAAATATTTATTAAAATATTTTTTTAAAATTTGTAACAATTTATTTTTTGATGTTTTTTCTTTTCTTTTATAGTTGGAGAGAAAAGATAAATATCTGTCAAGACAAATTTTGAATAAAAAAATAATAAAATTCCTATTCATGGCTTCTTAAACATAATTTATTATATTTTTACTAGATAGGAAACCCTTTCGATTTTTTTTTTTTACTTTTTTTCGTTTTCATTTTTTATAATATCTAAAAAATACGAGTTAAATTTAGATTTATAAAATATTCATAAAAAACTACACACATGTATTGAAACATTGTTTTGATGAAAATTAATTTAAAAATGAATAATTCTTTTTATTTTTGGAACCAATAACAAAAGGAAGAGATAACAAATAAAAAAAAAAAAAATATCATTAAACTCAATGTTACTATATATTCAAGTTATGTCATTGAAAAAATCAAATTTATTGTGTTTCCATACAATAACTGCATCGGAAAAGAAACCTCAAATTTTCATATTTATACAAATTAGATTTATAAAAGAAGGCGGAATTGTGTAAACTACCTATTTTCACTACCTTTACTCCATTACCAAAATTTATATCATGTTTTTTTTTTTTTTTTACAGGATTAGGTATTTGAAGTCATCACATATATATTATTGGTTTGGATTTAAAATTTTTTTATAGTTTAGATATTTGATTCATTACAATTGTTCAATATTATTAAATACCTTTGTTTCAAAAATTTATTTCAAAATTTACAAAATTTATTAAGATAAAATTCTTTTTATATAAATGAAATTCAAAAAATGATCTTTTTTGTATTTTTTTTTTACAAAAATTGTTTTATAGACTCCAGTATTTTCTTAATTCTTTTTTAAAAGTCTTTTAAAAAACTCTATTTGATTTTTTTGATGTTATTCAAGCCATCCTTTTTATGTTTGCTTCTTTTATTTCTGGAACAAGTTACTATTTTTTGTACAAGTTACCTTTTTGATCAAGAGTCAAAGTTAAAGACATAGGTTATTTACAACACTGTAGCTTTCACATCAAAATTTAGGATACTTTTCAAATTTATTTTTACCTAGGTATTTAGATCCACAATTAATTCTTCTGATTGATCAGGCTCTAAATTGGTAAAAATATTCTTCACAATGTCATTTTCCCTCTACTTGTATTTAAATTATAAATATCTAAAAAAATTCCACTTCCCTTTACAGATCCCTTTTCACACACAAAGCCACAAATTGCAGTATATTTCTATGAAAACTCTATGTATAAAAAAAAAATATAGACAAGGAAGTGAAAATTTTTTCCCCTTAATAATTCAAAATCCAGTATTAAAGTTTTTCCTTATTCAGAATCTTTTGAAATAACAGTATGAGGAAACAGGGAGGGGCATTTAAAGTGAATTTTGAAGTTATGTGAGATAATCAATTAAGTTTCTGAATTGAAATTTATTGTTTAAAATACCAAAAACCCAACTTTAGATAACTGTTGAGAGAAAAATGTTGGACACAGAAAAATGGTTGGACACTATTTTTAATTGGGAACATTACTGAAATTGAAAATCAAATCCTATTGATAACTAGGTGAATTTTATATAAATCCAGGTTTAAAGGTGTTAAAAGTTCATTAATCTGTGGTTTGTGTAGAATACTCATTTGAATGATTGATAACTAAAGTAGATCATGCTATTTTAACAAAAATCCAAGTTTTAGTAAAGTTTACTATTAATTCTGAAAATGGTAATTTTTAAACTTGCTTTAGGGTATCAGATATAAGGTTTTGAAAAAGTAGAATTACATTAATCGTTATTCTAATAAGTAGATTATTGTTATTTTCTTTAGTTATTTCACAAATGATTGAAATTAAAAATCATTTTCAGTAATGTTCCCAATTAAAAATGGTGTCCATCCATTTTTCTGTGTCCAACATTTTTCTCTCTACAGTAATTAAAAATTTGAATTTGATTAAAAGTATTCCAATTATTTTAGTAAGATAAACTTTCTAATAGTACCCAATAAGTGTGTTGGTGCCTGAAATTACAGTTCAGTTCTGCTCTTCATACAATCTTATTACCTGAAGAAAAAAATTCATTTTTTTTTTGTTGCTCACTCTTAAATGCCAAATTATAAATTAACCTTACCAAACGTCCATTTCCATAAAGATTGGAAAACAAGAGTAAAAACATGGTTTGACCAACCAGCAAGAAAGACCAGAAGAAAACAAAACAGAATTAAAAAAGCAATCAAGATAGCACCAAGACCAGCATCTGGCTCCCTCAGGCCAATTGTTCACTGTCAAACTCAAAGATACAACATGAGAATCAAATCTGGAAGAGGCTTCACTCACCGTGAATTGAAAATGGCCGGTATTTCAAGACACCAAGCAATGGGAATTGGCATTGCTGTTGACAAAAGAAGAAAAAACAGATCTGCTCAAACCTTAAAGGAAAATGTTGAAAGATTAAGAGAATATAAAGAAAAATTGATCTTATTCCCAAGAAGAAGAAGTAATTATTCTTGATTCTTTTTCTTTAAAAGTTTACTTTTGGAAATTTTTTTTTTTTTTTCTTTTCTTTGTTTCTCATTACTTTTTAATTTTTTTATTTTCCATTTTCCAAACACACTTCTACTTTCATTTAAAAAGAAAACCCAAACAAACAAGACTCCAAAAGAGAATTACAAAAACAAGCCAAGCAAGTTAAAACCTATATGAAAGTCCGATACCCAGAAAGAGTCATTGAAACCAGAGTGATCCCACAAGAATTACGTGAAAGAGATCTTGCCAAAGAAAGAAGAGACAAAATTCAAAAAACCAAAGAAAGACTCATTAAAATTAGACAAGGAAAGAAGAAATAAATCTTGTTATTGAGGTATTTAATTTAGATTAATTTTTTTTTTTTTTTTCTTTTCTTTTTTGTTAATTGCTCCTTGCTTTATTATTTTTTATTTATTTTTTTTTCATTTTTTTTGGAACTTTGCTTTTGGAGTTTTAAAAAAGATCTTATTAAAAGGAAACAAAAAAACGATCACAAATAAAATTAGATAGAAAGTCTAAAAGCTTTTTTTTTAGAAATTTATTTCTTTTTTTTTTTTTTTTTTTTGTAAAATTTTTGAATCATTTCCAAATTTATTTTTGCAAAACAACACAAATTTTCTTTCTCAAATACCCATTAAATTTGTGCCTCTCAAACATTATTATTGTGATAATTATTAAATAATTTCATATTTTATCAACTCTAAAATAAAAGACTATTGGCCATTTTCACATAAAAGTGGTGAATTTACAATCCAGCCATCTTCACACAGAAACAGTCAAGAATAATACAGTTTATAATGTGATAAAAATCTAGTTCTCTAAGGACAAAATTATCTCTGTTAAAATCAATTTTTTCTCTTCAATTTTATTTTCAATTTGAACTATTAACTTTTTGAAAAACAAATCCAATAAAAAAAAACTTTTTGTTGCAGAGTTGGAAGGTATCCTTTCAATAGTTTAAGAAATCGAATTAAAGGGATAAACCTACCACTTGAGTAATGTTTTTTCAATTATCAAAAAAACATTACAACGAATAAAAGTTACTAAAAACACAAAAAATATTATCAACACATTAATATATTTTTTGTTTCAATTTCAAATGATTGTGAATCACATTTAAACCAACTTTTAAGGCAAATTTCATTCTTCTCTATTTCTTGAATGATATTTTTTTTATTTTATAATAAATCGATCTGAAAAGGTGACAAAAATATAGAGACAAAGTTTATTATCTTTTTTCTTCTTTGCACTCAATATTGTTTAATATTTAAAAACAATTAATAATAACCAAATTGAATATTGATTAGATTTTCAAAATAGTAATTTAGTCTTCGAATAAAATGTTTACCAAACCAAAAATTAATGATTAAAAATTGAATTATCATGATAATAAATATTTTAATTAGTAGATATATTTTTGATTCACAAGAATTATCGAAAAAAAAAAAACATAAATTAAATTTGAAAAAAAAAATAATATTTTTTTTGATGATATAATTTGGTAATTTTTTCAACACATAATTTTTTTGCAAATTTGAATTATTTGACCAAAATTTCGGAGTCCGATTAATAATTGAGATTTTTTTTTTAATTTTTACAATTTTTTAATTTTTATATTTTTAAAATCAAGTCAAAAAATAAGCAATATTATTAAATAATATACCATAGATCATAAATTATTCTCCAAGATCTGGTTTAATTTAGATTGAAAAATTCAAATTTTACAAAGATTTTTTTGATATTTTTACTAATAACCAAATTAAAAAAAAAATTCTTGGTTTTGAAGATTCTTTTATTATCTTTGAATAATATTTAAAAGTTAATTTCAATATATTTTTAAATTTAGGGATTGATTACTTTTTCATTTAAAAAAGTTTTTATAGATTTAATTTCAATCTTTAATGAAATTATTTTACAATTTTATTTTATTTTGTGTTTTTAATTATTTTCTATTGTTTAAATACAAGTTTTAAAAAAGTATTCATATTAAACTTTTAATTTTGACATGAATAAATAAATTTCATTTTTCTTAATTTATGGTTTATCAAAATTTTGTTTGAAAAAAAAGTAAAATTTCTCAGAAATGTATTTTTTTTTAATTTTTTTTTTATCATGAAATTAACAACATTTTTAGATATTTATTATTAGAAATCAATGTATCGTGTTTTGAATTACTATTATTATCATAAAAATTCTACTTCAAAAAAATTAAAAAAAAAAATAAAAATCATTGAAAAAAAATTGTAAAAATAAATAAATATTGTTTTTTTTCATTATTAAAAAAAAAAAAAAATACAATAACATAGCTGCTTTATATTTGAACTATTTTGAATTTTTATTATAATTCAAAACTGTATTAAAGACAAATAAGAAAATAATGATATTAGCACAACAATATCTTTTTAAATCTTGTATTTTAAACTTGAATGATAAAAAATCATAAAATAAATGGAAAATGTAGAAGATATGAAATGTATCCAAATGTATTGACTTTGATTTAATTTTACTTTTAATCTATCTAGAACGATTTGAGTATATTCAAGGGCTGACAAAGATGACCTTTTTACACTGTTTTTTTTTTTTTTTTTTTTTCGTTGAAATCTTGTTCAAATGTTTGGTATCGATTTTTTAAAAAACTTAAATTTTTAGATTCTTAAATGAAAAATAATTGATAAAATTTAAAAATTTTTGTTAATTAATGAGTTGCAAGGTTTAATATCACTTATATTTAGATTTACAAACTTAATATTTGAAAAATTTTCTTTTTATTTTTATTCTTGCTTTTGTTCAATCTGAACTATTTTCCGACCAAGAGGTCCCGTGGTGGTGAATGTATCCTGCACGTGTTTAAAGAGTTTGGATTGATTTAGAAGAAAAAATTTATTTTGGAAATTTCAAAATTGAAATTATTTTTTCTAATTTTTACTTATTTTTTTTCAATTTTTTTTGAAAAATGAAATTCACAGCGAAACTATTTTTATATAGCTAGATTGATAATAACTATACAAAAAAATGTTATTCGAAGGTTATTTAAATTGTAATGCTGAAATGATTGTAGAGAAATCATGTTGATTTCTGTTGGACTTTTTTTGGATTTTCAATTGGAGATCAAAATGAATCATTGTTGCTTATTTCAATCGAGCACTAAGAATTTGCGTTTTTAAATTTTTAAGAACATCTATTTGTTTTTTAGTTTCATTTCCTAAGGTTACCAACTATTATTGGTTATATATACTTCTTAATTCTTAACTGTTCTTCAATGAATAATTATAAATATTATTTGTTATTTGATAATTAAATTGTGATAATTCAAATGTAACTAAGTTTTAGTATTTTTTTTTTTACTTCTCCATTTGTGTGAAATACAAAGTTATACCATACTTTAAATAGAATCAATTATTAATATAGTCTTTATAATTTTCATTTTTGTTTTCCTTATTTGAGGATATATTATTTACGATCTTTAAGAAATTGGATAACACATTGTGTTATCTTATTTTTATGAAAGAAAAATTGGAAATGGGAAAAAGTTTCCAAATTATTTTTTAATTGCAAAATAGTTTTAAATCTTCCCATTTTCAGTTATTGTTTCACTTATTTTTCCTTCATATTAAAAACAAAAACCAATTTCAAAAATTTTGATTGATTATTCAAAATTAAAATAGAATCCAAAACATCACATTAAACCAAGATTTTAACATTTTGATTTTTCCAAATTTGAATTTTTAATTTTAAATATTAGTTAAATTTTCTTATTTAATTTTTTTTTTTTATAGTGTTTTTTTTACCGATTCATGAGAAAATGCACTAAAGAGTTTAATTGTTTATATTAATCCAATTTGGGCTTTTTGTTTGTTGAGATATCTTTATTTGTCTGTGATAAAAACAAGAAGTAAAAAATATTTGAAAAATTTGCATTTTTGCCACCATTTTGTTATTAAACCCAATTAACACCTTTTTATTGAAGATACAAATTATTTTCTTTGAGAACGCCCATCCTATCAATTAATTAAAAATTTTAGATTGAAAAAATTAAACAAATAAACAAAAATACTGTAATCACCACTTTTAAGTGCCAAACTTTGAAACAAATATCAGACACAGAACAATTCCAAATTTAAGCACAGTATTCATATTCTTTTAAATGTATTTGTTAAATAAAAATTCAAAAAATTTGCCTCAATTTGAGATTTTTTTGTACCTTAAGTTTCGGATAAAGATTATGTCTTGCAAGTGGTTATGTCTGTATTAAATAACTAAAGAATAATAATATTTTGATATTATTCAAAGAAATATTCATTATTAAATTTCCTTTTCAAAACGATAGAGAAAATTATGACTCTTTATTGTAATTATGAAACAAAAATTTCGAAATTAGGGCAGCGTTGTGAAGTACCTTTGATTGTTTTAGAGTGTCTTAGAGTGTGGTAGAGTGCCAGTCAAGTACTTAGCCTTCCCAAGATTCAGAATAATACATAAAATCAGTTTGATTTGACTCAATTCTTTTAAATTCTGGAAAAGCTAATGGTGTTTTTGTTACTTTAAAAGAATAAAACGTAAATTTAAAAACATTTTCTAGAATTAAACAAAACCTAACCAGGCTTTTCTCCTCTTCAAAAAATAAAATAAAAGCATTAAGGCGGTAGTATTTTTTAAAAATAAACCGAAATCTTTTCAAGATCTTGAAAAAAAATTTTTTTGATAATTTGTGTACCAACTTCTGAAATCGTAGGTTAACCTCATCCAGCAATTTATTATTTTAAGTTTATTTTTTGAAATACAAAATTTCGAATATTCCCAATATAAAACTAAAAAAAGTCATGTATTATTATTATTTACAATTAAGTTAATTGTTGAAAGTGGTAAAAAATATTTTTTGTTTTATATTGGAAAGTATTTATTTTGAAGGAGAAAAATTTTTATTTTGAGTTATTTCAATTCTTAATATTTCGATCCAAATCTCAGCAAATAAAACTAATTGAGATGTAGGTGATTCAATAAATGAAAATTAGAGAGGAGTTTAACACAAGTTTCTCAATTAATTTGAGATCAATTCAGCAAAAAAAATTTATTATTATTAATGGTTTATAATATGTCATTTTCTGGTTTTCCAAAAATGAAAAAAAAATTTGAAAAAAAAATTTTTAATAAATTGTTTGGCCTTATTCACAAGAAAGATTAAAACAATTTAAATCATTTTTGTCAGATAAAAATTGATTTTGAATTTTGAAGATAAAATTACTTTTATTTCAAATATCTTCAATAAAATTTTATTTTGAATAATCGAATTTTATCTTCAAACAAAAACATAATTTCTTGGTAAAATTTGTAAATGACTTTAAAACTTTTATAGTTATAACTATCCTTCTGAAAATTAATACCAAGATTTTTCAATAAATAAATTGTTTTTTTGGTTAACCAAAAGAATTATCGCAAAAATAAAAGAAAATCTTTATATTAATATTCCTGGCAACAAAAACTTGTTATTGAATAATAATGATGAAAATGTCAGTAATCAGGGTAAACACTTTTTATGATGTGGAAAACAAAATGGATTTAAATCTTTTCTATTTCGGAAAAAATAAAAAAAAAATTGATACAACAAAAATATTATTCTTTTTTGGGCTCTTTGTAGATCATAATTTTTTGACATTGGCATCTACAAAATATGTAAGTATTTATAATCATCAGTAACATATTTTAAAATTTTACCTGGTTGCCCTAGAAGACTTCCCTTACCATTTTTTTAGGAATGAATATATTCCTATCAATAATCATTTATTTTATATTACATTTTTCCAAATAATCATTACAAACTTTCCTTAATAGAAACAGGTTTTATAATTTAAATAAACCCTTTCATTTCCATCTTTTTAAATAAATAAAATTTACCTTTTTTTGAAATTTTCAATACAGGTGTTTGGATTCTAAATAGAAAAAAATTTTCACTTCCTTTTTAATTTCCCTTTTCAAATAGAACCCCAAATTACAACCTATAACTTCTGAGAAAACTCTTTTTATTTAAGACAAATATGGAAAGGAAAATAAAGTGAAAATTTTGTCCCATTTATAATTCAAATATCAGTATTATTCTTGTTAGGTTTGATTAGTAAATTATTAATTATATTTCTTCGAAAAAAGACTTTTTTTCAAATTTTTGTATCAATTTGGTCAAAACCAATGTGAATTTAATCCTTAATAATCTATTTGATTATGTTTAAATTTTTTAAAACCCTTTTACAATAATTTTATTTTTTTGTTTTTACTTTCCTTTTATTATTTTTCCTTTAAAAAAATAGTAAGTTTTTTCAAAACAACCTTTTTCTTTGTACTTTTAATTCTAAAAAAACAACAACATATATTTTTTTTCCTCTTGTAAAGAAAAGAATCAAACAAGCTAACTTTAAATTCTTCAAATAAATCCCTTTTTCTGGGATCTTCTTTTTTCTATTTCTTATTCATATGAATCTCTGACGATCTTTTAAACAAGATTGATTTCATTTTAAATGACAAGTCGTGAACAAAGACAAAAAAGGTTGGAAGAGATTCGGCTAAGGAGAATGAAGCTTGAACAGAAAAAAAAACAAAATTTGAAAAGAAGTAATAGTAACAAAAATAGACAACAAAGAGAGTCTCGAGACAATAAGATTGAAAAACTAATCCAAGAATCAACAAGCAAAGGTAACAAATACGATCAGCCAATAAGAAATGTCAAGTCAACCGAAGAGAACAAGCAATCGGTTTCAGCATATTCTCCACATTTATCCGAGCACAAGTCTGTAGTATCTGTTGATATCCAACCACGAGTAATTGAAAAATACAACAGAGAAACACAAACAAAACGTGAGCTCCCCAAGAATCTTCAAGAGCAATTAATGAGCCAAACAACAAAGGAACAAAATACCGAAAATATTCAAATACAAACACAAACACAAACACAAACACAAACAAATTTCCAAAATATGAACAAAGTAAATACCCAAGAAACAAGAATTAAAGAACTGAAGAAAACGACAGAACTTTCAACAACAGAAAGAAACGAAATTATAGATTCTGCTGGTTTCCAAAAATTCTTTGATTATGGTTCAAGAATTATTGAAAGAGTTTTAAACGAGCCTTTTGATTTATTAAAAGACTACACCGGTTCGATAAATGACGAAGACGAGTAAGTGAATTCTTTTCCACCTTCTAATATTTTACATTTCTTCCTTTTTTTTTTTTTTTCGCTTCACAAAGAACTAAAAAAAAAAAAAGAAATAAAAAAAATTTTTTTATTATTTTTTTTTTGAAACAATAAAAAAGAAAGATAATTTTTTCATTCTTTTTTTTTGTTCTTTTTAGACAGAGAGCATAAATCAAAATCTTTGTGTTTTTTTTCTTCAATTTTTTTTTTTTTTTCAATTCTTTTTTATTATTTTTTGTCTCATAATTTACCTCTTTTTACTAATTTTTCTCTTTATTTTTTTATTCATCATTATTTAGTATGATAAAACCTTTACTTTCAAACAAAATCAAATTTTATGATGAAAAATGGTCAAAATTTCGTTCAGTAACAGATCTACAATGGTCACCAAAAGTATTCATTTTTTTTTGTTTTTTTTTTTTTTTCGTTTTTTTTTCATTTTTTAATTCTTTTTCAAAAAAGTTGTTCTTAAAAACAAATGAAAAAACCAAATACAATATAATTTTCAAACTGACACTAAAGTCTTTTTTTGTATTTTTCTCAAGTTTGACAATTCAAGCCAAATCTTTAATTTTTTTTTGAAAGTCTACACTGAAATAATAAGAAAGAAACACAAGAAAACAACAAACCAAAAAATCAGCAAACTCTCCACTTCAGTTATTAGATAATTAAATCATGGGTTCATTCATCAACCATCCAACGGGTCAACAAAATAAAGCACAATTCTTATGGAACTGGACCATTCTAGAAAGAAAATCGAATAATTTGGATTAAAGAATTAATCCAAAGAAACAAAAAAAATAAAGAATAATGTCAATACCATATATGATTCAAAATACAGAACCACTATTTGTCTTATCATTGGTCAAGGATCAAAGAAAATACAATTCTTTATTGAAATATTCAAACAAAAATTTAGAATTAATGGGAAGTACCTTCAAGTACCGCCAAGGGCTACCAAGTGCATAGGTTTTCCAAGATTTAAAAGAATAGAGAAAAATCAAATAAAATAGTTTGGATCTTAATTGTTAACAAATTATTTTAAAATATCGTAATTAATCTTTACAAAGTATTCAAAATATTCATAGTTTCGGCAATAAGAAACCCATTTTTTAAAAAGTAAAAAAATATATTTTCTGAGAGAAATGGTGTGAAATTAACCAATAATTCTTTATTTTAGTTCAAGATTAAAAGTTGAACTTTGTAAAAAGTAAACAAGAATAATGCGAATTTTTAAAGTTATTTGAAAACCATTTTTTTTAATATAATTTGTTTTAATTAAAAAAAAAAAATCCCTTACAACAATAAAAACCGTTTAAAAATGAATGTTAAAGATGAAAAGTCTTGTGTTTGTTGTACTCGTTAAAAAAAAAAAAAAAAAAAAAACTGAACACGCCTAAGAACATCAATCTATCTACTTCTATTTTTTCAAGAGATCTTAATGTTGAAAATGAGAAGATTTGAAAAAAAATCAATAAGCAAAACTGGAATTTCTAAAACATTTATTCTTAAAACAATTAAGTGAATGTACAATATAATGGAAAAGTGTTCTTTTTGAAAACAAACAAACAAACAAACAATTTATCAACTCAATTCGTCTCATGAAATAATCCAAAAATTGGGATCTGAAAATAGAACTCAAAATTACCTATTTGATTCGAAAATTCTTGTTTCAAAAAACAAAAAATTCTAAATGACTGATCATTTGATTTTCAATTTTTTTTTGTTTCTTAGAATAAAATAATGTTATCAATATTAAATTTAAAACTATTGTCATCCATATAAAAGAAATGACAAACAAATAAAAAAATACATTTTAATTTAATGTTGAAATTATATAGAATAAACAAAATATAATTTTAGTAGGTTAGTTGGAATATAATTACGTGGTATGTCATTCTGGACACAATTGACACCTTTTGGAAAAAATTCCTTTTACTACAATTTGAAAAAATATTACCATTTGTCGACTATATAACCTCTAATAAACATGTTGAGGAACTAGAACAAAGAAAAAAAGTACAAATAAAAAAAGAAAAAATTTTTTTCCAATTTCTTTTTTTAAATAAAAAAATTGGTTTTTCAGAAAACAAACATAAGATCAAAACAGTTTGTGTTAATGAGCATCATATTTATCGTATAATCAATGAAATGAAGTGCCTGGATTTCTTTTGAAATATTTCCAACAATAATAATAAAGTCTTATTTTGGGTTATTGCGATGTACCGATCTGTTTACTATTAATATCATTTCCGTTCACAGAACTTAATTGTTTTGACTAATTCAAACAAAAAATGTACATTAGTGATTATTTGCTTAATCACCGATCCATAAACTATCTTTTTGTGTTAGGAATTAACATTTTTATAGAAAAAATACAAAAAGCACATCCCTGACGAGTTAAAATGGTTATCTTTTAAAAAGGCAAGCATTTAGAAATTTGTGTGTCCTTATCAACAAATTCCATATTTGATGTTGTATAATCAACAGTATTAAATAATTTATTTTACTAAGATATCCAATTTTTGTTTATATTTTTCAGTTTTGGTTTGTTTCCATTCATAATTTGTTTTTATTGGGCTATTATTTATTCTTGAATTTGAGAAAAAGTCAAAAAAAAAAAAAGATTTTCTCAAAAATGTTCAAAAAATGTAATATTTACGTTTTTTAACAAAATTATTTTAAACAATAACTCTTTGAATTTTAGATCAAAGAGTCAATTTTCAAACAATTATACAAACATTTTTCTAGTTTCATGAAAAATCCATTAAATCTGGAAAAGTAAATTGTAATTTTCTTGTTTATTCTTAAAAGATCAAAAAAAACCAACATTTTGATAAAGACTCTTTAATGCATTCAAATTTGTTTTTAAAAACCAAAAAAGTAAAATTTATTTGGAAAAAGTGCGTAAATTGTTCTGGATGTAAAATTTAGCAATAAAAAACCACTAAACTTTTTAAAAATTACATTTATTTGATAGTATTTTTCAAAAATATTAAAAGTTCATTTAATTAGAAAACTATTTCTAAACTCTTTTTGGGATTGAAAAATGTTGTTAAGTTTATCAATTTTAATTAAAATTATCAAATAGTATTTTACCTTTCTTCTGTAAAATTTTAGTAATTTTGAAAATCACAGAAACTAATTTTTCAATGATCAAAAATTTCAAAACTTTTAAACATACTCGATAAATTGTTTAACTCTTGATAAATTAATTTAATTTCCAAATTGAATCTAAATTCTGAAAAATAATTTTTCCTAAAAAAATGTACGCAAATTGTCTACAACTACACATTATTATTGACTCAAAACCAACATTCATTGGTTATTAAATTAATTATTTTATTTTTATAAAGTTTTGATTTTTTTTTTTGCCTTCAAAAATAATCTAATTATAAAAAGACTTTGGCAAATAGAGGAAAAAAAAGTTACCATCATTTTGTAAATTATTTTTAAAAAGGAAAATTTATTCTCAAAAAGATATCCCTATGAAATTCAAAGTTAACTTTAACTTTTAAACATTTCATTTTATAAAAAATTCTCGAAATTATAAAAATATTTCTTTTTTTGTCAAAAATTTAAAAATTAATCTTAATTATTTCATTAATAACTTTTTTAAACAACCCTTTTTGAAAACCATGATTTACTTTAAAAATTTGAAATTGTTTAAAAACTAAAATAAGTTAATATGAGGAAGGCAAAACCCAAATCTTGAAATATGTCTATTAATTGTTTTATAAAAAGAATTAGAGAAAATTTATCTTTTAAAGAGGGTAAAAAATAGAATTCTATTTTTCGAGAAACAGCAAATTCTTCTCTAAAAAATTTTTTATCTTAATATATCAAAGGTAGATATAAACAGATAAAGATAATCAATCGATTAAGTTTATTTTTTTTTTGCAGAAAATAAACTTAATCAATTATCATCTTAAAATAACAAATGATCAAATTTGAAAAAGAATAATCATTCCAAGAAACTTCCATCTCTTTATTTCTTTTATTCATCAATTAAAGAAAAAAAAAAGATTAATTGACCAAAGGAATAAAAATAAAAATAAAATTCACTCTGAAAAATATCTCAAGAAGCTCAAAATAAAGAGATATTAAAAAAATAAATAAATAAAAATATATACTTTAAACAAATTTAAAATTTTCTCCAAAAATTAATAAATTTTGAATAAAAAAGTAAACAGATTTTAAACCAAACTTTATATTTTTAAAAAATTATTTAATTTTGAATACGATTTTTTTTAATCCAAAATTGAAAAAAAAATAATTAAAAGAATTAACAATTTAATTTTTATTAATCAATAATAATCTTTTCTTTTCTTTCTTTTTTTCGTTCTTTCTTACTTGTCTTTTTTTTTTTTTTTTGAATTTAATAGCATCCTGAATTAATGTTGGCTTCCTATTCAAAAAGAGAATGGGAAATGTCAAGAGAACCAGAAGGTGTGGTTTTATTATGGTCTCTTGCCTCAAAATCTAGACCAGAGTTTGTCTTCACTTCTCAATCACAAATTACATCATCAATTTTTTCAACATTTCATCCATCAATTGTTATTGGTGGTACATATTCTGGAAAAATTCTTGTTTGGGATTCAAGGAAAAAGGGTACACCTGTTATGCGTTCTTCTCATTCTTCCAAAGGTAAAAAATTTTCTTTTTTATTATTTCTTTTTTTTATTTAATTTTTATTATTTTAGAATTTAATATTCAAACTAATCTTATTTGTTTTCAAAGAAAAATAAAATTTTATTTGTAGATCTTAAAAGACGACAAAAAAAAAAAAAAAAAAAAAAAAAGTGATAATATTTTTAATTTAATAAAACTTATTTGTTGACTTGTTTGATATTAATAAATAAATATATGTTTTACAATTAACAAGTAATATCATATTTAAAATCCACTTCGCTTTAATTTATTTTGAATTAAAAAATATTATTCTATCTACTTTTAGACATGATTTTAGCATTATTTCAAAAAAAGTTAAAAATTTTCTTGCTAAATTTCCATTTTTCAAAATATGACTTACTCTATTTTCAAAACATTTCATATCAAAGAACACTTCAAAAATCAAATTTTTATACAATTGTAACTTTTCATTGAAAACAATAAAATTCTTTATTCAAAATAAAGTTAAAAAAATTTGAACAAATGGAAATTGAACGCAAATCTTGCAACAATTTTCATGATCTTTGAATTATTTCCAAAAATTTTTCGAATTTTCTTGATAAATTTAAGATGATAATTTGTAGCCATAAAAAATCCTCAATAATAATACTTTTATTTTATTTTTCATTTTATATGAAACAGTTAGTGTTAAAGAAATAAAATATCCAACAAAGAAACAAGTAAAAAAAACTTCAAAATAAAGCAAAAAAAATAAAAAAAAAAAAAAATTTGATGATTAATTAGAAAAAGTTAGATTTAACTTTACTTTAAAGTTTATTCACTTATTTTTTTTTGATTTAAAATAAACTGAAGAAAATTTCTAGATGATTTTTTTCTTTTCAAATTTTTAATTAAAAAAACTTCAACTTCAATTTTATAGAAAAGAAAAAAAATCAGTCTTTTGTTTCAGTTTTTTTTTTTTTTTTTTTGATTATTATTCCGATAATAAAACATATAACAATTTTCAGAAGAACCCCAATAGAACTTAAAGGTTATCTAACCCAGCAATCTAAAAGAAAAGAATAAAATCAATTTGTTCTCGTCTTTTCTTTTTACTAATAAAAGAAAACTAAAGGTACTCGTTGTCTTATTGGTGCGATTAAAGTTATAAATTAATTCTTGAAAATTTTGAATTTAGATATTTCTCTTAATCAGAACTTCATTTTATTAATGTATTCCTCGAAAAATAAAATAAATAAATCAACCAAAATGTCTTTTTCAAATCTTTTAACTTTTATTATCAAAATTTTTTTAAAACCATTTTTTAAAAAAAATGTCTTTTCATGTTTTTATATTAAATATTTTCCAAAATAGCTCATACACATCCAATTTATGGGATGTCGATTGTTGGTTCTGAAAATGCCCATTCTCTGGTTTCTGTCAGTAACGATGGACATGTATGTACATGGTCACTTGATATGTTAACTACGCCAACTGAAAATATTGATCTTTCGCAAAAATCCCAAAACGCAGTATCCCCAACCACAATGGTTTTCCCAGAAAATGAAATTGCGTCTTTCTTTATTGGTTGTGAAAATGGATCAATTTACTCAGTCCTCCGCCACGGAATCAAAGTTGGAATAAATAACGAATATAAAGGACATAACGGTCCAATCACAGGAATAGATTTCCATCGTTCAAAGGGAGATATCAATTTCAGTGATCTCTATTTAACTTCTTCATTTGATTGGAAGATAAACCTATGGTCTAAGAGTTCAAAATCTCCATTATTAACCTTTGAGGAATCAAATGAATATGTTTATGATGTCAAATGGTCTCCAATACATCCTTCCTTATTCTCATCAGTAAATGGTGGCGGAGAATTGTTTGTTTGGGATTTCAATCGTGACAACGAAGAACCACTCGTCAAAATCAAGGCTTCAGAGTCAGCTATAAATAAATGTAGATGGTCCCAAGACGGTAGGAAAATCGTTACAGGCGATTCAGAAGCAGTCGTAGAAGTGTTCGAATTAAGCGAAGAAGTTGCTATTCCAAAAAAGGCAGATTGGTCAAAAATGCAAGAAAAAAGAATAAATTTAAGGCCAATGTACCAAAAGGAAGACCAAAATAAATTATAATTTCAATTATAATATATCATTTATTTATTTATTTATTTTTATTTTTTTTTTAATACTATTCATATTTATTTTAGATATATATTTATTTTTATTCTGAAATAATCATCTTGTTTTTTTTTTTCAATCAAATTATAATATATCTATATTATTAAATAAATAAAAATATGAATTACATTTAAATATTCGATAGCATCCAATAAGTCAAAAAGAAACTTTCACATTTAATAAATAACAATTTTTTTTTTGATTTTCTCTTTATTTTTTATTTTTTTAAAAGTATTTAAATTATTTTTTTTTTAAATTTTAAATTTTAAATTTTAAATTCAACGTTTAAACACCTTTCAATCGGATTTCTGAAAAAAATATTAAAAATACCAGAAAATGGATAATTTTGGAATTTTTTTAAGCACAATCTAAATGATAAAGGCTGCCGTCTAAATAGTTGACATGCTCATTTTTTGGATTTAGTTTTCTTATGAAAGGAAAAAAAAACCACTTAAATGTTTCTAAATCTTAAAAAAAATTCTTCTCTCTAATACTCTTAGTAATTGTTTTTTAAAAGCAAAATGATTTTGTAAGCATTAAATTTTAACAAATTGAATAAGAAGAAGATGTGAATTATTATACCTTTCCTTTTTTTTTTTTTTTTTTATGAAATGAATTTTTTTGGAAAGAATTTATTTACAACTTAAAATTTAAAAGACTCTAAATGAATTTTTCGATTCAAAATTCCTGAGTTTTAGATTGTTGTAAATGATTCTTATCATTTAAAAATTGTTTTTATTTTTTTCACCAGACTTTCTCTTTTTTTATTATTTTTTTGTAATCATAAAAAAAAAAAAAAAAATATTGGATTATTATAATTTATAGAAAAAAATTATAAGTATTTTGTTCTTGAAAATAAACCCCATTCCAAAAATTTGGACACATACCCAAAATCAAAAATAGGCAAAAAAAAAACCAATTTATTGTATTTTTATAAACCTAATATAAAACAACATTTAAGTTAACCCAATATTAATATTTTAATAAGTAATCATTTTAATCCAAATAAAAGAAAAAAATATAAAACTCGAAAATAAAAACCGGTGTGTCCAAAATAGTGAAACGAGTGGAACAAAAAATATATTGGTAAATTTGTAGAAATTTCACCAACAATTGTTGATCGAACAAATGATAAGATACCATCTACAAATTGTATGTTATTTTCCCATTTTAACAAACTCATCATAACCTTCTATCAACCATCTAAAAAAAATTCAGATCTAAGGAAACAGATTACATAATTGGAAAAATGGAAAGGAAAATAAAACAAAAAAGACAAAAAATGAAATAGTTTGTAAAATCAAACTTTTTTCCAAATTGAATTTAAAGTGCGATAATGTTGTTCTTTTCACAGTTTAAACTGTGTCCAAATTTTTGGAATCTAGTTTAAATGAAAATAATTTCTGATTAAAATAGATAATAAGGAATATTAAAGAAAAATTTTGTAAAATAAATAATATAAAAAGTTTATATTGAATCATTTTAAGCATGCTGAAAAAATTCGAATATATTGTATTTTAAAGTATTTTCATTTTTTTTTTCAGGGATACAATTTTAAAGAGTTAATTGAGTCAAAATACATTAGTTTTTGTCATTTAGGATTTAATCTTTTTTTTTTTTTAAAAATTCTTTATCATTTTTTTTTTTTTTTCGAATTTAGCCTTCGATTTCTATTAAATATAAAACTTTTGATTTGAATTCTTGATATTAATTTAATATTAATGTTTTAAACAATATACATTTTTTTACCCTTTTTATGGTATTGAATTATCAATAACGATCTCAAAAAAGGAATTTTTTAAAAAATATTGCTTTTGAAGAAAGGAATTTTATTGTTTATTGATTTTTGTTTAAAAATCTTGTTAGAAAATAAGACTTGGCATTTTTTAAATGACTTTATTATAAACAATTCTTCAGAAAAATATAAATCTGAATTTCACCACAATTTAAAAGACTGGGTCATTAATTTTCAGACTTCAAAGTTGCAAAAAGTCTATCTTAAATTTGTAGTGAAATCAAGATTAATAGCTAAAAAATTCAATTTTTTTACCAAAATAAAATAATTAAAAAATAAATGTTTTTGACCAATTATTGAAAATATCTTGATGTTACAATTACAGTTTATAAGAAAAGTAATAAATAATCTTGTGATTTATATGATGAATAATTATTGAGTTAATCTTTGATATTGTAAACATTAAAAAAAGTAAAAATTGAATTTTCTAAATATGAATTTTAGAATATTGGAATACTATTATATCGAGTTTCTTTTTTAAGGTTTGAAAAGTAATTAAAAAAAATTTTTCTCAAATGAAAATTTTTTTTTTTTTTTTAAAATAAAGACTTTAAAAAATTATTATGCAATAATATTTTAGATAGATTTTTTAGAGACATTTGAAGTGTCTAGAACAAATAGTATTTCCGCCTAATAGAAAAATACTTTGATTTTTTGTCACTTCTTAGTTGATGTTAATCGATTTAGGAAAAAAATTACATACTGGTATTTTACTTTTAAATAGGATTTTTTTTCACTTCATTTTCAATTTCTCTTTTTTAAGAGAAGAGACCCAAATTGTAACCTAATTTCTTTGAGAACTGTATTTATAAAAAAAAAATATGGAAAATGAAGTGAAAATTCTTTCCCATTTAGAATTCAAATACCAGTAGTAAAAAGATCAGATCTTAATTTATGAAAATCAATAATAAAAAATTTCTGAAAGAAAAAATGATCATTTATTTGAAAAGTTAAATCTTCAATTTCTGTTTAAAGTTAAATTGAATCCTTGTCTCTTCAATTCTTCTCTAACATGTCGAAAAAAAAAAATTGAACTTTATGAACAAAATATGAGCAACTCTTTCCAATTATTCTTTACAGGACATGAGTTAATTCTAGGTTAACAAGAAAAATTCGAAAGGCATTAATTCTTCAAATAAATGATTTAAAGAAAAAAGGGAAATTTCATCATGTAAACCATTTTTTACCCTTTTAATCTGCATCTTTTTTCATAAAATTTAAATGTCAGAAAATTCCCAGTGTGTGCTCCTAAGATATCGGTGTGAGAATTTAAAAAGTCTTAGCTTTATTGGAGAAAGTGATCCTTATATTGAAATTTATATTGACTCTGAACATATTGGATCGACAGAAGTTTTAAAAAACAATAAAAACCCTATTTTTACAACCCCAACCAGAGTCAATTTCTATTTTGAAACACACCAAACAATAACATTCAAAGTCTTTGACAAAGACAAAAAAAAATCAGAATTAATTGGTAAATACACTTGCTCTCTTGCTGACATTGTTGTTTCAGGTGTTGATGGCTATGATGCTGATTTAAAATTAAACTCAAAAGTTGTAAGATTAACCATTTTTTTTTTTTTATCTTTTGTTTTCTTTCTCAAATTTGATTCGTTCGTAACTTCGCCTTTAAAAAAGAAAAAAAAAATTTCTAATTTCCTCGTTGCCATTTTCACCAAAATGCACTTATAAAATTCTCAGAAGCTCTATAAGATTGAACTACTTCTTGAAGTGAGTATTCGAATTCAAAAATAGCAATTCCGTGTCTTTGTGTTTTATTATATTTCGAAAATTTTAAATGTTGTTTTTGAAATAATTGTTATTTTTAGGATTTTAAAGACTACGTTCCCACACAGAGTGGTGTATCGTTTTTGTGTTCTTTTTAATTCACTTCTCAAAAAGACTTTTCATTCCCAATAAATTGAATAAAAAAATAAACGAATCAAAGTCAAAAACCACACCAACAAAACAAAAAAAAATTTTCTAATAATTTTTTATTGGAAATTTACAAAAAAAAATTACTAAAAAGGGATTATCAAGTACAAGATGAAATTTTGAAATACTTAAAACATGTAAAAGTAATTAAAAACAATATTTAGAACATCTTGGGAAATTGTTTTGTGTTTATCGGTTTGAAATGGAAATTGTGAAATTGTAAAAGCAAATATTAGGAAGGATCTTGAAAAGTTACCATTTTTTTGTTAAAGAAATTCACAGGGATAAATTTAACTGAGATTATGGAACTCTTTCAAGAGATTTTTTATCACCATTTTCACCTAAAACGTAGTTCTTGATATGTGAGGGTTTCAAATGCTTTGTGTTTTTTTTTTTTAATTTAGGTTTTGAGGCCCTTCTATGCTTGCAAGGTCGTTTGAATTTTATATTTTATTGGATGTTTTATTTCTTAACAAAAGGGAATTCTTGTGAAAAAAAGAGTTATCAATAAGATTAAAAGGAAATTGTACCAAAAACAATTTTACTATGTAATTCTGTTTTGCAAATTTTTTCATATTTTTTCAAAAAGTCATTTTTCAAGAGAAAGGTTTTCGATGTGTGTGTTCAATTTAAGGTTTGTATTTTTGAGAAAACACAAAATAAATAATTATTACAATACTTTCTAAAAAATAAAACACTAACTAGCCAAATAAAATCAAATATTATTTATTCTGGCTATGTTTAAATTTTACAAATAACAAATAGATCAGAAAACAAGAGTTATTGAACATAAAGTATAAAACCAAAAAAAAAATCATCTAATAAATCTACATTTCAGAAAAAGAAGTTTATTAATTATGCTATTTTTAAAAAAAATAACTTTTTACGACAAAACTTCAATTTTCCTATTTTTAATGTACTCTACAAAAAAAGGTATAGTTTCGAAAAAATCCCGAACCTGAAAATAATCCCTATAGACATCTTTATTAATTGGTAATATTAGGAAAATTATTAAGTCCTTGATTAATAATTTCAATTTTTTAAGAATCAAAATCTGAAAATTATAACTTTATACTCACTTATTAGAATGCTGATTGATTAAATTACACTAGTTCAAAATACTATTCAATCTATCAAAAAACAAGAATTAAAAAGTATGATTGGACAAATCCATAATAAATCCCTAGAAAACTCTATTTTTTTTTTTTACAAAATAGGTAGATCTACTTAGGTTATCAAGCAATTAAATTATTTTTCTATAGACACCTCCACTTTAATTAACTTTAGGTAGGTTTATTACTAATTACCTAAAAAATTCGTTTCATTATAAAAAGGATACGATGTAAATTTCCCCAAAAATTAACAAGTAAAAATGATGTAAAGTATTTATTTACTTGTCAGGGATTTTTTACAATAGTTTATGTGAAAATATATTAAAGGGTAGCCCAATGGTTCTTTAAATTTTTGGTTTGTCAGTCTCTATCCCAAAGAATTTCTTGTTATGGGAAGTGGGTACAATTTACCAATTTCAAGTACATTGATCCATTCAAAATTGATTCATTCAAATCTTTTATTTAACGAAACAGATTAATATTTTAATAAATTGTGGAGTGAAACAAATCCTAGTATAATATATTTGCTGGGGTGTAAATAAATCATGTTGACAACCTTTAACCCATTACAAAATTTCACTAATGTTTTTTTTTTAGAGTTTGGTAATTGAAGCCATTAATTAGTAAATGTGCAAATAGATGAATGGTTCAGATTTTAATTCTCTTTTGATTTTAGATCTTTAATTAAAGTCAAAGGTTAAAAAATATTATAGTATTTCGTATCAAATATTTCATTATAATCACAAATTTTTTAGATTGTAAAATGTTTTTTATCTTATAAAAATTCAAAAAATGATCTTATACTCATTTTTTCATCCAAAAATACATTTTAATCTTTCAATATCTTCATAATTCTATTATAAAATTTATTTAAAGACCCCCGTTTCTTGTTTATATGCTGTTTTCATACAATTGATATGTTTCTTTTGTTTCTACAATAAGTCAATATTTTGATATTGAGTTAAATTTTCTTAATGGCTTAATGTTAAAAACATTGGTTAGTTTCACAATTGTACAATCAATTGAAAATTTTAAATCAAAATAATTAAAAAAATTTATCAAGTAAAAATAAAAAAACATTTATTCTTGGCCTTATGTTTAATATTGGAGACAATTGCTTCTTCTTTCCTTGGTTTTATTTTTAATAATTCAGAGAAAATTTTTTATTTGAAAATTGTTTAAAAAACAAATTACATGTAATTCCTAAAGAATTTCCAAAATGAATTTAAAAATCCTATTTTCATTTAATTCATCTAATTCTATTTTGGTAGGTTAATAAAATAGGATATTTTTTCAATTCTTTTTCGAATCTATCAAATATTCCTGAAAATACCCGAAAATTGAAAATACCCGAAAATTTTTTAACCACGAAAAAACACTTTTTGAACAACTTCTAAGATTCACTCATGCCAATATACTCAGTTTAAAGGTAAATTTGGAATTTTATTTTCGAAAAATTTTTTTTTTTCTGAAAATATCAAAATTCAAAAAATTAAATTTTATGGAATGGTATTCAACTAATGTTATGTGAAAGGAATTGGTATCCTGTATAGCTGTAACATTTCTGATCATTTCGAAATGGTATTAACTAAATGAGAGAAAATGTACTTGTTAAGAAAATTTCTAATTGTGTATCATTACCATAATTTTGAAATATTAAATGTTTTCCTAAAAGAACTGAGTAATATCTAATCGAAAAACACATACCCATATCCTACATAAGGTGGCCCAAGCCAAACTTTATTTAACTTCCCATTCTATAAAAGGAACTGTTTTACCAAAACATACCAAAGGTGCCCTGACATAACCCATACACAACCCAAGGATACAATGACATACCCATACACATACCCTAATAAGTACCAACAATTACTCACATATACCTAAAAGGTACCAAAACCTCTTTAGAGTGGTTTAAAGTAGAAAATTCAAAAAAAAATATTTGGTCTGAAAGTAAAATTGTTATTTTACCGTTAAACTGAGTATATTGGCACTAGGGAATCTTAGAAGTTGTTCATAACGTGTTTTTATGTGGTTAAAAAATTTCGGGTATTTTCGATTTTCGGGTATTTTCGGGAATATTTCAAACACCCTTCTTTTTCAGGAATATAGATTTATTGAAGGAATTTGGATTTTTAAACAATTTATTTTCCAATTAAATTTGAAATTACCAAATAAATTCAGAATTTTGTTGAAATTTTTCCACCTTATTTTCTTTTTCTTTTGGTGTAAAACTTTTATATTGGTTTTTTGATTACAATAACTCAATCCTTTTACTTCAATCTTTAAAATAATATTCTTTTTTATGTCTTTATTTCGATAAAAATCCTGGAAAAAAAGAATTGTGAAAACAAATTTGTAAAAGCTGTTTTGTTAAATAATAAATAGTGATGGGGTGAGAAATCCAAGGTAATTAATTGTTTATTTTCAGTCCAAATTAAGAAGATAAAAAATTAAACAAATCTTAAAAAATAGGCTTTGTTCTGTTTAGTTTTAATTTTTTCATTCTTGATTTTAACAAATTTATTTAGAAAGGTGATCTTTCGTGTTTGGTCTTCTAAAAGAAAATATTTGTTTCAAATGCACCCTTTCGGGTCTATTTTTTTGGTTTACTGTTTGATTAATTCCAAGTCTTCATTTAACACATTTCTTGATTAAAAGCTTAGTTTAATAAAACCAAAAATTAAATCAAAAAAAAAAATTAAAATCAAAAAATTAAAGATCCAACTGTGATTTCTTTTGGGTTGGTTTTCTTTTCACAAATAGAGTGTTAATTAAATTTTGTTTTCAAAGTTCCAATATCTTGTGGCACTGTAAAAAAACAAAAAATTCAGTAATGATTTACATAATTAAAAATTTCAAAAATGGTAAAATGTGCCTACTTCCTTAAAAGCCAAAAAAATGATAATTTACACTTTGTAAAAAGCAAATAAAACCCCCCAAAAAAAAATATATGAAACGATTTGCCTTCATTTCAAGGTTAGGTCTTGGAAACTCATTTATTTTCCTTTCCGGGTAAAAAATTTCTACAATTCTTTGGCTATTAATGATTAAAGCTTTTATTTTTTTTTTTAACTGGGGTATTTTGGGCTGAAAATAAAAAATCATCATTTACAAGTTTTTTGAATATTTTGAATAACCAAAAATTTAAATCAAACTCTCAAAACCTCTTGTTGAAATTAGCTTTTCCAAAATTGTAAATTTGATTTCTTTAGGGCGTCGGTAAATATTATATGATGTGAAAATGCTTTTGAATGGAAAATAATAATTTTGATTAAAACAACATAAAATGCAGATTTTCTTTTTTTGTTTGAAACTTTCTTGCAAGACACTGGTATGTCACAATGAATAAAGGAAACATTTTTCTTTTAATTGTCTCTAAAATAATCTTTTGTCACCAAGAGTCGAAAAAAGAAAAATCTCATCTCATAAAGTAAAATAAGAAAGAGTCAAATTATGTGAGAAGAATTTTCGTTTTTAATTGATTTAAGATAAAATTCACTTTTTTTTAAATTTGAATTTGACAATATCTTTATGTTTCCAATCAAATGGTAAACTTTATAACAACCTCGCACAGCCCACTTTAAAATTTTTACAAATTATTAATCATACTTGTTATTCAAAGAAACTCAAAATAAAAAAATAATATTTTCTTTTTTTATATTCTATTGTAATTTTAGTCTAGTTTAATCCTCTTTGAGGAAAATAATTTTTCGATCATTAAGAAAAAAATAATTACCAATTTTCAACCTTGAAAAAGATCAAATAAAATCGAGGTAATATAATTACAATGATTTTGTTTTAGTTAATGCGATACTAACAAACAACTTGAATTATTATAAACGATCAATAAATTATGGTTAATAATTTTGTATATATAAAAAATTTTTATTTAGGATTGAGTTTTCGAAAGATATTTAAAAATAAATTTTCACTACTTTTTTTGAAATAACTTTGGAAAAAAATTGAAAATTGAGAAGGATTGGTTATTAGTGTTCTAAACTAAAACCCTATTTTTTAAAAAACACTAAAATACTTAAATTTATTACAATAATACAATTTACTTCTGATATTTGAAAATAATTATGATTTGTTTCATTTTTTTGTCATATTTTATTTTTTAGTTTTCATTTCATTTTTTTCAAGAAGGGTAACTGTTTTGATTTGCTGGAAAAAAATTTTTTAATGGTTGATATTTGGTTAATATTGAGTTCTTTTAAAATCGAAAAATTGAAATATCTTTAGTTGGTATCTGACCTTTGATTGATTAATAATAGCTCCTGAAATACCAACAAATTTACCAATATATCTTTATGTTGTGATCACATGAAAATTTTTATCATCCTCTTGATTTATTAGTATTGATAATTATTGATTTTATTGTTTTGTGGATAATATAAATTATAAATACTCGTTAACATTTGAACAAGTTAATGATTCTAATTTAGTATTTTCCAGATAATTTATCTAATAATTAAACTATTTTTCCAGCACATGTATCCATTCGAGTGGGTAGGTTATATATTTTTAAAGGGTGAGATGGATATTAGAAGAAAAAAATTATTTTAACAATTTCAAAATTAAAATCATTTTTTCACCTTTTTGAACATTTTGCGTTTGTCTTTTTTTCTTAATTGTTTGTGTAATATTTTTTTTATTCAAAAATATTTCGTCACAAAGTAAAAACTGGTTATTCTAAGGTTATTGCAAAAGTGGAAATGATTGTAGAGAAATCAAATTTATTTCTTGTCGAATCATCTTTGATTATCAACAGAAGATCAAAATGAACTTTACTTTTTTTCTAAATGAAGTAACTAAGAATTTTTGTTTTTCAATTTTTAAGACAATATATATTGATTAAATATACTTGATGCAAAAAAAAAAAAAAAAAATCAACTATTCTCCAATGTGTATTATTCTACTTATTTCTTATTTTCTCTTCATACAGGTTAAATTATCAAAAATAATTGATATTTGGAAATTTTTTTTTTGGAACCTTTGATAGAAATAATGTTTATTTATTTTTTTGTTTTGTGGGTATAAGTAATTATAAACAATTGTTAAAATATCAATATATTATGGTTATAATTTGGTATTTCTTCTATATAATTTATTAAAATAAATTTGTTTTTCGAAAAATTGAATTTTGATGTTTCAAAATATTTTGAATTAGATTTTGTTTTTTCAATGGTAAAAAAGTTATTGTCTTGTGTTTGATTTTTAATTTTTGTATATATTATTATTTATATTTAATCTATATAGACTGGTAAAATTATCATCACACCAGAGGAAATAAATGTTGAAAAGGGGGAAACAGATTATTCACTTTTGCCTGCAATTTCAGGCTTGGTAGTTGTAGAATCGATAAATGAAAATGTAAATGAGCCATTAGTGCGGTTAACAGAGTTAGTCATCACTGCCACTGGGCATAATTTGGATAGCATGGATCGGAATGGGAAATCTGATCCCTATTTTATAATTGAAAGAGATATTGTTCAAGGTGAAAAGGAAAGGATAGTGATTTATCAATCCAAGGTTATTAAAAAAACTTTAAATCCAGTCTGGAACAGTTTTTTGATTTCTGCACATAAATTTGGGCCTAAGGAGGGCACATTATATATCAGCGTGTATGATTGGGATCTGCTATCATCCAACTCTTTGATTGGCACTGGTGAATTTCAAATGTCATACCCAGAAATTGATTTATTATCCAACTCAAAGATCACTATCCCCATCTCAAGAAAAACAAAAATTGATGAAAACCATCAATCTGGTGTTGTTGAGCTAAGTCTTCATTTTTATTCACCAAAAATTGATGACAAGAATCTACCAAAAAGGGAAAAAATTCATGTTAAAAGGCAAAAAAAATTGAAAATGTTAGAGGATTTAACAAAAAATGAAAATTATCATATTGTGGGCAAGTCTGATTTAGTTTTAAAGCAAAAAAAATATCCAAAATTGGTGTACCCCATTAAATTTGTATCTCTTTTGCAACGTGGATTAGTTATCCAGACACACTGTGCCTTAGATTTCACCATTTCAAATGAGAAGAATCATAAACTTCGTGAAAAATATTTCAACCCCTATGAGTTCAGTTTAAATTCAGTGGTTCCAATTTTGCTAAGATATAATAAAAATCAAAAAATACCCGTCTATGGTTATGGCGCATCCTTAAATGAACAGGATGATATCACACCACCATTTTTCCATTTAAATTTGCAAGAAACCCCAGAATGCGATGGGCTTGATGGTATTTTGGAAGCATACAGAACTAATTTAAGTAAGATCACTCTTGGCGATATGGGCAATGCCACTGGTGGTGACACGGATTGGCGCGCAAACAAGGGCAGATATTTCCGTGATGATTTTTATCAAGTTATCAATCACATTAGTGATCTTTGTGAACGAGAGCTGCCTTCAAATCTTGCAATACCACCACCATCTTATCATATCTTGTTCTTCATTATCGACGGTGACAGGGTGGATGTAGCCGGTACAAACCGTGCCTTAATACGTGCATCCGCTCTTCCCATATCAATAATATTAATTGGGCTGGGTAACACAAATTTTAAAAATTTGAAGAAATTCGATGCTGATAAAAGGCCGTTAATACAAGACGGTGTTTCAGAAGTTAGGGACTGTTGCCAATTCGTCCAATTCAATAAATGCAAAGATAAAAAAAAATTAAGAAAAGAAGTTTTGGCTGAAATACCATTACAAGTCGAACAATATTATGCTTTATATGGGGTTAATATGCCTAATCGTGACCTAAGCCAAGCTATTTTTGAATGGTTTTAGGAAAGGTTTGGGAATTTTATATCTGTTTTCATTTTTTTATATATGTTTTACTCTTTCACATTTTTTTTTATTTTTTGCTACATTTTAATTTGAATTTTTTTTTTTCTTTTTTTTTTTTCAGATTCTTAAAATATTTATTTTACTTTATCTTTTTATTTATCTTTTTCTTTGATATTTTTTGTTTTTATTTTTTATTTTTAATTATCTTGTTTGAAAAAAATAATTTTTAATCAATAATTTTTTCTCTATTTATTTATTAAATCAATTTGCGAATTTACAAGCCAAAAGCAGAAATATATTTTAATAGGAATAATTTTTAACAATTTTCGGGTTTACATTTTTTTTTTTTTTTTAATATTTTTAGGTAACTCTGATTTAAATATCGAGATTTTAGTGTTTATCAATCTTGATCTTTAAAAAATATCATTTGAAGAAAAAGTAATTATTTTAGAATTTTGTACCTATCTCAGAAAATTATAATAAAAATAATGATTTTTTGTATTTTTTAATATTTGATTTTTTCCTTGTAAGAAAAACCTTTAAAGGGGAAAATCTACTAAATAATTGTATAATAATAATTATAATATATGTTTACTAGATATGTTAACGTGAGAGTTCAATAATTTATTAACTTGTTTAAAAAAATATATCAATTTTAAACACTAACAATAGTGTTCATTTTTATTCCTTAATGGCTAGTTACATATTGTGTAACTGTTCCGGACGATCTGAGTGGTTTATTACCAAACGGTTGTAGTGAAAATGAACTTGTTTTGATTTACAAAAATTAAATAGCAAATCAAAAATTTTAAGAAGAATCTATTAGAAAAAAAATTAATCTTTTTTTTTTGTTATTTTTTAAAAACATTCTCAATTTTTGAAAATTAGATTTATTGAAAAACAATTATTTTTTCGTTTTTTAAATTTCCAAAGGTTTATATTTCTTCAATTTAAAGCAAATTGTTTTCTCTGTCACAAAATCAATTTAATTATTTTTTAATCTGGTTTCTGGTTATTTTCTAACAATCTATGTTTGGTAGAATAAGGGTTTTTTTACATTCTTGAGACAAAAAATAATTCATTTTAGAGAAATGAAAATGTTTCAAAAAAAATCAAAATCATCTCAAAAAGTGCCGAAGAGTGACACTTCAAAACTAGCATAGTTGAATTCAAAATGATAATTTTTAGTATTATTCTAATTGGAAATTGAGTGTGTATGGTTCTTTTTTCGAAAAATGTACTCATGTTTTTGATTGTTGTTTTTCAGAACAACTGTACGTCAAGTGTTAATTTGTTTTAGATTGGTGTTAGGTCCTCATAAAATCGACAAAAATTTCATTTTCCATTACAAAAAATTATTTTTCATTAAATATCTTGAACCTTAAAAATTGAACAGATAAATATCATCTGAAATTAACCATATTTCTGAAATCTTTTGTTAATAAGTACAACTACAAAAATGTTTTGTCAGCTATTTAATTGAAATCTAGATTATACAGCCTTTCTTTTTTTTAGATAAAGTTTTATTAGTTTTTAGGAAAAAATAAAACTATTTTTCTCAAATTTTATTCCTTCTCTTCAAATTACCAATTTCGGTTCTTAAGACCACAATTTCAATTTTAACAAGCTAATACAAACACAACACCGAGAAAATTATTTTTTCAAGATCATTGAAAAAGAAAAGTGACAAGAAAATCTGTTTAAAATATGAATTTTAGACAAGCTCTTTCAAAAAAAATCGCTTTCTTGTGATCATTTGTTCGATCGTTTTCAAATACTTTAAAAATTTAAAAAAAGATTTTTCTATTGTAAAATTTATTAAAAAGCAAAAAGAAAGTGTGGAAATTAAATTACTAAACACTCAATAATTTAATATTTCAACAAGAAAACAAAAAAACAAAAAATTTTTTATCTCAAAAAAAAAAAACAAAGGTAAATATTTTATTTTATGAGATTAAACCAACACAAAGTCTTAAATACAAAAAAAAAAAAAAAGAAAGTAAAAGTAAAAAGAGAGTATTCAAATTTTCAACCCATTATTTCTTTCAAAAATATCAAAAAATACGTTAGCAAGGATCCCCAAAAAGTTTTTTAAATCTTTTAAAAAAATAATAAAGGATTTACCTTTGGTAAAGATCTTCCAAACACTAACAAATAGTAAAGTGTTAAACCAAGTATAAAGACAAAACTGAAAAATAATTGAATAAGATGTTTTCAATTCTAAAATCGATCCATTTTTTTTACTTTTTGTCATTCCTCAAAATTTTTTTTTTTGATTAATTTTCTTTCAAAACAAAAGAAACAAAAACAAATTTTTTTTTGATTTAAAAAGAAACAACAAAAAATTAACAACTTTTTTGATGACCAACATAAATGAACCAACAAATGAAACTTTAAACAAGAATTTAGATTCTCAACAAAAAATCGAAAATAACACTTCTGTGATTATTGGAGAAAATTTAGGGAATTCAAATCAAGAGAACCAAAAAGTTTCACAAACAAATGAAGAACTAACTAACAATAAATCTAGTTTGGAATCTCTAGAAACTGAAGAATCAACTTCTCTCACAAAAAATGAAAAAATTGATACAAATGAAATTCAACAATCAAATAAACAAGAAGAACCAAATAAGGACAAAGAAAAAGAAAACATGATTCTTGAAACCAATGAAATCATGGAAACAGAAGAAATTAAATCAGAAAAAATTGAAAAACCAGAAAAACAAATGATACAAGAAAAGGAGAATCAGAATGAGAAGGTGAAAGAAAAAGTAATTACTGAAACAGAACAAGAAATGGAGCTGGAAACAGAACCAAATAAAGAGAAACAAATTGCGACTCAAAATGAAGAAATCAAAAAAGAAGTACAAAAAATGGATACTAAAGAAATTCAAGATCAGCAAGAATCAAAAGAAAATGAAAAAGTTGAAGAAAAAAAAGAAGGAGTAAAGGAAGAAACCAAAGAAAAAGAAATAGAAGTGCCACAACCAGAAACAAATCAAATAATTGAAGAAAAAAAAGATGAAAATGAAGAAAAAACAGAAGAAAAAGAAAAAGAACAAGAAAAAGTACAAGAACAAAAACAAGAACAAAAGCAAACTACAGCAGAACCACAAGGAACCGAAATTAAAGAAACAGAAAAAGAACAAGAAAAAGACCAAGGCATTCCAAAAGAAACAGAAGAAAAAAAAGAAGGAGTAAAGGAAGAAACCAAAGAAAAAGAAATAGAAGTGCCACAACCAGAAACAAATCAAATAATTGAAGAAAAAAAAGAAGAAAAGCAAGAAACCAAAGTAGATGAAGAGGAAAAAGAAAAAGAAATGGAAAAGGAAAAAGAAGAATCAAAAATAAATGAAGAAAAAAAAGAAGAATTGGAAATAAAAAAGGAAATCGAAGAACAAAACACCCAAAGAAAAACCGAAACAAACCCAGAAGAAATGAAAAAAGAATTACCAATTAAAATTGATCAGCAACAGCCATTAACACAACAGCAACCATTAACACAACAGCAACCATTAACACAACAACAACAACCTTTTGAAGAACAACAGCAACAACCCTTACAACAAGAGCAAAAAATGGAAACACCAAAAGAAGAAATTAAAACCCAAATACAAGAAGAATCCGCTTCAAATGTACAAGTCAAAGTCGGAAATGAAACTATACAACAAGAAACAGTACCCCAACCAACCCAAGTGCCAGTAAGCAAACCTATTAATTATAATAATAGAAGAACAAGAAAACTTCCACTAACAAAGTTTAAAACGACATCTGAAGAAGATAATAATGATAATAATGATGATAATGATGACGATCCTGAGTGGGAGATAGGTGTAGCTATCGCAAGTGAATTTTCAAGTTCAGAACCAGAAGAAGATATATCCGAGAAAGATTCCTCAAGTGAAAAGCATTCCAGAAAATCATCAAGAAGGAGGTCAAGGCACAAATCAAGGTCAAGGCACAGGTACAAAAGAAAGAGAAAAAAAACCCATTCCAAAAGAAAATCATCACCAACCCCTGACACAAAAAAATTGAAAAGGCCAAGAGGAGCACCTAAAGATTTTGATTATTGGTGTTATGAAAAGCAAAGAGCATATTTGAGTTATGACACAAACAAAAATTCATATTTTTTTAGATTTAACGAAAAAGGTGAAAAAAAAAAAGTCGGGCCATGGTCTGACCATGAAGAAAAGCTCTTTTTAAAAAGATGTCAAGAATTTGGTGTTGACAAAGATTGGGGATTGTTTTCAATGAAAATACCGGGAAGGGTTGGATATGTGTGCTCAAATCATTTTAGAAAATTATTGTTAGCAAACGCACAATTTAGGAAAAAATATGGACAAAACTATGAAGTTAAAGAAGGTAAATTAGTTTATAAATCGAATGTTAAAAGACAAAGAAGGAGCACACAAAAATCAAACTTTGAAGAAAGGCCAAAAAGAAAAAGAAGCTTAAATAAGGAATCAAAAAAACGAAGAAGACGAGATCGAGATCGAGATAGCGAATCTAGGCGGAATAGGGAATCTTCCAAAAGCAAAGACCATCGTAAAAGAAAGGAAAAACATCACGCCCATAGGAATGCGAGCAAAAAACGAGACAAATATGATAGTGAATCGGAAGAATATAATAGTAAACTGTCTAGCAAATATCATAAAAATAAAAGGCGTTCATCGAAAAAAGAAGATGAAAAGAAATATCACTACTCTGAAGATTGGGAATTTCAAAAATTGAGTAAAAAAAAAAAAAAGGATCGAGAAAGGAAAAGAAACAAAGACAGAGATGAAAGAAAAGACAAAAAAGAGAAAAGATCATCTTCAAAAAAGGGTAGCAGGAATGAAATGAAACAAAGAAGGGGCAGTAGTAGTAGGAGAAGTTCCAAAAATGATCGATATTATAATAAACATAGCAAGAGACAAAAATATGACAGCGAAGAAGAACTTGAAAAAAAATATCGAGGAAAGGGTAAAGAACGAAGAGGAAATAAAAAGAAAGATAGAGAAAGAGATAGACACTCGAGACGCGAAGACAAAGAGAGAAGAGGTAAAAAGCAAAAAAGTAGAAGAGAAGAACAATCAAAAAAAAAAAGTAAAAGATCATCATCATCAAAAAAGAATAAATATTATAATTCAGACCAACTTACCTCTGATGATAGTAACGATTCCTTTAATGAGATTTCTGATATCGAATTCGATAACTCTTCATTATCAGATGACTCAAGTCTTTCATCGGATATCGACAATAAAAAATTGAATTTTGGTGATGATAAACACAGTTATAGAAGTATGGATTCTTCAGAACAAAGCTTTGATAACGATTCTTTTGACGATTTTGATTCAGACGAAGATGAAGAAGAAGATGAATTTGATGATGACGATTATTAATTATCAATTTATTTGTTACATGCCTTTTTTTTTCCTTTTTTTTTCCCTTTCTTTCTTTTTTTATTTTTAATTTCTTTTGCTTTTGATTGGAATTTTATAATTTTTGATAATTACTTTGATACATTGATCATAAACTTTAAAATTTTTATTTTATTCTTTTTTGTTTTTTCATCATCATATTATAAATTTCTACGTAAAATAATATAATAAAGATAAGGATATAATCTTGACATATTTTTCATTTTTGTGAATAAATATTTTTATACTCATATAGTTTCCCAAAGTTTTGGCAATTCCAGGTATCAAGACTGAAAATTTAAGAATAGGACTAAAAAAAAAAAAGATAAATAATAGAAGATTTGACTATATCATATTTCATTCATGTATACCAAGTTTAAAAAACAATGTTTTTACATATTATAAAAAGTCATTAATGTTATAAAATAGCAATATTTACATACAATAACATTAAAAGTAAATATTGAAATAGTTGAAAAAATTGTGATAATTTTTAAAAATATTGATGATTTTTTTAATACTGTGATAAAAAATTTATCATGATATAATTGCCGATGGATTTTTGGCTAATTTAATGATATTTTTTATTAAAAAAAAATTTATTGTGATTAAAAAATAGATACTTGAAAAAACTTGATAATTTTTTAAAAAACAACAAAAAAGAAAAATTGGTTCATTCAAGAATCAGATCAAGGAGTTTTATTGTACTTTCATTTGGTTTCGTTGACAAACCTATCGATCATTATGATCAATTCTTTTGGTTAACAACAATAATGACTAAATATAAATTATTGTTCTCAGTTGATGGTAGTATAATAAACAGTCTTGAATAAATAATCAATAAATCATCAACCCTTGACTGCGATTCTTTAAAGAATACCCACATGATTAAATCATTTATTCTATTGTCTTCAAGTTTAATGGAAACGGGTAACCTTTCAAAAGAGTTATCAATATCTGAGTAACAAAACCACCAAAATATAATTTTAACTTGTTTTGGATTTATTCTTTTGAAAACCATTGTCTTTTCAAAAGAATTATTTGACTTCGTTTAATATTTTTTTTTATTTTCTTTAAAAAGCAAACCATAACCAGAATTGTATCTAATTTTCGTTACAATTTTTCATAAGAACCCAATTCGAGGAGCGAATTATAGAATTTTATCATTCTTAAAAATTTCAAGATTATCTCCAATTTCAAGAAAAAGGTTATGGCACATAGTAACAATCCATGGTTGTATCTTTACTGGAAATGAGAGAAAAAAAAATTGAAAAATACAATAAGAAAAAAAAATGGTGTTAATCATTTTCAAAAAGTTCAAACCAAAAGATTTAAAAAGATTCACGAAAAAAGGGATAAGACGTGAACAGTTTGTAATGGTCAATTATTAAAACTTTTGATCTGTTTCTTTTTGTAAATGCCTTTACCTCTAAATTTTATTGATAAAACAATAGGCAATTTTCAAAAAGTGTAAACCAAAATGTTTTCAAAAGTATCTATAAAACAGATGAAAAACTTCAATAGACCCATTTTTATGGCTCTAAAAAATTTTTTGGTTCAAACTTGTTTAAAACGGCTTTGCAAAAGAAATATAAAAAAACAATTGCTTAGATTCTTTTTAGAGTTTTCAATTCATTTCTACTTAATTTTTGATTATTTTGTTCTTTGTTTTTTTGAGAGGACTTTGTGTAAATAACAATTGCCACTGAGATAAGAACTGCACCGACCAAGAAAAAGAGAGGGATTGGTGTATTAAAAAAGATACCTGACAGGAATGTTGAAATAAACATCCCCACGACTGCGCAATAGGACTTTGTAAGTGAAGACAAGTATTTTAATAAAGATGCCGCAGATAGACCACCAATTGCGTTTGTTAAAACGATAGAGACCGTTAGCACATTTAAATTCTTTAGAAATTTAAACACGTTTGGGATGGTTCCATGCAAGATCAAGCCACAAACAATATTTATGACAATGCCCCAGACATAAAATAATGAATTTTGCAAATGAATGGATTCTTCGTAATTCTTTTTAAATACAAACTCGTTGACGATCGAGGCAAAGCTTGAAAGGAAGGCCTGTAAGATCAAAAAGAATAAAGCCACAAACAGAGACTTTTGGGCGGTGGAGTTTACACTATCTACATCATCCATTTCTTCTGTTCCCAGGTCTACATTTTCTTCACTTTTTTGGGTGGCGTGTTGCATTGCTTGCTGCCCCATGATTATCCCAACAAACAAAATCACCAGCGAAAAGAATTTCATTCTCGAGATCTTTTGCTTTAAGATGAGCCAAGCTAAAAATGCTGTAAAGCCTAGCCGAAGGTTTAAAACAAGTGTCTTGAGTGGAGGATCAAAGTTTTGTAAATTGTAATACGCCAAAATGTTGTAGAATGCATAGATTAATGCAGGCAAGCCATACATTAACCTTGTTGGTGTGATTTTCGTTATGGAATTGAATTTTTCTTTAACACCCACTTTTGGGTCCATCCGGAAATAGATCAACAACGAAGCAACAAGCTTGACAACCTCGGTCATTAAGATCGCACAAACAGGATCATAGTCGTATTCAGAATTTTCCCCTTTTTGGCTTGCTTTAATCAACATATCAACAGAAACATAGATCCCAATATACAGAGCAAACAGGAACAACTTTGCTTTCTTGGAGATTGCCTGGTTTTTCATATTATTGATTGTACTTATTTTGTTTCAATTTTTTTTATAAAAGCCGATTAAAAATTCTAATCAAAAATTGAAAAAATGATAAAAACTTTTTGCTATAAATTTTTCTTTGTGAGTAGTTTGAACAAAGTTTGTATTTGTTTAAAATAAGTACACTATTTTTATTAGTTGGGTTTGAAAATAGAAGATTTTAGTTTTCCCTTTATATTTTCTGAGGTTAGATAAAGCTTTATATTATTGGAAAATTTTTTGTAAAATACTGCCTTTTTGAGAGTAAAGTAAAATTTTTCAATCAGTATATAGATATTCGCCCATTGAAATCAATTATTTGTATTTGAATTATAAATAGGAAAAATTACATTCAATTTTTATGTTTTTCAAAAAATATTTCTTTAATATAGGATTCTGAATGAACCAAAAAGATACCATTATATTATCAAAATAAAAAAGCCCCAAACAAATAACAAGTGTATTACAAACCAAAAGCTATTCTCGAAGCTATTTGAAAATTTATAGAATGTAGTAAAATTTTATCTCATTTATTGTTTAAATACCAGTATTGATCTGATATCAAAAAAATCATAAACTATAAAAAGATAACCTTTCATAACCCAGATAATAAGAATAATTAAAAGCAAACAATTTGTATCTTTTGTTGTTTTTTGAGAAGATATTTTATAATCAGAAAATTGTCAAAATAAAATATTTTTTCAACAAAATAAAACTTTTAAAATTAGAATAATACAGTTCCAAATTCTCCAAAATTAAACAATTTTCCTTATCTTTCTTTGTTCTAATTATTTTGGTTCAATATTTGGTTCCATCTATTTTAAACTTTGATGTTTTCATTTTATAAAGTTCTATAGGAAAAGACCACAAAAGGTATTTTTTTTTTTAATGAGATAAGGAATTTTCAATAAACAAGTATATTTTAAAAGTCAAATACCCATAAAAAATGATTTTTGATAATAGATTATACTTGTTAGTAATTATTTTTTGAAAAAACAGTTTGTTTTCAAAAATCAGGTTTTATTACCAAAAACGTATAATGTTTTTTATATTCATTGAATTATTTATTAACAATAGGATAAAAAAATTAAAAAAAACAATTAATATGATTCATTGCATTCTCAAAATATAAAAAAAGTGAATTTATGTTTAAAGTTAAAAAATTTTAATTTTTTTATTAAGAAGAAAATTGTCAGATTTACTAAAAAAATCAAAATATTTAACATACAGTTTTAGTAAAAAAAAAATTGACAATTTAAGGATGAATAAAAAACTAAGTATTATAAAATTGAAAAAGTTAATTTAAAAGATAAATTTTAGTCAAAATTATACTTAAAAAACATCTTTAATTTAGCTTTTAAAAAAAAAGAAAAGAAAAATAAAGAAAAGAAAAATGAATAAAGAATCCATTTTAAAATAATAATAAGAATATAAAATGAATTGACATTTAAAATTTATATTCATCGGAATATTTTTTAACCAATATACTTTCTGATTCAAGAGAAAACATTGGTAAAAAATTGGAATTTTTTCTAAATGAAATATTAATTTTATAATCCATATTTTTGATAAATTTTTGTCTTTTAATTCCTAAATAAGGCAATAAATATTTAATAAATAGCAACGATGAATCATCAAAGTCTTTTAATAAGATTTTGATTCTTGGCGGTAAGATGATTTTATTTTTAATGAATTGTGCTTCTTTAGCTAATTGCAATTTTGTATTTTTTTCTAAAAACAATTCCAATTGATCTGGGATATAAGTTTGTAAAAAAATTGAGGTTGATTCAAAGCTAATTATTGCAAAGTTTAATCTATGGTCATTATTATTCTTAATTACAAATTGAATTCTTGGATCATTTTGTTTAAAATATTGGTTTAATTTTTTATCACGGTTTGAATGAAGAATACCATATCTAATATCAGAAAGAGAATAATCTAACCCGCCAATTCGATACATCGTGTTTTGAGTCAAATTTTCATATTCCTTCCCTCGGTTAGGGATTCCATTAACAACCCCGCCATGAATAAGTAAGGTATTATAAATATTTAAAAAGAAACATAATCTTTGCTCATTTGTTAATTTTTCGAGTTTTACCTTTTGAAATTTTCATTTTCATTTTTATTTTGTTTTATTTTTTTTTTTATTTTTTATTATTGTTTGATTTTATTTTTTATTTTTAGTTTTTTCAATTGGGATTAAGATAAATAGAATATTAATAGCAAGAAAAAAAATTAGCTTGCATTTTTTTTTTTTTTGAAACAAAAAAGTTTAAAAATAAAAATTTCATACCTTTTGTAATTCTGTTGTTGAAGCAACAAATCGATTAAAAGAAATTGATTGTGAAATTATATTTAAATCAATTTGGGCACAGTTAATCAAATAATGTGCATTTAATATTTGAATAAGATTATTTAATAATTTGTAAGAAACCAAAAGTGCATTTTCAGCTTTACCTGTATACCAAAAATCAATATTTAAAGCCCGCGTGATTAAATTTCTTGATATTATTGTTGCCTTTTTAATTATTGTATCAAAATATAACTCATTTCTTGTTTGGATTTTTTTCAATAATTGTGAATAAAGATCCGAATTTTTAAATCCAATTAATTGATCATTATTCATATGGCCAAATACAATTTCTTGTGCTTCATTAAACATGTCGATTGAAAATTCCTTTTTTTTAACAAGGCTATTAATTTTTTCTCGGCATATATAATCAATATTTACTTGAAAAAGAGATCCAGTTTTTATATATTTCTTATATATCTTTTTTGACATTGATATAATTTTCTAATAATAATAATAATAATAATAATAATAATAATAATAATAATAATATTAATAATATTAATAATAATAAACAGGATAAAAAAAAAAAGGCAAAGAAGAGGAGGAGGGGGGAGAAAATGAAAAAATAAAAGAAAAGGGCAAATTATTAGAATATGAAGAAAAAAATTTAAAGGGAATAAAAATGAATTTGTTTCTAGGTTTTTGTAATTTAACTTCAAGATAATATCTCTCTTTTTTAAGTGACAAAATTGTATAAATCCAAAATTCTTTTGTAAATAATAAAAAAATAAATTATGAAAATAAAAGTAACAACATTTTCTAAATAATTGACGCGGTGGGTTATTTGAGAAATAAAAAAGTTTCAATCAAAAAAAAATCTCATTTTTATCATATTTTTGATAAAATTTTCTCAAAATAACTATTTTTCATTTTTTTATCATGTAAAATTTTTAAAATAAAATTTTTACATTATTTGGATACTTTTCATTTTTTTTTTGTTTTTGACAACTTTGTTTAATTTATTTTTATTTTTCCCTGTGAAAAATCAAGTTCAGATTTCATTTATTTTTGATTTCGTAATTGTGATACAATTCAAAAAAATACATATTTTAAATAGTAATAATTTTTTAATTTTCTCATTTTCTCGTTTGTTAGGTTTGTCAATTCTGTCACAAAAATTGTTTCAAAAAACAAATAATAAAATATCCTACTTTTTGGAGAATTGATAACCGATCAGTGGTAAAGTGTACAACTACAATCTTAAGGTTGTGTATTTAAATTGTTATAACCACATTATTTTTGATTATTTATCATCTTCTCAAAAAGTTACAAAAATGTAATTATAATTAAAAATTTAACCAACACTTCATAGAACCACGAAATTCTTTGAGGAAATCATCTGATCGATTTGTTTTTTTGACTTTTATAAAAATTGAATAAGAATTGGAACCAAACCCCCTTTCAATTTATGGGAAGTGGATACGATTCTTGGGTGTATTGACATGTTCTCACCCGATTCAACAATATTTCTAATTTAAATTAGAGATTTGAGCAGTGCTATAGAGTGTCGTCAAGTGTTATAGAGTACCTTAGAGTGTATAGGTTTTCCAAAATTCAAATTTATTTCATTAAATATTAGATCAAATTAAAGAAACACTCAATTTTTGTTGAATTCTGGAAAACCTAATGATGTTTTTTTTTCTTCTTGTTTTAGTATTTTGAAAATAAACCCATTTTCAGTCAAAGGGGCTAGGTTTTATTGAAGAAATAGAACATTTTCTATGAGTTTAATTCATTATTCTTCTCAAACTAAAATTTCAATTTTTAGTTCAAAATCATTTTTTCTCATTTTTTATTTAGTTATTTTTTTTTTTGTTTTTTGCTTTTTGTAAAATTTTTTTTTTTCTTTTTATTTTTTTTAGTTTTTTTTTCTTTAAAAATTAAATTTGAAAAAAAAAAATGTTTGAAACTCCAAATTAAAATTAAGAAAAGTTAGGCTTGTATGTTCTTTTAAAATTCATAGATTTACAAGTAAAAACTCTTATTGTCAACAATTTTAATTTCCTAAAGAAATTGAGAATTTTGCATGAGACGTTCCAATGAAAAGGAGTCCAAAATTTTTTTTAACATTTTTTTTTTTGAAATTTATGGTTTGTTCAGGGGTTTCTTTTATGATTATCAACTCTAATAAGAAGTTTATTTTTCTTGTATTTCTAAACAATTTAAGTTTGATTGATTCTTAAAAATAAAGTGACCTTTTCATTTTTGGCTTGGCCACTTTGAGTGAAATGGAGTTTATATTGATTTTCTCATAAAACGAAATATTAAAAAAAAAATTAACAGCTGTTGTCTCAAGATTTTATGTTTTATTCGAAAAATCAATTACTTTTGAAATAAACAGAAAATCCGATAAATTCTATTGTCAATTTTCCCGAATTTAAAAGAATTGAGCAAAATCTATGATTTTAGTAATATTCTTTTGAATTCTGGAAAAGTTAACAACGATTTTTATTTTATTTAAGAAATTAAATAAAAATATCATACATTTTCTTTTTATTTCTCAAATTTAAAAATAAAATCTAACTACAAACAGATGAACTTTGATTACCCACCCTTTAATTGAAAGAAAAAAAAAAAAAATTAATTTTTTTCAAAAATTTATTATTTTTTTTTATATTACATTTTGAATAAGTTGTACTGATCTAAATAAAGTATTGTAATATTAATTTAGGTAATCATCATTATACAGAAAATGCAAATGGCTTTTTATTATTAAAGAGTGGGTATAAAATAATTTTGTCCTAATTTGATCTGTTGATATATTTCAGAATACAATATCACAACCAGGAAGAGAAAGGGAAAGAAAAAGAAAAATAGAATGAAAAATCAAAAGACAAAAATAAATAAAAAAAAAGAAGCACAACAAATTTCTTACCTTTTCCATTTGATTTGAATTTAATAAATTTTTAAAATTTTTCACTGAAAGAAAAAATAGTAAATTTTCTTGGCACATTTCATGGTTAAGATATTCAGTAAAATATTCGACAGCTACAGGAATCGTTAATAATTTTTCAACAGAATCAATAGAAAAATCTTTATTCTTATTTTTTATTGTATTTATATCTTGTTTTTCTTCTCTGTCTGGTATTTGATTTGCTATTATTAATTTCCGTGTAACTTTATTTTCTCTTGGAATTTGATCTAGTTCATAAAGTTTCTTATTCAATTCAGTTTCTTCACTTGTAGCATTATTATTTTCTTTATTTTCCTTTTTCTTTTCATTTTCAAGTTTGAATTTTTCTTGAAGAGTAATACCAAATTCTAAATCACTACGAGACGATAATACCCTTGATTTTTTCGCCACTTTTCGACTGTTTGATCTTATTTTACTAATATGTGGAGATGTTTTTTCATTTTTTTCCGATTCTTCAGAATTCTGTTCTGATTCATCTGTAGAAATGATATTTTTTTCAAAATAATCCTGAAAAAATGTACTGGTGCTTGAACTTAATCTTAATTTATTCTCAAACTGGTTACCCTTTTTCGGTTAATAAAAAAAATAAAAAATAAATTGTAATTATTGTAAAGAAAAAAAATTAGTATAAGTAAATGTTTTGACAGAGTAATTTAAAAAAAAAATTTCAAGTAATTTTATATGTAGATTAAGGTAGTTGTATTTTTTAAAAATAAAATGAAATCTTTTCGAGATCCTGAAAAAAAACTTTTTTTTGTAATTTGTGTTTCGACTTATGAAATGGATGAGTTAACCCCATCTAAGCAATTTATTATTTTGAGTCTTTTTTTTGAAATCCAAAATTCACATGTTTCCAATATAAAACGAAAAAAAGTAACCTATTATTTTTTTTATTAACAATTAAGTTAATTCTTGAAAATAGTGTAAACATATTTTTCTTTTTCTTTTTTCCTTTTTCCTTTTCAATTTTTTGCTTTTACTTTTTAAACATAAAAAAAATTGGGTGTGTCTTTCCCTTGAACAATTGATAAATCTATGATTTTATGCTTAAATTATCTTTGAGGAAATTTAAGTAAAAGGACATCTAGAGTGTAATTTATAATTCTTCCATCAATAAACATGCTTTTTTTTTTTCTTTATATATTTTCATTTTGTTCTTTGGTTGAGAAAAAATCATTGCTTTGTTCAGTTATCCCATACAATAGAGATTTCTAGTAAAGATCTTTCTCGTTTTCATTTAATAATAATTATCTTGCAATAATTTGAGTTTGGCCCGAAAGAAATAAAAAAAATATTGTTTGAATTGATCGAAGATGATATTGTGGAGTTTGAAGATCAAGGATTGATATCTTCTTAGCACTAGAAAATGATCATTTTTTCGAATCTGAAAGGGGATTTAAAAAAGAAGAATTATATTAATGGATATTTTTTAACAAATGAAACAATATGAGTTGCTATTTATTTTTGGAATTCAGGATCTAACTTGGCACAAGAAAGAATAAATTATAAACAAACAAAATAAAAACAAATAAAAAAACCAATTTATTATTTTTTAATTATCCTTTGAATAACTTGCTCTTCAAAGGATCTTTTTTCCAATTGAATGATTGAAAACATCGGAGTTAAATGTTACATCATTTTCATTGAATACAAACTTGGCTTAAATTCCACAGAGACACACTTTGCCATCCAACTTTCCAATAATCTCTATCCCCTGTTATTTTTAACATTAAAGAAATATCTGAAAATCACCAAATATAAAATCTTAAATATGCCGAGTGTTCTTAACAGCAAAATATTTTGAACATTTCTCTAAAATTGACTTGACTTGACTTGGTGTAGTAAAAAAAAAATTATTATTTTTTTTTAATTTGTAATTTTCTTTTTTTATATCCTTTCAAAAACTAAAAAAAATGATTTCCTTTCTCTTTTTGATCTTGAAAAAATAGATTGAAATATTTTTTTTTTGTTTTTTGTAAATGAGATTAGTTTTCTTTCAAAACCTAAAAAAAAACAAATTTTGGATTTAGACATTGTTTTCCAACAAAGAAATGGAATTTATTCTGTTTCGAGACACTCTCGAAAAAATGAATGAATTTTTATTTGAATTCTAGTAAACAAATATTTTAGTTCCTTGAGCCAATTTATTGTTTAAAACCATTCGGAATAGAGCGAGACACACCTAATCTCCAATTATGAATTTAAAAATACCATAAAAAAAATTAGTCAAAGTACTTCTAAAACAACTTTAAATAATATTTATATAGTCAAATTTATTCGTAAAACAGTTCTTATTTCATCTATATAGATTTGAAAATAGAAGATCCAAAAATTTACAAACTTTGCTGAATAACCTAATGATTTCTCAAAATCTGTACACAATAGCCACAACAATATCTTTAATTTTCTTGTGATCTAATCTCTTTCTTATCAGTAGTTATCTAAAATTATTCAAGTAATATTTTCAAATAAAAAATTTGTGTTTAAAAAAAAAAAAAAATAGCTGTATTATGTATACTGTGGAGTATATATACTTATTTGATTATTATTATGGTTGATAATCATATTTATCTTAAATAAACTGTGTTGGTAATTCCAGTTCATTATAACAAACACACAAATTACAACCCGAAACAAGGATTTTGCAGATTGATAATTTTAAAAAAATTTTTTAGTTCAATATCCATATTTTTTAAATTCGATAGTCCAACTTTCAAAACAACTCACTTTAATGAATATTTTGAAGATCAACTATTTTTACAAAGTTACTTAACTTTCAAACAAATATAAATTTGCTTTCGTCATTGTTATTCAAAGTAAGTAAAAAAAATTTAAAAATAGAAATTGAAGTAAAAAATTTTTAATATTTATTTGAATGTATGGGTAAACATCAGAAATACAAAAGTTGGATTTATACTTGTTTGTACCCAAAGAAAAATACCAAAATATTTTTACTCAACTTTAATTTATGAAATTTATGTGTGTACATTGGATTTATGTGTAATAATTATATCCATCTATCTATCTATACCTCACACACACACACATATCCAATTAAACCATCACCGGATTTCAAATTTTTTACATGTTTGAATTCTACTCTGAAAGAGTGTGACAAAATTTGAAAATCGGTGATTGTTGGATTCGGCATATAAGAGATAGAAGATATTTCCAAAAAAGCAGGGTAAATTTATTTTAAAATTAATTTATTAAACTCAATTCTAATATCGTCATTTACAATATCCAAAATTGTTATTCATCCTTTGTTAATTCGTAATAAAAATTCAATTGGTTTGTAATATGGAATTATATTAATAAAAGATATTACATGGCCTCAATTTTCTTAATATTTATTTGAATTTTCAAAGCTTTTTTTTTTTTTACAAACTTACAAGTTCAAAACTCTGGGAATATCCCCAGGAATAATAAAAAGTGTGAATAAAAAAAATATTAATTAAAAATTCTTACTGCAGAAAACGATTTTTTCAGGGTAACCAATTTGCGCATTTCAATTTCTAGACGTTTTTCTTCCTTTTGTAAAGTCAGAAGTTGAAGCTTTGAAGCTTTTAGTTTTTGTTTCAGAGAAGAATTACTTTTTTCAAGTAATCTTCTTGAAGTGTTTTTGGTATTAAATTGAATTTTTTTGATTTCCATTGTCAATGCATTAATTTGCTGTTGCTTTTTTTGCTTTGTTATCTTTTTTAATTGATCAGACTCTTCAGAATTTAGAGAGCTATGATCGGTAAATTCGATTAGCTTGTTTGACAAATTTTTTTTCATATTTTGTTGGTCATGTAGATATACCCTTAACCGATTATTATTCCAAATGAGATTTTTCAGATTGTTTTGTTTGCATTCAATTTTCTTTTTTAATGGTTCAAATTTTTTTTCCTGTTTTGGAGAGTGGTCATGATTACTTTGATTATTTTTATTGTTGCTGCTCAAATTTTTGTATTGGGAAATTCTTTTTTTTAATTTTCGGATTTTCTTTTTATTTTTTTGAGAAATTACACCCATCGGCTTTGGCTCTGAAGATCTTTCGTTTAAATTTAGCTTTAGAAATTCCGTTTGTAAAGAATTGTTCAGGTGCGAGTTTTTGTTAAAAAAAGATCCAAAAGGAGATCTTTTCTTTTTGGAAAACTGGCTCATTCTGAGAAGGTTTAACGCCTCATTCAAAAATTGGACATCATCAGATGGGATTTGTTTAATCAAATTGATGAGTTTTTTGTGTTGGGTGTTAGTTTTTGTAAATTTGTTTTTTAAAGCTTGAAGATTTTGCACCTTTTTTCGTTGGTTATTTTTTTGTTTTTGCTTTATGAAACGATCTAACTTTACTTCGTCAAAGCTATTTCGAACTTTGCCGAGCTTTCTTTGGATGTGAAGTGATGTTGTGTGGCCCATGGGTCGTTTGGTTTTATGAGGGTAACACGAATGCACTAGCTCCTTAAATATCATTCACTGAATTTTTTTTTCTTTTGTGAATTATCTTTTGTTTTTTTTTGTGTTTCAATTGAAGGTATGTGTCTTTTTTCTTCTCCGGTGGTTGTTTTGAATTTTTGAACCCTCCGATTTTGTAAAGTGGAGAAATCACCTTTGGTTATGAAAAAAAAAAACAAAAAAAAAATAAATTTCATTTATAAAAGCCCTTCTCAATTCAAGTAGATTTTTATTCTTCGGTCACAAACGCACCAATACCCCAAAGAACAAAGGTTGATTGAAATACAGATACAAAATTGTTTTTCGAAATATTCAGAGTTTTGTTGAAAGTACTTTTTATTTTTGTATCGGTTTTTTGTTAATCTTGGAAAATTATGGATTTTTGGTATTTAAAATGCTTTTGATTTTTTAAAAAGAAGACTCATAAATTTGACAATCATCAAAAAAACAATTCCGCTTTACATACAAATTGATTTTTAGCAGTTTGCTTTCTCAATTCAAAAAACCAAAGTATTGATAAAAAACAAAAAAAAGTTTTTAAAATTATTGATTCACTTTCCTTTTTTTCAATCTTACAAAATACACTTATAAAACAATATGGTCAAACAAAAGTCTTGCTGAGTGACTAATTTAGTTGTTTTGTTTGTACTTTGACAAACAAAATTCTTTCTTCAAAGCTCATCAAAAAAGTTTCAAAAATAGTAAGTGATCAAAAAATTCAAAAACATTTTTATGAAATTGCTGGTAAAAAGCGAAAAAAAGATTAATTTTTTTTTATAAATAAAGAATCAGTTATACCCTAGAGACCTTTTTACTGAAAGTACTTGAAATTTAAATCTGAAATCTATTGGGTTCATGGTTATTAATTAGCAAATATTATTTTAAACTATCTTTGAATACAATTATTTCCTAAAAGATTTCTTTCTTTTCATTTATTGAGAAATGTTAACTTCGTTTTCAGAGAAAATGCAGACCCATAAAAGGTGATCAATATTTTCTATAATTTTCTTGTGTTCATATTTTAAACATAAAGGACAAAAGTGATTTGATTTTTTATTGATTATATAGTAATATTTATTAAAGCAATTAGTAAATGATCTGATTTATTTGAAATAGTATTTATTTTGTAATAGCATCTATTTTGTAATAGAATCTATTTACTCAATTAGTAAAGGTTCCTAAAGTTTGAATTAATGGTCTTGATAAATTAAATATTGTGCGATATAAATAAGAAATTTTGATTTTTTATTATTTTGAAATATTTTTGTATGGTGTCATAGAGTTTCTTAGAGTGCCTGATATTGCAGAATTCAATATAATAGAGTAAAATAAAATGTTTTAGATAATTCTTTTAAATTCTGGAAAAATTAAAGGCGGTTTTCTTGAGGTTTTTTTTTTCTTGTATCTATAAATTCTATTGATTGTATAAATATACAAGGAACCCAAGAAAAGCTAACAACCATATTTTGTAATTATTGAAATAAACAGAAAATTTATTAGAATTTTCTACTTATTATAAAAAAGAAAAAAAAAACCAAAGTTAGAGTCCATCAAGTACCTTAGAGTAAGGTCAAGTTAATATGTTTTTTTTAGAATACAAAAGAATGGAGTCTAATCAAAGATTTAACATTATTCTTTTAGAATATGATAAATGTATTTTTTTTCTTTTTAAATACGAAATAAAATAAATTTTTCAGATTTTTTAATTTAAAATCTCAAATTAGAAAACTTAACAACTCTTTTATTGGGGTTTTCCAGTTTATTCTAAAAATTTATTGATTGTTCAAAATAAAAAGAAAAATTAAGGTAAAAAAATAATTATTTATCAAAATTTAAAAGAATTATGTTAAAACTAAGATTCTACTCTCAAATATTGTGGAATTTTAAATATACTAAAAAATTATCTGTTATTAAAAAATATAATTTGAATTTTATTTTTTACTTGAGTAATTTTTGTTCATATATTAAATCTCACAATTTATAATAGACTACCGCAAGATATCAAAATACTACAATAAAATGGGGGAAGTATGTGAAATACAATAAATTCTTTGTTTATCATAGATTTCAAGATGGATTTGTAACTATATTAAAAAAAAGATAATCAAGATATTTACTATCTTGAAAGTATTTTTTTAAAATAAATAATTAAAAATTCCGTGCATTTAATCTTTTCTCTTTTTTTAAAAAATTAAAATAGTGATGGAAATTTTTTATTGATGGGTTTTTTTTCTGATAAATAAAATAGAAAAAAGTTAAAAATTATTATTTGAAAATTAACCTAATTTCACTCAAAGAAGCATAGATAAAAATGAAATATTCACTTTTTTCTAAGAATAAACCAACATACGGTTTTTGAGACATAAGAGCAATAATAAACTTCATATTTGAATTAATATTCATAAAAGAAAAACCTGAACAAACATTAAATTTCAAAAAATAAAAAAAATGTTAAAAACATTTTTGGACTCATTAAAACTTCTTATGTAAAATTACCCAATTTCTTTAGGAAAATCAAAATTGTTAACCATGGGATTTTTTTATTGTCAATGTATTCATTTTAAAAGAAATAGAAAGCCTCAATTTTCTTAATCTTAATTTAGATTTTTAGCGATTTTTTTTTTTCAAATTTACTTTTTGTAAAAAAAAGAAAAAGAAAAAAGCTAAAAAAAAAAATAACAAAATGAGATAATATTATCATATTTAAAAATTGAAAATTTATTTTGAGAAGAATAATGAATGAAATTTATAGAAAATGTTCAATTTTTTTCACTAAAACTGGGCTCCTTTGACTGAAAAAGAGTTTATATTCTAAGTTTTTTTATTCTTTGATAGAGTTGAAATTCTTTAATTATTTTTAAAGAAAATATTCAGAATAAGAAATTCAAATTTATTTACATATTAGTAAATTTTGAAATATTCGGATGTATCTCAGATTTGGAAATATAGAAAACTTTTTAATCTTTTATTTAGAGGAATTATTTATATCGTAGAAAAAAATAAATATATATTAAAAAAAAAAAAATATGTAAATTAAATAATCCTTTAATTATTTCGATTTTTAAACTCTTCAACACGGTTAATGAAAAATTCTGAAATTTTTTGCATTTGTCGGTTTTTTTTTATCAAAGCTCTTATGGCTAGAAAACTAAAGGTAATAAAGAAAAAAAAAAAATAAAAATAATGCAAAGACAAAAAATACTTAAAATAGTAAAAAATATATTATTTCGGACACCTAGTAACCCACTTATGAGAGTCTTGGAATACCAATTTATTAATTACAGTTTGTGGAATAAATAAATAAATAAATAAATATTTTCGATTTTTACAATAAGATGGCTGTGTTTGTAAACAATGTTTATTTACTGTATATTTTAATACATAAAGAAAATCAAAATACCTATCAAAATTGATATGTAAATATACTTTATCATGAAAATTTTGTAAACCATTAACGACCATTGTTAAAAAAATATTTTTTTTTTTAAATATTTTTCAGTTTTTTTCTGAATGATTTTCTATTTACTTTGAAGAAGATATAAAAAGGAAAAAAGCTTTTCATTACTTAATAAATCTGAGATTAGGAAAAATGGCTTGACTGGTTAGAAAATAAATTCAAACAATTGGGTGTAAAAAATACAAAGAAAAAACAAATGTAAAAATCCAAAAATCAAAAATATTCGATAAAAAAGAAAAAAAAAATGAATTGTTATTATAATAACCTCCTTTTAATTGACAATTCACTATTAATATTAAACCATAAATAATAAAATTTAAATAAAGGGTTTGTTCCTTTGTGGTTTTTTTCTTTTCTTAATAGAAAATTGGTTTTAATGTTTTTCTTTATTTTTTTCTTCTCTTGATTGAAATACTCTTTCCTTATTTTTTTATTGTGAAAAAGGAGTAATCAAAGAAAATTTACTAAATAAAAAAGAGAAGAAGAAAAATAATTAAAATATTAAAGTAAAAAAAAATATTATATCATTTAAATGACCAATTTAAAATTATTCACATTCTGAAAAGAGGAATAAAAACCCGATAGAAAGGTTATTATCAATAAATAAGATTCCACAAACTGTGATTAATAAATTTGTATTCCACGACTCTCAGTTAAGATTATTAATTTGAAAGAATTGAGCAAAATCTTTGATTTTACTCCATTCTTTTAAATTAAAAAAAATCCTAGACAAGACCCCGAAAAGTGGAACACTATGTACCCGAATTTGTATATTTTTTTACTATTTTGGGAATTTTTTATTTTCAATTTTTTATTTTCATTTTTTCTTTATTACCTTAATTTTTCTAACCATAAGAGCTTTGATGAAAAATTCTCGACATAAACAATAAATTTTGTAATTTTGATTTAACCAGATTCAAGATTTTTTGAGTATTTTTTCTAAGGATAACATTTTTATATAAGTTTTTTTCTAAAATTTTTGCTATTTTTTTTTCCATTTGATTCTGATAAATTTATTTCTTTCACAATACCAAATAAAGTAATTTATATTTTCATAATATTGAGTACAATAATTACCTTTTTTACATTTTTCTTTTTTTTTTTAAATGTATCATATTCTGATTTCTTTTTCAAGAAATAGAAAATTCTTTCCTTATTGTTTTTTTGATTTTTTTATTAAGGATTAGGTCTAAATGAATTCTGAGCAAAAGATATAAATTCCACTCTTTTAATCCTGGGATAAGGCATTCAACCAGCCTTAAAAAAAATAAAAAGATGGAATTTATGGTTTATGTTCAGAATTCGTTTAGAACACCACCAACCTTTAAATTGCTACAATTTGTTATTATATTTATTTTTTTTCAATTGAATTTTTTTATCTAACTTCTTTCTTATCTTTACTTTGTGTTTTTTCAACCAATAAAAGATTTTTAACTTGTTTGATTCCAAAATATCTCTTTTTTTTTAACATCAAATTACTGATCATAAATTAGTAATCAAGGGTTGTAATAGGATCTTTTGATCTCTTCCTTCCTCAATAAAAAAAAAATAAAAACTAAGATATTTTTTTAGCAACATTAAAATAATCAAAAAAAAAATAATAAAGTAGAATTGGAATAAATTTCAAAATTGATTTTATATTTAATGACATATCAATTACATGATAATTATCTTTAAAAATAAATAAATATTCATCAAAGAAAGAGATATAAAAAATGAAAATTTAATATATTATTTTTTTTTGGTTTTTTACTTGTTTAAGATATTCAAGTAATTCTACTGCTTGTTTATAATTATCTAATAATTTTGGCACGTCATCGTATTTTATATCTGATAAATTAAAATTAAAATATGGGAAAAATTTTTTAATATTTGAATCGGATTTCAGAATTTGCGAAAAATTTCCATTATTTTTCTTTTTTTTTAAATTGTTATTTTGATCATCAGCATTGTTATTGATATTGTTATCAGAACCATTTTCTTCATTTTTTAAATTAATCATATTTTTATTATTGTTTGATTTTTGAACATTTTCATTTTCATTTTCATCTCTATTTATTTGATCTTTTAAAGATGAATTATTTTTATAACCATCGATTTTTTTCGCCGTGGTTTTCGATATTTTGAGAAAATAAATCATCATTTTCAATTAGTTTGAGGTTATTTTGGTCATTCCCCACCATTTCATTTCTATTTTTATTTCTATTTTCATTTTTTTTAAATTCATTTGGCCTTGAGCCAAATTGAAAATCTAAATCAAATTCATCATTGCCTTGTTCCCATAATTGGTTATTTTTATCTTTATTTTTATTTCTAGTTTTTTTGTATTTCTTTTTCCTTTTTTTATTTGATTTCAAAAAAAACTCATTTAAGTGCTTTTCATGGATAGTGTCAGAAGAATCAGTTTTTAATAAAGAATGGGAAGAATTCGACGTTTTGCCTTCCTTTTTTAATATAAAGCTCAATGGATCCAAATTTATATCATTATGGTTTAAGTTTTCTAAGAAATTTTGTGCTGAAAGAAGAGTACTAAAATTATACCCTTCGTTGGTATTATTTAGCATATTTGGTTTTGAAAAGCTTTCGATGAAGGTTAAATTTGTTTGTAAATTCTTTGGGTTGCTATATAATAAACAGTAGATCGCAAGTGGTAAAAAGTCATCAGCACCAACCGTGCGCCCTTCAAATATTTGTAAAAGGATAATGCATGTATCATTTATGCACGTCAATTTTTGTCTCGGGGTCATACAATTATTAATCTTTTTTAAATTCAGTTTTGCCTTATCAATGACTCCCTTTTTAAATAAATTCTGTTTAATCCCCAGATCTTGGAAATTTAAAAAATTTAACTTGTTAAACAATTCCTTGAGTTTTTTATCCTTTTTTTTTGTTTAGTTTCTTAATTGCAGCAAATACCCTTCCAGAGATCCTGAGCATTATATATTCCAAAAAAAATTCCTCAACCTTTTCTTTTTTGTCTGATTCCAGCTCCAATTTAGGAAAGAGCTTTTCTTTTGGGCATTTTTAAGTTGCATAGTCAACAAATTCTAACACATTTTCAGGGATGCTATTGGGTATATCGTCCATTTCATTAATTGTTAAGCATACACCATCAGCCTTTTGAATTAATTTCTTCACCTCTGGTATTTCTAAATACGGCTCAAATCCCTCTATAACATCCCAACCAACATCGGCAAATTTCTTTGTCGTGATTTTGGAATTCATTGAACTTTTTGTTTGTGTTTCTTTGTGATGTTCTTGTTTCTCATTTTTGTTTTCTTTTTCTTGTTCTTTTTCTTTTTCTTTTTCTTTTAGTTGTTTTGGTTCTTTTTGTTTCTTTTCTTGCTTTTCATTTTCGCTTTCATTTTCTTTTTCTTTTGACTCTTTTTGTTCTTTTGTTTTTTCTTTTGGTTCTTCTTTTCTCTCTTCTTGTTTTTCATTTTCCTTTTTCTTTTCCTTCTAGTTCTTTTGGTTCCTTTGGTTCCTTTTCCATTTCATTGACTTCATTATTTTTCTTTTTGTTCTTGTTTTCATTTTCATTTTCTTTTTGATATTCTTTTTTGATAATATTCTCTTTAGAAGACTCAAAATCATTCTTATTTTCGTTTTTATTTCCGTTTTTGATTACTTTTTCTTTTTTGTTTTTGAGACCATCTTTCTCGTTTATTTTTGACTCATTTTCTTCTTTTTGTTCTTTAGGTTCTTTCAGTTCTTTTAGTATTTCTTGTTTGTTTTCTTCTTTTAAATCTTCCTTTTCTTTCTTTCTGGTTTCATTTTCTTTTTCTTTTTCTTTTAGTTGTTTGGGTTCTTTTGGTTTCTTTTCTTGTTTTTCATTTTCGTTTTTGTTTTCTTTTTCTGTTTTTGTTTCTTGTTTCTTTTTCTGGATCAAATTCAAATCCTCATTAATTTTCTTCTTTTTGTTCAATTCTTCGTTATTGTTTGAATTATCTTGTGAATTATTATTTTCATTATTTTGTTGATTATTTTCTTTTTCGTTTTCGTTGCTGTTTATTTCTTCAGTGCTTTTGTTATTTTCGTTCAACCCTTTTTTTTTTTTTCTTCGTGATCTGGCTTTGTATTGTATTTATTTTCTTTGTCATTGCTGTTGTTCTTTTCTTCTTCGAATTTATGATTGTTTGTTCCTTTTTTTTTTATTGGATCCTTCTTTTTCGTTTTTGGATTTTTTAATATATAAAGGTTTTGAAAGATAAACAAGATTAAACTTTTCCTTGTTTAAAGTTTCAACAATTTGTTCTTTTAAGATTGTTGAAGACATATATCTTTTCTTGGTTTTTTTGTTGAATAGGTTTTGATTTTCAGTAAATATTTTTGAAATAAAGTTGAATGATATTTCTTTTTCTTTTTTCTTCTCAAGTTTTGCGACGATCAGTACTTTTGAATTCACTACATTTATAACACCAAGATGGAAATTAAAAGTTAAAAACTGTGTTGGGTTTTGTGGATTGATTATGCTGGAGTGAGATTATAGAAAAGAAGTAAGCGTCTGATCTGTTGGTATTTTGTTGTAGTTGGGATCAGGAAAAAATAATTTGATTTGGTTCTGTGTTAAAAAATTCAGGAAGGTTTTGTATTGTTCTTTTTTAAGATGAGAAATTAATTCACTATTTTGGATTTGGGTCATCCAAAAGGTAGAAATAAAATTTTTAATCGCTAAAATAAAAAAAAATGATTAAACAGAAATGGTCAAAATTTTGAAAAAATATTTCAAAGAATCAATTTTGAAAACAATTGGTTTTATACGGATTAAGTTTTAAGGTGAAAATAGTGAAATAATGTATAAAATCATCCTTGAATAAGTTATCTAATCCAAGTAATATTTGTCCAAGGAGAATTTCTTTTAGAAAAAATGTGAAATTTTCACAATTTTTTCAACAATTTTCACAATTTTTACCTTGTTAGATTATGCCAAATTTTGGTTGTAATATTTAAGAATTTCCATTTCAACTTTTTGAACTCACAATATTTTCTTGGGCTGTTCAACATTTTTTTTACATTTGCTTTTTCAAGTTTGAAATGTTCTCAAATTTGACATGCACTTGAAAATGCCCAAAAACCATTTTTTGCAATTATTTTTTTTTTGTTACTTTCAATTTCCTTTTCATTGAAAAAGAGAGAAAAAAAGTCTGCGTGAAAAGGTAAAGACGACAAAAAAATTTTTTTTTTTTTTTTGTCTAATTTCTTCCTGTGTGAAAAATTTTTTGTGAGAAGTGAAATTGAAATAACACAATTACTCAACACTCTCAAGGGTGGGAAAGTAGTCCCTAATATGAATTTTTTTTTTTCATTTTGAAATCTCAGCTTTGTTTGAATAATTAGTTCTAATAATCTTAAATATTATTGAAAAGATCATAATTAAAAAAATCAAGGAAAAATTGAAGAAAATTGAAAGTGATTTTCCAAGATATCTATTTTTCTCATTTTATGCCTTAATTATTTCAATAATTATTAAATTAAAAGCTTAGCCCAAAGATGTATATTTTTTTCACATTCGATTTGAGGTGGTAATAAGATTTTAAAAACTTTGGTTAAGTTTTGTAAACTCAAAAGGCAAATGGTAAGAATTCAATTTCTTGATAAGTTATTTCACAAAAAAATGGAATTTATTTTTTTTTTTTATCTATTTTTTATAATATTATTATGGCCAGTATTTAAATTCATAAATTGGGTAATATAAAACTAAGAAAAATATTACTACTAAATATATCAGTATTGTGATTTGTTATATTTCAAAATATTTCCATAATATGAAAAAAACAATAAACAATTTTTTTTTTTTTTTTTTTATTTTTTTTTTTTTTTGGGGGTGGGGGGCAGCATCTAGCTAATTTCAATAAAAACAAGCAAGATGATCGTAATATAAACTTTTTTAGATTAATAAAAGAGTTATTATTGGTTTATCTTGATTTAAAATTTTATCAAGATTATACATATAGGATTAAAAAAAAATAAAAGTCAAAGAAAAAAAAAATGATTAATTTTTTAACCTAAAAAATATCATAAAAAAAAGTATTCAGAAACTTTACAATCTTTAATTTAAGTAATACATTATAGAAAAAATACATAAATTGAATTATTGTGAAGAATAAAAATATTGAAAATGATTATATATGATTTTTTTATTAGTATTATTATAATTAAGTTTAAGAGATATTACAAAATTAATTAATCCCTTTTTTGGAAATTAGTTATAAAAATGATTATTTTATGCATATGATTCAATGGTATACTGTTATATTTTTTATTCTAATTAGGGTACAATATATTATACACTAAACAACAGTATATCAAAGTTTAAATCACTTTTGAGGTAAAATCCTTGAGTGTTCAAATAAATGATTAATAGGTATTGAATTTATTAAAAAATTTCATGATTTTCTGAATTTTTCTCAACTTTTTATTGTTTTTTATGGGCTTTTATTTCAAAAATTCAAAATATTTCTGAGAGAAAGTTTTTTATATTTGATCGTTCATTTTTAAATTTCTTTTTTAATAATAATAATTTAAGAAAGCAAGTCAAGTATACACTTATTAACTAAATTAGAAAAAAATGGACACTGTTTAAACAGTTGAAATAATAAGAATGTCCTACTTTATATTCAATTTGAATGTAATTTTGATTTTACAAACTATTTTATTTTTTGTCTACTTTTTTGACTTCATTTGCTTTTTCCCAGTTAGGTAATCAGTTTTCGAATAGATCAAGAAATGCTTTTCAATTGTAGATAGAAGGTTAGTGTTGGGATTTTGAAATAGAAAAATCACATACAATTAGTTAATGGTTATCTTCGAATTTGTTCGATCAATAATTATTTATTAAAGTTCAACATATTAACTAATTTAATTTTTTGTAAAGCTTTTTTCATTATTTGAACAATATATTTTTATTTTTTCGGTTTCTATTTTTTTTCAATTTACTTGTATAAAAATAATTACTTTTAAAAAAATTAAAACTGAACAACTCAAATGTGGTTTTATATTATATTTGTAAAAATAGAATAAATTGGGTTTTTTTTTTGCTATTTTTGATTTTGGGTGTTTAAAAATTGTTTGGAAGGGGGTTTGATTTATTTTTTTCTTTGATTCTTTTATATATGTGTCTTGTATACGAAAGATACTTGATTAAAATTTTAGGTCATTGGTTAAACAAATCACTATATGTCTTTTTACAGCATCATAACCATCGAAAAACGTGAATTTTTTTTAGAATCTAATTTTTTCAAAGTTTTAAATTTTGCAAAATTGTGGTATCAACTTTTAAAAAAGCGACAATTATTGGAATGTAAAGAAAATTTTTGTCTAAGCCAAACAACCCTCACTTTAAAAAATAGAAAACTATAAAAAAATTTAAATTCTCACAACCAAAAGAAAAACTCAGTTTTTTTCAAATAACTGTTTTTATTGTTTTTATTTGGTAACAATCACCTTGTTAGTTGACGAGTTTGGCCTTGAAGAATTGAAAAACATGATATTGTTCGAAGTGGGATTAAATTATATTGTGTAGTTTGAAGAACTACGATTAATATAATCTTAGCACAAGAAAAATAACATATTTTGAGTCTGAAAGGGGATCCAAAAAGAGTAAATATAACCCGTCATTTTTTAATAATAGAAATAATATGAGATTCTATTAATTGTTTAACATGAGATCTAAAACAATAAAAAACTAACTAAAAAAATTTAACTAAAACAAGTTGTTGTTTTTTAATGGTAGCGCGAATATCTTATTCTTCAAAGGGTATCCCCCCCCACTGAAATTATCCAAAACATTGAAGTTAAATTTTAAATTATAACCATTTCCGTTTTTTGTTTTAATTGAGTTGTAAAAAGACAAACTTCATCATCGGAATTCTTAATAATCTCATTTTTTTCCTTTTATTCCATAATTTGTCAAGAAAAATTTGAAAATGATCAAATTAAAATTCTTCCTATATTTTTTGTTCTTAAGGGTAAATTATTTTGAACTATTCTTCCAAATTTTCTTTGCTTGATGTAGTAAAAAAAATGTTTATTTCTTTTTTATTTTCTAAATTCTTAAATTATTTTTTTACTATTTCTAAAAACTTTTCTTAATGTTATATTTTCTCCTTTTTTCGGAAAAAAATAATTTTTTTTTTTCTTATTTTGGAAAAATGAGATTGATTAGTTTCGAACCAAAACTAAAAACATTGTTTTATTTTAGAAATTAGAATTAAATATGAAATAGAATTCATTCAATTTCCAAACCTTATGAGTAAATTGAAGGATTTTATACTTTGGTGTCTATTTATCAATTAATTGGGTTCCTTGTAACAAAAATATTTTCAAATTTCATAAATCCTTGAGAGTGGTGATCTTTTGGGATATAAACCCCATTCCAAAAATTTGGACACACCCAAAAATCAAAAATAGATAAAAACACCCAATTTATGATATTTTTAAAAACTTAATCTACAACCAGTTCCACTTTTAAGGCAAAACCTTTCAACAAAATTTAAGGCACAATAAAAATCACAAATTAAGGCACAAAATTCAGATTCTAGTAAAATAAATTGTAAAAAAAAAATTAAAAATTTTATGTCTTAATTTGAGATTTTTTTGACCTTAAATTTTGTTGAAAGTTTACGCCTTAAAAGTGGAACTGACTGTAAAACCACCTTTAAGTTACCTATTATTAATCTTTTTATCAATAATCTTTCATCAGTGACTACAATACTATCCCAAATTTTTGAGTGTTCTAATCTCTTTCTTATAAGTAGTTATGAGGAATTATATAGAATAATTTTTACAAATAAAAATTTTAAGTTAAAAAAAAAAATACAAAGCCCTTTAATGTAAAATTATTTTTTATTATTTCAAGTTATTTTTTGTTTTTTGAATTGTTTGCCAAATTGATACCTGGAATTCTTATGTTAATTGAATTTTATTTTCCGAAAAGAAGTGCTGTATCACAATGCCTTTTTGAGACCAAACCACTGTGGGAGTATGGTACAGATTTGGAGTAAAGTCTAGACCCTTAAAAACAAAAAATCAGTCAAAGTTCATTAATATTTTTGATTGTAATAGTCCGAATGATGACGTTTTTTAAATTATGAATGATGAAATTATGCAGAAGTGAGAAGAATCAAGTATTTTGTAAACCTTTCAAATGTTACTGGGAAAGTTGAATATTAAGCTCAAATGAAATCAACAAGATTTTAGATTTTTCAAAGATAAGTTGATTATTTCGAAATTTCCGATTCAACTCGTTTTTTTTATTTCAAATTTTTGAAGTTTCCAAAAACTTCACAGACTGAGTGTTTCGTAATTCTATTGTTATTTGAACATTGGGTTGAGATCATCAGAATTTATTTGTGTTATTTTTTTTATTTTATTTTTGAACTCTAAGCAAGACTAAAAAATGAAAATTTTCATCTTTTTTTCATTTCTAATCTCCATTGTGTTTGTTTTTTCAGATTTTTTCCTCTCAAAACAAGAAATTTTCTCTAAATTTTTTTCTGTTTTGCTTACTAAATCCTTAAAACTATAGTGGCTGTTTTTATTATGACACTTCAAATTTTGGCACATGTGATAAACATACCCAATATGTAGGTGTCGGTCAAAATTGCTCGTTTGTAAATGACACTTTCTGTTATGAAAATCTTTTTTGTAATTCAGAATCAGTATGCCAACAAGACAACTCTGGATCTGCTTGTCAACAAGACTCTGACTGCTATGGTGGAGTTTGTCTAAATGGTAGTTTTTCATTTTTCATGAAGACAACACAAAACCTAAAAACACTGAATAACCAATAACCAATAACCAAAAACCATCTTGTTTTTCTTTTTTATAATTTTTTTTTTTTTTTTTCTTTCTGATCATTTTGTTATTCTCAAAAAAATATCAGCAATATGTACCGGACAACATGACAGCCAAGATCCGTGTTCTAATAATACCGAATGTATGAGTGGGAACTGTACTGCTGGGGTTTGTTATGGCAAAAAACTGAATGAAACTTGTGATACCAACGGCCCAGAGCGCCAATGCGATCTTGGACTCTTCTGCTCAAAGGATGGGGTGTGCACCAACCAAATTGGTGAGGGGCAAGATTGCCGCTCGCTTCTTTCAGATGGCCTGTTAGACTTTGAAGTTGCTTGTAAGTTACCCAATTTTTGTGATCTCAGTGAACCTGATCATGAAACGGGTGTTTGTCGGAAATTGTATTCACAGCCAGAAAATTCAGCTTGCGGAGCGTCAGATATTTGTAACCTTGGCTTGTCTTGTCAAAACCATACCTGTACATCGGATTTTCCCGTCTGTAACGAAGAATCGTTGTTTTGCCCAGTTACAAGCTATTGTCAGTGTAGCTCAAACAACAACAATGGAACTTGTTTCCAAATAGAGAACGACGTCTGTCAGAATGAAGTCCAGAGTTTGATTGGTTGTATGACAACAAACAAATGCCAATATGGTGTTACATTTTTACCAAACACTTGTCTATATTCAAATTGTTTAAGTGAGATATCAACATTCCAATGCTGTAAGCAAAAAGGTTACAAGTCTTCATATTTTCTTAACAATGGAATAGTTTGTCCATCACCTTCGCCTTCCCAAACCCCTACACCCTCACCTTCTCAAACCCCAACCCCATCACCTTCCCAATCCCCCTCACCTTCTCAATCTCCTTCTCCTTCGCCTTCTCAATCCCCCTCGCCTTCTCAAAGCCCAACCCCCCAACCTTCAAAGCATCATAAAGGAATGTCCTTAACATATAAGCTTTCAATTGGGATTGGGGTTGGCGGCTTATTGATATTATTTATTATAGGCTTAACTGTAATTAGTAGAAAATACAATAAAAGGCAAATGAAGGGTGTTTCGCTTTTATTAGAAAACAACGGAACTGATGATTTGTCATCAGAAGAACTAAATGTTTCAGATTTTTAACTTTTCAAAGTTTGTAAATAGAAATCTAAAGACATATTTCCAAAGAATGGCAAATCCTAAAATAATAAATTAATTTTAAAATGGTGTGGCATGAATTGTTTTAAAACTGTTTAATATTTAATTCTATTTTGATATATTGACTCTTTGATTAAAACTTTTTTGTCAAACTTTTTAAAAATAACTCTGAATCTTTTTTTTATATTTGAATTTTTTTTTATGTTGTATATTTTTATATTTTGTTTGATTTAACTAGCTACATGCATAATTATTATAGTACTCCCAACAGATCAAGTTAAGGAAAAATTATTTTATTCCCACTATACTATTATGATAAAAGAAAATTGAAAAAAAAAAGTTACACAAAACTATGACTTCAATTACCATTTCATACTTGTTAATTGAGTTTATTCACAATATAATCAACATTCTTCAACTTCAATTATCTTTTCATCCTTGTTAATTGAGTTTATTCAAAATATAATCAAAATTACATTTCTTAAAAATCTCTAGTCTATAAAAAAAGGTCTATTTTTGGGGGAATAACATTTTAAATGGATGTGACAATAAATTTTTTTTTAAATACAACTTTATGGATATTTTTTTCAAGTGATAATAAATAATAGTTTTGAAAATACTTCACTCATCTAAAAAAACTCAAATATGAAAAAAAAAATAACTGATGATAAATATTGAAAGTGACTGTCAAGTTCCTAGCTTTTTCAGAATTTAAAAGAAAAGAGGAAAATTAAAGATTTTACTCAATTATTTTAAATTTTCGAAAAGCTAATTGTGTTTTTTTTTAATTTTTGAAATAAACCCAAAATTTTCTGAAATTTTCTATTAATTTCAAAAATTAAAAAAAAAACTGTCCTAGGTTTTCCATAATTTATGATAATAGAAAAAAATCTTTGATTCTACTTAATCCTTTTGAATTCTGGAAAAGTTAATGTCATAAGTTTTTTTTTAATTTTTAGAAACCAACCTGAAATTTAAGAAAATTTTGGGTTTATTTTTAAAATTAAAAAAAAAAACCAACGGAAAATCAAATAAAAAATATTTTTTCCAATTTAAATCATCAAATAATTCCTTAATAGTCAAAAAAATTGATTCCCCATTTGAAAGATATTCATCAGATTTAAAATATTTTGTAAATATAATATAATGACCTCTTAGCTAGAAGAAAAAAAGTTTTCAATTTTTTTACTATTAAATTGAAAAAAAATCTTAATAAAACCTAAAAAACGGGATTTTCCACCTAAAATTGTAAAAAATGTTTAAAAATATTTTTTTGGTGTAAGATCTTTTATTAACCAATAGTTTTTATTCTAATTGAATTTATTAAAAAGAGTAAAATTAGTAAATATTTAATTTTTTTTTGAAAAAATTTTTCCATGATCCTTTCTTGAAGAGGTAAAATTTAATGTTTGCATACAATTTAATATATCGCCCAACTTTCAAAACCCGATTTTTCAAAAACAGAGAAATTTCATTTTTCTGATGTGTTGAAAATATTAATAAAAATTCAAAATTTAGATTCCCATTTTACAGATAAATATCTAAATTACACAATAGCAATTATCTGGTTAATTTTTGGATCTTAATCAAATATTCGAAAGCTAGTGGTTTTAACACTTTGAAAAATATCAAAATCAAACAAAATCCAAAACCTAAAAAATTAAATTGAGAATTTGACCGAAAAATTAAAATCTAATTTTGATATTATAGTTTAAACAAATATAATTCTCTAGCCCCAGCTGGGCCCCTTTGATTGAAAAATGGTTTAAATAATTTTAAAACATATTCAGGGTTTAAAATACTTGATATTGTAAAATTAAAAAAAAAATAACAATTTAATTCTTCAATATTAAAAACTCTCAAAGCTTATTATACTTTTTTTCATTAAAAAAATTGAAAATTTGATAACTATTTTTACCCCTAAAATACTTTTTGATTTTACTTGTAATTTTTTAAAAAAAAAATTATTATCCTTTTTTTAGAATAACAAAAATATTCCTTAATTTCCACTTAATATCATTAATTATCATTATATTTTTTCGATTTATTCCACATTTCAACTATTTTTGAAAAAATAGTATTTAATATAAACTATATATAAAAATTGAAAAAATAATATTTTTCTCATTCAAAATTATACAAGTAAATAATTAACATTATGAACCATTATTTTCTTTTTAACTAACAATTAAATAAACTTATCATAAAAAATATTGTTTATTTCATAAATTAAAATCACCAAGTTATTAAATCATTGTTTTTTATTTCAATTGTTAAACAAAAATAAAATGGAAAAATGCATTTCAAACTTTTCAAAGAAATTTTTTCATTTTGTTTCCAGATAGTTTTTTTTTTTTTTTCAATTTTCTATCATCATTTTGATATTATTGAGTAAAGTAAAATGTTTTTTAACTTGCATTGTTTATTACATAATATTTATTTATTATAAAGCCAATATGGAAAAATTTAAGATTTTTATAAGGTTAGAAGTACTTTTCTACCATTTTGTTTTAAAATTGTATTTTTTTGTTATTATTGAATTTAATTTCAAATATTTTTCATTTTTTTTAGACATTATTATCAAAAATCTGTAGCCATATAATCATTGTAAAGGATCAAATTTAACTATCTCTATTGACTTATAGAAGCACATATATGATTATATACCTATGCACCCATGGCAGTATAAATAATTTTGTTTCAATATATTCCATTCAGACACAATTAAGATTCATGTATTAGAATAAAGAATTTCCAATTGATTTTTGTCTTCTTTTCACCTCTTTTTTCTTTAATGATATGATGGTTTGTAATTGCTTTGTTAAGAAAATTCCACTGTTTTCAAGAAGTTTAAAATTTTCTATTAAACCATAATATTCTGATCGATACCATTTTTTAAGTTGCGCATTCTTTTTAATTCTTGATTGTTTTTGGATTGTTTTCTTATAGTTCTCCAAAATCTCTTTTCCAATAATTATAATGGAATCATAATCTTTTTTGAATAGCTTAAATTTCGATAATTGATGATGATAGTTTTGGTTATATTCTGTAGTTGTTGAATCCAAATTATTAAGTTGTAAAATAATCTCGTTCATTTGATCGATCCTATTATTTAATTTAATATTTTGTTCAACTGTTTTACCCCTTAAAATGGAAATTGCTAGTGAAAGAGAATTTTTGTTCTTGTGTTTGTCTTTGTTGGAAGTCTTGGCCTTGGATCTATGACATCTATTATTTATTAAATCAATTTTTTTTTTCAGCGAAATATTGCGATTCTTGTATTGAACAGAATTTTCATTTTTTGACTTCAGTGACCTAGAAATAATTTCCCTTTCCTGATTTGGTTTTGGCTTTGACTTTGAAACCACAATTTTTTCATCTTTGCTTATTGATAAAAAGAAAAATGGGTATTTTTGTGATTTTTTGTCGATATTCCCATTTTGAGATGTTTTGTCTTTTTCTTTTTTCCTTTCTGTTTCATAAACTGACTGATCATTTTTTTCTTTGCTCGTCATGGCTTGTTCTAATTCCCTTTTCAATCCCTTTTCTAATTTCGAGTCTTTCTTTTTTAATTCGAACTCTTCTAGTCTTTCTTTTTCTGTCTGATAATTTACCAGATCTATTGGTACTTTAAATCGGTTCCACAAAATCCACCGATCCTTTCTCCATTCCCAAACTATTTGTGAAGGAAGCGTGATGAACTTTAGTCCATTTTCTACAGTGTGTAATAACCAAGAACGAACAAGGGGTAGATTATTTAGTTGAATACCTCCTAAGGCCTTGACCGTTAAAGAAGAAACAGTGGGGATCTTCTGAAAGGAGAAAGCAATGTTTGAAATGCACGGGCTATCCTATGTGGGTTTTTTTAAGAAGGAAATCAAAACCCTCACGTTACCCATCAAGATCAATGACGAAGCGCACGTTCGAAATGTTGTGCTTGTCATTTTACCTTTAAATCTTCCTTTAATGGTGATCGAAAACTCCCCAAAGTAGATCAAATCAACCTCTAAAGGTAATTGATAAGGATTGTGATTCCGATCCATTTCATGTAGAGAAGTGATCATCGGCGCCCTTTTCCCAAATGTTAAAGATGTGATCTGAATTTTTTTAAACTTGTTGGATTCTGTATTCAGGATTCCTTCAAGCTCATTTCGTATCCACTCTGTAATTTCAGGAATAAACCATTGGACCCATAATTGTAATAGCAATTTGTTCACCCAATCTACAGTTTCGGTCTTACGCTTGACCTGAAATCTTTTTAATTCACTTGTAATAGAAGCGTGATCAAAATTGTATTTGGGTTGAAGAGAGATCCAAGAATAAATTACAATAAGGACAAGGAACAAACCAGAATAGAGTTTGAATTTACCACATAGATAGGAAACAAGAATCAGAATAATAAAAGGAAACAATTTTGTGCTTGGCAATTTCATTTTATGGCAATTGTTAATTTTTAAAGAATTGTCTTTGTGATTTTTAGAGATTTTTAATTGTTTGGTTGTTTATTTATTTGTTTGTTTGTTTATTTGTTGAATGATTTTTAGTAGCCGAAGATAGAAGATTAAGAACAAGGAATTTGAAACATAAACAAAAAAAAATAATTCTTGATTTGGTGATTTTTCTCTTCTTTTGTTGATCTACTTTTCTTCTTAAGGTCCATTTTCCGCACTAAAATTGACAGACATCTCAATGTTTTTTCTCTGATCAGTAAAAATTCCAAAAAAAAATGTTTGAATTTTATCAGACTTGTTCTTCAAACCAAAACAGTATTTCTCAATTTTTTTTCTAATTTTCAGATTTATTGGTTTCTTATTGAGGATTGGGTTTCAAAAAAAAAAAAGAAATCTTGGAGGTGGATAAATTTATAACTTTATGTTTAAATAGTCAAGATGTACAGTCGTTAAATGCATTTTAAACCAATCCTTCAATTTAAAAAAATGGAAAATTTATTTTAAAAGTAAAAAGGTATGAAAAGGAGAATTATTCAGATATTTTTCTACTTATTTTTCACTGATCTATGAAGAGATCTGAAAATCAAAATTCCATAAACCGAATTAATACCTATTGTTAAAATGTTAAAGCCAATTTCAGAGGTATTGGAATATCATATAAAAAAAAAATCAAAAAATTCACTTTTACTAAGGTTTATAATTAAATCTGAAATTTTAAAAATTGAAGATTCTTTTTTTCAATTTTGGTTTAATTTAATATTTGAGATTCTATTTTAATTCAGAATTTGGGGAAAAAATTGTCAAATCAGTTTTAAATCTAAAATACTAGTAAAAGTACTTATTTTCAAAAAGTCTATAAAATCTTTATTTGTTCATTTAAAACCAAAAACTCAATCCAATAATTAGATCAATAATTTGAATTAGAATAGAATTCAAAAGAACAAATTAAACCTAGATTTAAGTCTGTTCAATTTTCCCAAAATATGAGATTTGTTTGAAAACCTTAGTAAAAGTGAAATTTTTTGATTTTTTGTTGATATGATTGTCCAATACCTCTGAAATTGGCTTTAATATTTTAACAATAGGTATTAATCCAGTTTGATGGAAGTCATTTTTCAGATATTTTCATAGATCAGCGTAAAAAAAAAGTTACAAAATAATTAAAAAAATTTTCTTTTTTACGGTCATTTTGCAATTAAAATCGATTTGGCAATTTTATCACAGAATGCGCAAATATAAATCCCATTTTTGCATTTGGTTTATGTTTTTAAAATGAAGTCTTAAAAAATAAAATTTGAATTAAAATGTGAATTTTTGCTCCTAAACAGCTTTCCAAACATTTTTACACAGATAATATCAAGGATAGGTGGAAAAATGCACATATTATTTATTTTTCAAAACCAAAAAATAAATAATTTTTAAATACTATCCGAATTTCATGTTCTTTGAGGGTTTGAATGCTATAATAGAATAAATAAAAAATGATTTAAGGGTAGAATTGTGTACCGTGAATATTCACCATAGTCAAGGGGTAATCCGATACCAAAAAGGGTATTGTGAAATAGCCCTTCTTTTAGTTGACAAAATTCAAATAACAAAAAAAAATAATTCGATTGGATCATCTTTGACAAACAATTCAATGAAGAAAAAAAATTTTGAAAAAGTTCTCAATTTCAAAAAATCAAAATTTAAAAAAAAAATCATCTTTTCTATTTCCAAATGGTTAAATTTCTTTAATTTAAAACAAATTGCTTTTTTGAATTTTGCAATCAATTTAATTCGATTTAGTCTGATTTGTGGTTATTTTAAAACTATCTAAATTTGACCAAGGATGAATTAGGTAATATTCTTACCATTAAAATAACCCATTTAAAAAAAGAAAAAAAAAGATAAAAAAAAAGAAAAAAAAGAGAAAAAAAATCACCGAGATCTTAAAAAGCGCTAAAGAGCGACACTTCAAAACTGATAAAGTTGTTTTCAAAATCGTAATTCACGTCCATTGTAATTGGAAATTGAGTGTCACTCTTGTGCGCTTTTTTCTATAAATGTCCTCATCTTTAGTTTTTGATTTTTGGAGATGGATCATACATCATAGGTTGATTGGTTTTTGATTGGTGTTAGGTCTTCTTAAAAATTACTAAAAGGTTTTTTCCATTACGAAAAACATTTTTCACAGTAATGACTCGACCCTTAAAAGAAATTTAATTCAAGGAAATTCAAAATATTTCAATTGTGAGGATTTTAGATGTTTTGGCATAAAAATATTTATTAGTAATATTTAACTTTTTGAAAATTCCAAAACAAACGGAGGTAAAATTTTCAATTATTTTTTTTTTCAAATTCGACTTCACTTGATTTTCAAGTATATAAAAAAAATTACCCTAAACTCTACAACATTTAAAAGAAAGTATATTGTCGTTTGCCTAATTAAAAATTTAATTTTCGAAAGTTTTCATTGTAATTTTAATAATTACTAAGTGAAGAGAGCTTTAACAGAATGGAAAACTTTTGAAAAAAAAAAATGCTTGAAAATTTTAACAATATCTTTTGTCTTGGTCCTATTTAAAGTTAATAAATATGTTTTTAGTGTGAAATATAGTTTCCGTGAAACATTGGATTAGGATAATCTTAGAGTTAACAAGTATTAATATTTTTATATATAAAATTTTTAAGGAAAATGAAAAAAAAAATAATAAAAATGAAAAGATGAAAATTAATATGTTCAAAATAATGAAATAAGCTGAACAAAAAAATAAATTGATAAATTTGTAGAAATTTCATCAAACAATTATTTATCATTCAATTGGTTGGATATCAACAACTAAATTTATTTAAGTTCTTCAATTTAACAAACTCAACTTTAAATTAATAACAGACATCAAAAAAAATCCCCGATAAAACGAAACAGTTTATTCGAATCGAAAAAATAAATAAAAAAATCAAAAAAAATGAAAAAATGAAATAGTTTGTAATATCAAAATTATGTCAAAATTATTTATGAAAAGTTTGTTAATATTATTCTTCAAATTTGTTTATTACTGTATATAAAATCTACGGTTCTAAGTTTAGAGTTGAGTATTTTTTTATTTTAAATCATTCTTTCATTCATGAAGGAAAAAATATGTTCTATTTTAATACCAGAAACTCTATTTAGATTCTTTTTCCTCGTTAGTTTTCTGTATTTCAATTGATAAAAATAAAAAAATCAGAATATTGAAATTTTTTCAGAAAGTTTACATAATCATTCCTTTTTAAAAAAAAAATCTTTTATTTCCTTTATGAAGTTACTTAATTCATCTTTTTATGTTATAACCTGTATAAATTATGAATCTTCCTCTTTTTCCAACTATTATTTTAGAATTTATTGAGAAAAATTTGTTTTTTTACAGATAAATTATCGTAGCAAGGTATTAGATGAAACAAAAAACTTAAATGTAGACATCTTTTTTCCAATTATCTATTGATATATTCAAAAAAATCACAAAATATTTCCTTCAAATATCATTTTCCAATATCTAATAATTATAAAGTCTAATTCGGAATTTATAAAACACCAAAATTCAATTTTTTGAAAAATAAATCTTATTTAATCAATTCAACAAGAAATATTAAATTATAACCAACTTCCTGATTGAAATATTAACACTTGTATATAAATTACAATACTCATAAAAAAACGAAATAATTATAAATATTAATAAATTATTAGTAGGCTAAAAATTTTGGAGAGAGCAAAACCAAAAAAAATGAATTATTCAATTTTTTTATATTCATTTTGAATATTGATCCATCTAAAGTTTAGATACTACCAACTAAATTTATTTGAGTTCTTCAATTTTGAACAACCCAACTTTAACATAATATCAATCCTTGAATAAAAAAATTTGATCTACTGAAACATAGTTTCGTAATTCAAAAAATTGAAATGATTACAAAAACTAAAAGATGAAAAAATGATTTTCCCTATTTTGAAAAAATCAAAATTATTTCCAATGTGAATGAAATTGTTTTTTGGGGATTGTTTGTACACTTTCAAACTATGTAGAAAATTTTGAATTTTAGTTTAAATCGTAAAAATAAGAGATTGTGAAGTCTCAAATACAGTCAGTTTCACTTTTAAGGCACAAACTATCAACGAAATTTAAGGCACAAAAAAAATCTCAAATTAAAGCACAAAATTCAATTTCTAGTAAAAATAAATAGTAAAAAAAAAAAATCCCAAATTAAGGCACAAAATTCAAATTCTAGTAAAAATAAATTGTAAAAAAAAGCAATTCCAAATTTTGTGCCTTAATTTTAGATTTTTTTGTGCCTTATTTTTCGTTGAAAGTTTGTGCCTTAAAAGTGAAACTGACTGTACCATAAATTTTTTTTTTTTTTTTTTCTTTCTTAATAAATACAGTCAGTTTCACTTTTAAGACACAAACTTTCTACGAAATTTAAGGCACAAAAAAATCTAAAATTAAGGCACAAAATTCAAATTCTAGTAAAAATAAATTGTAAAAAAAACAATTTCCAAAAAATGTGCCTTAATTTGAGATTTTTTTGTGCCTTAAATTTCGTTGAAAGTTTGTGCCTTAAAAGTGAAACTGACTGTAAATATTTAATCCTTAATTTAATTTCATGAACTTTTTGGAAAAATCTTATTGATTATTACAACAGTCAGTTTCACTTTTAAGGCACAAACTTACAACCAAATTTAAGGCACAAAAAAAAATCTCAAATTAAAGCACAAAATTCAGCTTCTAGTAAAATAAATTGTAAAAATTAAAATTCCAAAAAATGTGCCTTAATTTGAGTTTTTTTTTGTTCCTTAAATTTCGTTGAAAGTTTGTGCCTTAAAAGTGAAACTGACTGTAATGATCTTTTAAAAAAATATATATTATATTCAAGAATTGTTAAACTAGGGTGTGGTTTATATTAAATTTAACCAGGATTTAGGTTGAATATCCATATTTTGGTTTTTAAAAAAAGGGTAAAAAAGACGTCAAATGTTTCTATTAAAAATATATAAAATAGTTATGCTTTTTGAATTTGAACAAAAATTATTTCTTCAATTTTAGTGTTATTTACAATTCTAGTACAGTCAGTTTCACTTTTAAGGCACAAACTATCAACGAAATTTAAGGCACAATTAAAATCTCAAATTAAAGCACAAAATTCATATTCTAGTAAAACAAATTGTAAAAAAAAAAATTTCAAATTTTGTGCCTTAATTTGAGATTTTAATTGTGCCTTAAATTTCGTTGAAAGTTTGTGCCTTAAAAGTGAAACTGACTGTACTTTTATTGTTAAAAATATTTTTAAACAGAAAGAAAACTCAAAAAAATACAACTCTAACATTTCATATCATAACATTTCTTCATTAATCATTTTTTCCATTTTCCCCGTTTTTTTTTTTTTCTCTTTTAGAAAAAAAAAATTATTTAAATGCATACGTGGATTAGTCAACACCAACAAACTAGATCCACAAATACCTACCATGTTAGGATGCCTTACAATGAAAGAATTAGGCAACGAAACATCAACTTACAAAAATTGTGGAACAATTACAGTCAGTTTCACTTTTAAGGCACAAACTTTCAACGAAATTTAAGGCACAAAAAAATCTCAAATTAAAGCACAAAATTCAAATTCTAGTAAAATAAATTGTAAAAAAAAAAAATTCCAAATTTTGTGCCTTAATTTGAGATTTTTGTTTGCCTTAAATTTCGTTGAAAGTTTGTGCCTTAAAAGTGAAACTGACTGTATCCACAAAATGGATCTGCGGATTCCATGGGTTATTTTAGACGAAGAAACTGGTAGTTTTACAATCAAAATACAGTCAGTTTCACTTTTAAGGCACAAACTTTCAACGAAATTTAAGGCACAATAAAAATCTCAAATTAAGGCACAAAATTCAAATTCTAGTTAAAATAAATTGTAAAAAATTAAATTCCAAAATTTGTGCCTTAATTTGAGATTTTTTTGTGCCTTAAATTTCGTTGAAAGTTTGTGCCTTAAAAGTGAAACTGACTGTAAGGGAACAAATGTTCCTTTTTCACCAACCTTCCCACGAAAAGGATCTGTGGGACCAAATTTCTTCAGGGAGCCATACAATTGGCAAATTCGGTCTCAAAATGACAGAAGAAGATATTTTGGGAAAAATTTCACACGAATGGGATCCGTGAAACCAACCCATTATACAAGAGCCTATAATGGACAATTCCATTATCAGAACAATGGAAAGAGGAAATTTGGGAACAAATTTTCAAGATGGAGATCTGTAGATGCAGACTCTTACAATAGACCACACAGCTGGTATAGTAAAAGAAACCACAGAAATACCAGAAGCAGATACCAAGTCAAAGAATGGACTTACCCAGGTACTTACTATAGTACAAATAAATGGAGAAATAGTTATCAAGCAGCTAGGAATTATAACCCCAGATATAGAAGACAAAGATACCACACTCCCACGCAGAACCTCTCTAAAAAAAAAAGAAAAATCCAAAACAAGGAAATTATTTTAGAAATTATTAGAGTATTCAAAAAAAAGACATTTTGGTCTCAAGCACTTATTCAGAGAAAAATCACCTCCACAAGAGGAAGGGGAAGAATCCAATAAGAATAACAACAACCCCTTGAGAGAGAATGAAGCTATAACAGAAACATCCCTCAAAAAAAAAAAAAAAAAAAAAAAAAAAGCCATTCATTACATCTAATTCAAAATATCAGCGAGAAATACAAAAAAAAGCGATGATTCAAATGAAACCAAACACAAAAAAAATTGAATTTATCGAGGAATTATCAAAATTTATTGAACGGAATAAACTCTTTCTCAACAACATTGAAAAGGAAAAATTACAAGAAACTCGAGGATTTTTTGTAATTACAGTCAGTTCCACTTTTAAGGCACAAACTTTCAACGAAATTTAAGGCACAATAATAATCCCAAATTACCGCACAAAATTCAGTTTCTAGTAAAAATAAATTGTAAAAAAAAAAAATTCCAAATTTTGTGCCTTAATTTGAGATTTTTTTGTGCCTTAAATTTCGTTGAAAGTTTGTGTCTTAAATGTGAAACTGACTGTAAAAAAAAAAAAAAAAAAAAAAAAAAAAAAAAAAAAAGAAAACCAAAATCAAAATGAAAATGAAGATGAAAATAAAAATAAAAATCAAAATCAAAAAGGAAAAAGAAAGAAAAGATAAAATGAAAATGGAAATGAAAAAGAAAATAAAAATGATAAAGAAAAGGAAAATGATAAAAAAAAATGAAAACGAAAATCAAAATGAAAAAGAAATTGGAAATGAAAATCAAAGAGAAAAAAGTAATGAAAAACCAAAAGAAAATGGAAATGAAAATCAAAAAGAAAAAGAAAAAGGAAATGGAAATAAAAATCAAAATGAAAAAGAAAAAAAAAGAAAAAACAAAATAATTACGAAGGGGGCACTTATATTCCACAAAACAACCCCAGTCGAATTTTACCAAAACCTGTAAATCCAAAAAAAAATTATAAAGACTGGATAAAAAAGGGAAAAATTACATTTTTACACATAAAAGACAGAAACAAACAACAATGTTTAAATAAAGCAAAAAAAGACTCGTTGTGGTGCCACATACATAAAGACCAACACCCCCAAAGAGTTATTAAATTTTATAAAAAATGATTGATTGTCAAAGATTTTAAAATTAAAGGAATTATATGAAAAGAAATCAAAGCAATCCATCGAATCTTCTGGAAATTCTCCAGAAGAAATTTCAAGTAATTATTGAAATTTGATCCATTCTCCCAAAATTCAATAAGCAAAAAAAAGTTTTTTCTTCAAATACAGTCAGTTTCACTTTTAAGGCACAAACTTTCAACGAAATTTAAGGCACAATCAAAATCACAAATTAAGGCACAAAATTCAAATTCTAGTAAAAATAAATTGTAAAAATTAAAATTACAAATTTTGTGCCTTAATTTGAGATTTTCATTGTGCCTTAAATTTCGTTGAAAGTTTGTGCCTTAAAAGTGAAACTGACTGTATTAATAATAATAATAATAATAATAAACTCAAGTGGTGCTACACCAATAAAAAAGACCACTTGAAAAACCAATTATTTTAAAAATTGACACAATCTTAGAGATAGGAAGAAATAAATCAATTGAATTAACACTCATACAAATCTTAGAGAAAGAAATCTAACTCTGGTACAAAAACAATATTAATATTGACCGACTAGAAGCTTGGATTAAAAAATCATTTTATTATTCTTACTATGAGTCATTTGATTCGAGGAACCACCAATCAAAAAACACCAAGAAAGGGTTTTCTCAAGTGTACTCTTGACTCTAAAAAAGAATTCCAAAATCACACTATCGAAAGGGAAATTTGAACCCTACAAAAGAAGAAAGGCTTATATCAATAATACGATTAAGTCGGTACAAAAAGTGGAGGATTCAAACCGGTTGCAATTCAAAAACAACAAAATTATTTCAATTTTGGAACTATTTAGTTGGTTTGGAAATTTTATGCCTTTAAGATTATTGAAACAAGGACCAAAAATAATTGAAATCTGGGACTTTTCTCAGAATATCGAAAAAATCAAAAAGATGATTTTGAAGAACTCGGGTTTAATATCAAAAAATAATTCCTGTTGATGTTTTGGACAAGAAAATAACAATCTACTAACAAGAGGGAAAAAGAAACCCACCACAGAAGAAAATAAAACAAAATTTCCAATCACAATCGCCTCATTAAATATAAGAAGACTTAGTCAGAAAAGAAAACTAAAAAAAGATTTCAAGAAAATTGATAAAACTCAAAATATTATCGCAATGATGAATCGACATAAGATTGACATCTTAAATCTCCAAGAAACGAAATCAAAGAAAATTCCATCTCTAGACCGCTTTATACATTTCCAAAAAGAGGGTTATGTTGTGAAATATATTCAAGGTGGTCTAGGGATAATAATTAAAGGATTTCTCCAAGAGTTCTGTATAGAAAAAAGACATACAGTCAGTTTCACTTTTAAGGCACAAACTTTCAACGAAATTTAAGGCACAAAAAAATCTCAAATTAAGGCACAATTTTTTGGAATTTTAATTTTCACAAATTATTTTACTAGAATCGCAATTTTGTGCCTTAATTTGAGATTTTTTTTGTGCCTTAAATTTCGTAGAAAGTTTGTGTCTTAAAAGTGAAACTGACTGTAATAACAGAGATATTATGTTTATTAAATGTATGGGTATAAACATTTTTAACTGTTATGCGAGAAATGACCAAAAAAATATGAAAATATTTATTAATGATATCAAAGAAATTACAGAAAAATTCAATTTTGAAAAAACATTATCTTAGGAAATTTTAACCTAGAAGATTATAAAATCAAAAATATAATAACTGGTTCGAACTACAACTTAATCAAAAATGAAACAAATTCAAGAACCAGGAATATTGACCACATAATACAGTCAGTTTCACTTTTAAGGTACAAACTTTCAACGAAATTTAAGACACAAAAAAAATCTCAAATTAAAGCACAAAATTCAGCTTCTAGTAAAATAAATTGTAAAAATTAAAATTCCAAAAAATGTGCCTTAATTTGAGATTTTTTTTGTGCCTTAAATTTCGTTGAAAGTTTGTGCCTTAAAAGTGAAACTGACTGTAACAAATTTTAAAAAAATCAATTATGATAACATAATTAATTCAACCACCCAAATACATCCAGATATTACAGACCATAAACTAATATCAAACAAATTTTTATTCAATAAAGATAAAGACATCATAACAAATTTCTTAATTGAAAAACAGTAAATTATCATACTATTTTTCAAAAATTCTTGACACAAGTTACAAATCTACTAAATTGAAATTCAATTAAAAAGTGGAACGAATTAATATACAGTCAGTTTCACTTTTAAGGCACAAACTTTCAACGAAATTTAAGGCACAAAAAAATCTCCAATTAAGGCACATTTTTTGGAATTTTGATTTTTACAATTTATTTTACTAGAAGCTGAATTTTGTGCTTTAATTTGAGATTTTAATTGTGCCTTAAATTTCGTTGAAAGTTTGTGCCTTAAAAGTGAAACTGACTGTACATAATTAATTATGAATATGAAAAAAAACCTTAACTTCTGGACAAAAACAAAAGTAATGTATAACAACAACTATAAGAAAATATTCAAAGATAATGATCAAATGGAAAAAGAATATAACCAATTTGTAAAAAAGGCAACTTTAGAAATTAATCAAGATGTAATAAAAATTATTGAAAATTACAGAATTGAATACGAAAACAAATTCATATACATTAATCAAATCTTTTCAGTGGAAAAAATTATCAATCAAATTAAATTGATGAAAGAAAAAGCAGTATTAAACTTTGATAAAATTTATCATTACAAAAAGACAAGCAATAAAATAACACAGGAATATTTGTCATTCATACAGACAATTAAAATGATATTTGATCGGTGGCTCAATAATTTTGACCTACCGATACTCAATTTTATCAAAAAAAGATATATTACATTCATTCACAAAAAGGGCGACGAAGGAAATATTTCTAATTACAGACCAATCTCAATTAATAGTTGAATTGCTCGAATTTTCTTAAAATTAATTAACATTGAATTGAGCTACAGTCAGTTTCACTTTTAAGGCACAAACTTTCAACGAAATTTAAGGCACAAAAAAAATCTCAAATTAAAGCACAAAATTCAGATTCTAGTAAAATAAATTGTAAAAAATAAAATTCCAAATTTTGTGCCTTAATTTGAGATTTTATTTTTTACAATTTATTTTACTAGAATCTGAATTTTGTGCTTTAATTTGAGATTTTTTTTGTGCCTTAAATTTCGTTGAAAGTTTGTGTCTTAAAAGTGAAACTGACTGTATGCTATCTCGAATAAACTAAAACTATTATTCTTTAAGGCAATTATTCTATCTCAACTTACATATGGACTCGAAGTTTTTACATTCAATAAAGATGAAATAAAAAGTTTAAACAGTTGGATTATGAGTAAAGTTAAAATTTTCCTTAAAGTTCAATTTGGATCTCCTTCCAAATTAGTCAGATTTTAGGCGAAAATTGAAGATATCGCCATAAAATTGAATAAAAGAAAATGGAAACTGATCCAAAAATTAAAAAAATTAAAATTGGAAAAACTTTTAACCGAGATTAAATTCATCGAAACCAATGATATAAATTGGCTCTTAGGAAATTACAATCAATTGAAAAAAGAAATATCAAAAAATAGAATAAAAGAACTACTATCTGTTGATGAGAGTGATCCACATAAGAACTGGAAAACAAGAAAATATTTTAATATAATCACAAACCAATATATTATTCAAAAAAACAACCTAAATGTATGGAAAACTCAACATTATCTAAGCTTCAAAAACTCTTACATTTTACTCAAATTCCGACTTTTCTCAAACTGTTTGAATAGATACTCATACGTATTCAACAAGGAAAAGACAAAAGAATGTATTTTTTTTGGCGAAATCGAAGATATTGATCATTTTCTCTGGAAATGTAACAAATGCAAGGAATCCAGAGATAAATGGTTATCCAAACAAAAAGAAAATTTACAATTAAACAAAATCAAAAAAGATCAAAATCCAACCTTATTATTGGCCAAAATAAACAATCCTGAAATATATTATAATCTAGTAAAATTTATCAAAGAATGCTTAGATATTCGGGGATCTGTAGACAACGATGGTGACTAAAAATGACCTGACCAACCAATTCTTTTTATTGATCTCTTTATTTTTTATTCTTTATTTTTTATTCTTTATTTTTTTTTCTTCATTTTTTACTTCTTCATCTTTTATCTTCTCTTTTTTTATTCTTTCCTTTACTTTCACTTTTCACCTATTATATATATATATATATATATATATATATATAATTCTTCATATGAAGTTGCAAGGATATATATTTCATATATGATCCCCCTCATAAATAAACATTTGTTCATTAATCTATTGAAATTTTTTCTCATTTTTTGATCCTTTCATACTTCAAAAATACAAATATTTCTTGTAAAAGATTTCTAATTTGTAGTTTTTCAAATTCATCTTACTTTGACGAATATCATTATAAAAAATATCAACATGTAAAGTCATAATTGGCCGGAACCAAATAAATAACAAATATATTAAGTGATGTAGATCTGAAAAATATAGCATAATTTTTTATATTTTTTCTAATATTTTTACTCTCGAAAAATAACAAATATATTAAGTGATGTAGATCTGAAAAATATAGCATCATTTTTTATATTTTTTTGAATATTTTTACTTTCGAAAAATAACAATGATATTAAATGCAAACCAAAACAATAAATGCAAATATTAAATTATTTTTTATATTAAAAAGGGTTTATTAAAAATAATATCATTATTTTACATCCTTAAATTGAATCTGGAAATTAAAATCAAATTCAATTTAATTTAATTCATTTCGATATAATTTTAAAAAAATAAAAAATTTCGATGTGAATTTCTTAATAATCACTATTCTCATCAAAAAATTCATTTTCGTATTGGTTTGATTGGTTAATTGAATTGATGTTTTCATTATACAATATTTCAACATATTCTTCTTCACTAGAAAAAGATGGTATCTCATTATAGTTATTTTTATTGTATTTATTCCCTGCAAATGTGTGGCCATTTCTTAGTATGTTATTAAGGTGTTTTCGATTTTTTTCATTTTTCTTCTTTCTTCTTCGAAAAATTACGAAGGAAGCAACCAAAATTATTAATGCTAGTACTGTGGTAATCACCCCGATCGAAATTTTTAATTTCTTATTCGAATCTTGATTGTTTGAATTTGGAACAACCTTTTTTTTTGATGTTGAGGGCTTTGCAGATGGCTTTGGTTGTTTTGATGAGGATGGTGATCGGGAAGGAGACGCTGAAGCGGATGCCGATATGGATGCCGACGCTGAAACAGATGCCGACGCTGAAACAGATGCTGAGGCTGAAATAGAAGGAGACGCCGAAACAGATGCTGATGCTGAAACAGATGGCGAGGCTGAAACAGATGCTGACGCCGAAACAGATGCTGATGGTGAGGCTGATGGTGATGGTTTATCATTTAATGTCAAGTCAAAAGATGTTGAAGTCTGCTTACAACCATTACTTGCAATTACAGAAATTGAATAGTTTGCTTTTTCCAAAGGGGTTGTACCATAAAAGTTTCTCGCAGATTGATTAAATTTTAACCAGCTTGGGAGTTGGCCACCATTTGCTAGTTTGGAAGTGTACGCCAAAGGATAACCGTCGATTGTTGTGAATGTATCATTATCAAAGGAAAAACTCCACAGGGAATTTGTGTAAAAAGCCTGACCATCGATCTTTGTTTTGATCTTGGGTGTAGGTATTTCCAAAATTTGGATATTTACTTCCCAAGAATAGCCAGAAGGCTTTTCGGTGAACACGACAAACGAAGAATCGGCGTCCAGAGTACTTGATGATGATCCGTTTTTAATATTTGAGTCAAAATCGCTGATTGTAAAGATGTTGCCAATTTGTTCAAACGTGTCTTGATCATACCACCGGCCAACTATTCTATAAAGATCGTTGCCTTCGTCAAATTCATTCCATACGATCAAAAAGTTTTCATTAAAAACAAAGATCTCTGAATTGGAGCAAGTGTAGTTATTGTTTCCACTGACTTGGAAATTAGAATTAATGAGAGTGTTGTTTGCAAAGATTACACTTGCATGGATGGTGGCGTCTTGCTTCGTTCTTGTATAGGTGATTATGAGATGCTGATTTTGTAAAGTTTTAATATTTGGGCTTGTTAATTCTTGGACAAGTTTCGTTTCGATTGTATAAAGATTTTGTAAATCATTATTCGAGTCGAACACACCGGCCTTAACGACTTTTCGGGTTTGATAAAATTTTGAAAAGTGTTCAACCCAAACGGCGGCCCAGCTTGAGTCCTTTCTCATCGAGACCCTTGGTTGTGTTTGTTGGTAATCCTCGTCACCATTGTTGTCATCTAAATAAAAATTATCTTTCTTTTGATCACCACCATCCATCTTTTGGCCCTTAATGTTCATCCTCGTTTTATCATCGTCGCCGTCACCATCACCATAATTGCCACTGTTCTCGTTTCTTTTCCGTTGCTGTTGAGAATAAGAATTGTCTGAACCAGAAAATTCACTTGCTCCAAATCGATCATCAATTGAATGTTGCTGGGTCCAAACGGTGATGTACGTTCCACCATTAGGGTACTCTGCAATCGTTGGCGATTTCCTTTTGTAACCCTTCCCAGAAATTTGAAAATCGTTTGAAGAGAGCGGTAAACTTATAATTGTTCCATAGATTTCGGAATCGTCGTCCGTCCCCGTTTCCCAGGCAACAACAGCATGTGCTCCTACAGCTGCGAGATCATAGCTTAGATCTTCAATGTCTTTGCCATTCACTTGAAAGGAATTAATCATTTCGAAGTTGGTTGTGTTGTAAGTTAAGCAGACCAAATTCCCAGCTTGATCGCCACAATCGTTTTGGCTGCACTCTGCAACAATAAGTACGATCGTGTCTTCAATAACAATCGCCTTAGGTGGATATTGTTTGTTTCCTGTCCTTTGTAAAGTTTTTTTTGGTCCAATTTCACGTGGGAAACATTTATTACAAGCTTTTTTTACGAGAGTTTAAAAATTTTCAAAAAAAGTTGTGTTTTTCTTCTTTTTTTTAGATGATACAAAAAGTAGAAAGTTCAAAAAACTAAATGGAAAAAAAGGAATTACAAATTGAAATCAACAAAATTAGAAAAAAGGAAAAGAAAAAAAATTTTTTCATTTACTTTTGGAAGAATAAAAAAAATGAAAAATGTTTTTTCTCAAAATAATTATGGCGTTTTGCTTTGTGGATACGAAATGGTAAGTTTTCAACTTGTCGTGGAAGTTGTAAAATAAGTTGGTATTTCAAGACAGCGAAATTTGATGGTAAAAGATTTTATTTCAACTTAAAAATTCTAAAAGAAAGTAGAAATGAGTGTGGTGTTTAATATACAGTCCTAAAATAGTCCTTCAAATTTGGTAGATCGTCTGTTTGATTGTGAAAATAAGTGTTTTTTTTTCTTTCAAGCAATTACATTAAAAGATTAACTAAAATGACAATAAACCATAAATAAAATAGATATATAATTTCATGAGTTCTACTTTTAAAAAAGAAAATCTAAAAATAATTGAAAAAAAATTAGAAAACTTTATCTACAAATAGATTTTATAGTTTAGAATGATGAATTTTGTTATTAAAAAAAAAACAAAAAACTTTTTATTCAAGGATTAAAAAAAATACCAAACAGATTTTTAATTGGGAATATTTGTTAAATTGTTGTTTAATATCTTATATTTAAAATCAAATCCTTAGTCTAAATAACCAAATTTAATATGAACCAAATAATAAATCTACGTAAAGTTCATTCAAGTTGGGTATGTATTGAAAATTCTTTTCATTGTTTGATAAACTCAGTAGATCTACTTGTTTTTAAAATAATACAGTTTTATAGAGGTTTACTAGAAGTTTGGAAAATGATAATTTTTATTTTTTGTTTTTTCATTGATTGAATAGTGTTTTGAACAAGTATAATTTAGTTAATCATCATTCTAAGAAGTGAGTGTTTTATAATTTTTAAAGTGTTATTATTAAAAAAAATGTATTTGATTTTAAACATAAGAAATTAAACAACAATTTTACAAATATTAACAATTAATAAAAATACCCTGAGATTATTTTCATTTTCAGTCTTTTTTTTCAATACCATACATTTCAATGAAAAAATTATCAAAAAAATTATACAAATTCTATTAATAATTTTACACACTTTCTCAAAATATCAAGTACGTTATCTTCAAAATATATTTTATTCTAGATATATTATTGTGTATGCAAATATTTGTTGTAACAGTACAAGAGGAAAAAATAAGCTCTCTTTTTGATTTGAGACGGCTCTTGTGCTATGAATATTAGTAGTTGGAAACACTATCTATATTTAAAATCTTCTTTTGTTTCCCTTATTTGTGTTGAAAATAGCTTGATGGAAATTCAAAAAAAAAATGATTTCATTTAGTTAATGGTCAAATTGAACAAATTTTTAAGAGATTACTGAGAATTAGTATTCTAAAATTAATGTTTACCAGACAAATTGAAAAAGACAATTAACAGAATTTTTTCTTTATTTACCATTTTTCTAGTATTTTTTGTTAGTTTTGAATATTGAAATTTATTTTGGTCTCTATTGTAAGAAAGTTTATTATATCATTGATCATCAATATCTTCTTAGTCAATGAACGATTTTTAAAATACGTTTATCGGATCAAAAAAAGTAAAATTGATGGAATAACATATTTTTAATTTTTTTACATTATATTATATTTACAAAACCACAAATTCAATTACTCTAGATCAAGGAAGTTTTAACTTTTTCTTTTGAGTTTTTTTCTAAAAAAGCATATCGATCAAATAATGATGTGAGTTTCCAATTTATTCTTTAGACACCATTCAAAAAAGTTCTTTTTATATTGATACAGTTACTATTAACCATAAAAAAAATATTCTAGTAAAATTTAATAGTAAATTCCCAGAAATATACTCATCTTAAAATTGAAAAATGTAGTAAAAAGCCGATTATTACAAAACCAAACTTACTTTAAAAGCTATTTTAAGAAATAAATTCTGGTTATTAAAAGAAAGATCAAATTTTTTTATTTTACGGAAAGTTCAAAATTCAACATATTTCCAAATTATTAGAAATAAACAATTCTTTTTGCAGTTAGTTTCACTTTTAAGGCACAAACTTTCAACGAAATTTAAGTTACAAAAAAAATCTCAAATTAAAGTATAAAATTCAAATTCTAGTAAAAATAAATTGTAAAAAAAAAAATTCCAAATTTTGTGCCTTAATTTGAGATTTTTTTTGTGCCTTAAATTTCGTTGAAAGTTTGTGCCTTAAAAGTGAAACTGACTGTATTGAAAAGCAAAGATTTCTTATTTTTGTCAAAAGAAATATACAAATAGATACTTTCAAAAAAATCACTCGATTTTAAATAATCCAGTTAAAAAAACTACTTAATTTTGTAAAAAAATAAATAATAATTATTTTCAACTTCTAAAAAGAATAATTATATTGTTCAACTTTGATTTTTCATCGTTTTTTTTCTTATCTCTTGACAAAAAAATATGAGAAAAAAATCAAATATTTGATTCAAAATATTCAAAAATACCTTTTTTTAAAACCTGTAATCCATAGTTTATAATAAAAAAAAAATTCCTTTAAATTGTAGAATTATTAACTAATAATTCAGAAGATTCTCATAATTATATCAGTAAGTTATTAATAACACAAATATGAAAAATATGAATAATTCAAGAAAAATATTCAGAGTTTTATTATTATTATTTCTCAATTTTTACAATGTTAGTAAGCAAATAAACTAAATTTCAATTAATTATTTTAATAAAAAAAAAAAAAAAAAAATTATCAAATGATAAATATTAATACTAAAAGTTCTTTGTTTATACTCTGAATTTTTGAAAAAGAAAATATTATCTAATCTTTTAAACCGTAAGAGATTTAACCATTTAACAAACTTAAATAAACCAATAATTTTGTCTAATATCCAAAGGTTTGTAATTTGGCTTATTTTCCTAGCCGTTTTAAAACATAATTTAATTTTCAAGGTTATTTGTTGATATAAATTGATCCTAAATTACTAAAAGTAAGATTTCTTTAAAACTAAAATTTCTATTTAAGTTTTTTCTTTGTTTTTTAGAGATACCAATAATTTAAACAAAAAAAAAATTATTTTTCTCTGAAAAACTTTCTAGATAAAAAAAACATTCTGAAAATTTTTGATAAATGTAGATTAATTGCTAAAAGCTTGGATATTTTTTTTCAATATCTACAAAATTAATGAATTTATTATTTTTACAAATAATTTTAATAGTATTTGAAGAGATGTGTTTTACAATTTAGGAAATTGAAGACCTGAATTAAATTAAGTTTTTTCATGAATTATTTACCAATTAAAAAGACCCAAAAAATAAATACGACAGAAATATTTTCTTCTTATATAAATTTTATAGTTTATAATATAAAATTTCTCAACCATATTACTCTTTATCAGACAGATTTAATATTTGATAATAACAAATCAATTTGTATTCTTATAAATTTACCTGGTGTGATTTGATTCTATTGAATTTTATCTTGGAGTTAAATAGAAAAATTTTAATAATTTCAAAAAATCTCATTCTCAATGATTTTGAAACACTCTTGTTGTTTTTTCAACTAATAATTAGAAAAATATTCTCTGACTTGATTGAAAATTTTTTATTTATCAACAGGAAATTAAGAGTATTTATATCAAACCTAGTTTCAATTTTTTGTATTAACTTGATATATAAAGTTTATTATACAAATTTGGAAATCATTCAGAAATTCAATTTAAATAGAATTTTATATTAAGGTTCTACAATTTTATAGAAACTTTTTCAATACAAAATTGTTCGTATCGTATCTGAGCTTAATTATAATGATATTTAAATTATAAACTGGAAACAATACTTCACATCCTTTCCCTCTACCTTAATAAATCGTATTCTCAAAGAATTAAGATTGAAATTTATCACTCAATAAAAAAGGAAATTAAAAACCAAGTGAAAAAATTTCTCATTTAAAATTCAAATAAAAGAGTAATATTTTTTGATTTAAAAAAGAAAAATAAAGTCTATTAACTCTCTAAAAACCTTCTATTAAATAACAAGTATTAATTTGCAACTTTGCAATCTTCTAAAAAGTTTTTCTTCAAAATAATCATTTTTTTCTCAAAAACTCCGATCCGATTTTTTTCAAAAAGAAAGAGAACAAATTTGCAAAACAAACCAAATTTGAAAACAAAAAAACAAGATCGTAACAACAGAAAAAACAAAACAATAGTAAAAAAGAAAAAAAAAAAATTGTTTCTATGGAAAATAAACCAGGAAAGTATTTTGAATTTTCAACTTATCCCGAATTATTACCACGTTCCAGTCGTGTCAAATATACGTGTATTGCGTGTTCTAACACTAACATTCTCTTAGGAGCAAACACTGGTTCCATTTATGTCTATTCCCAATCTCCACCCCATTCATTGATCTCATTATTTACGATCAAAACGATTGACAAGCCCTTAACTGGGCTCTCTTTAAGTCCAAATGGGGAATTGTTGGCCCTTACCACTTCTGATTTTTCGCTATATTTAACAAGAATTAAGAAAATGATTTCCGATAACGCTTTAGTAAATTCACCAAAAAGCAAGAAATTTAAGCCAAAGGAAAAAGTGAAGGAAAAGCTAGTTGTTGTTGCGCACTCCACTGTTCATACAAAAGAAATAACTTCTTTGTGTTGGAGCAAGGACTCAACAGCATTATTTAGTGGGGACGCTTTGGGGCATGTTGTGATTACGAGGCCAATGAATACCTCAATTAGCTTTGGGAGAAAGGGCCAAAGCTATTTGGTTTTAAAAGGTGAAACAAGTATCGTACAGCTCGACTATCAAGACGGAGTACTATTGGTTTCAACACTTAACCGTTCCTTGATTATAAACACAAGCCAATTTAAAGATGTTTCGTTATCGCACACACAGCCTTCACTTATTGGGAAGGAAAAAAAATCAAAAAAGAATGAAAAGTCAAGCCCTAAAACAAGTTTAATACTTGATTCGATCCAAAAACAAAACGAAAAAGTAAAAGAAAAAAAACAAGAAAAAAAATTAGGCAAAGGAAAAGGAAAGGAAAAAGACAAAGACAAAGACAAAGAAAAGGAAAGGGAAAAGGAAAAAGAAAAACAAACAAATATAAAAAATTTAAAATCTTCTTATATTCAAGTAGGTAAAAAATTGAGATCTGGATCTTTTGGTGCATGTTTTTATTGGGATCAAGCGGTAGGAAAAATATTTGCTTCAAGGCCTGGTAAAAGGCTTTGGTTAGCAAATACGTCAAATGGTTCAGTTATTAGAACATTTAATTTCAAAAAATCCTTTACAATTACAAAAGGGATCCTGAGTTTTAATAAGAAGAAAAAAAAAAGAAAAAAAAAACAAAAACAAAAACAAGAGAATAAAATTCAAATAATTGGTGATGGACAATTTGAAAAATTAAAATGGGTTGAAAAATTTTTTATCTCTTATGGGAAAATTAATGAATTTTTAGTTATTGATTTGGAAAAGTGTCAAATTATTTCAAGGTATCAAGATCTGTCACCACTATTTGATTTGTCAGTTATCAGGAATTCAATTTGGATTATTCATCACGAAGAACATAAAATTTCAAAATTACAATTATTAAAACCAAAGGAATTTATTGTAAATGTAATTAATCAATTTGAATGGATCCAAAATGAAAAAAAAAAAACAGATCTGCTTTCAAGTAAATCAAAGTCAAGCCTGAAATCAAAAAACTTAATCAAAAAAATTATAAAATCAATACAGGCATACCTCCAATCAAATGTTGAAGACAGAGAAATCCTATTTAAATTATATTCAATTGTTTTATTCTACGGGGTCGAAAAGGTGAAAAAGAAATTTAAAAAATATAGCACAATTCCAAAAAAAGATAAAAGCAACAACGACGACAATGAAGAAAACAAAAGCAACAACAATGAAAAGAATGAAAATCAAAATGAAGATAAAGAAAATCAAAATGGTGATTTAAACATCGAAAAGTTTTTAAAAATTTGTCAAATTGAAAAAGAAAAAGAGGAAGAGGAAAATAGATTAAAAAAAATTGAAGAAGAAAGATTGAAAAGGGAAAAACTAAAAAAAATTGAAGAAGAAAGGAGGAAGGAGGAAGAAAGGAGGAAGGAGGAATTAAGAATATTAGAAGAAGAAAAGAAAAGGGGAAAATTACGAAGATTGGAAGAGTTGAGAATTAAAGAAGAGCAAAGAAGAATCAAAGAAGAGAAAAGATTAGAAGAATTAAGGATTAAGGAGGAAAAAAGAAAGGAAGAGTTGAGAATTAAAGAAGAAAAACGGAAAGAGGAATTGAGAATTAAAGAAGAGCAGAGAAGAATCAAAGAAGAGAGAAAAAGGGAAGAATTGCGCATTAAGGAGGAAAAAAGAAAGGAAGAGTTAAGAATTAAAGAAGAAAAACGGAAAGAGGAATTGAGAATTAAAGAAGAGCAGAGAAGAATCAAGGAAGAGAAAAGATTAGAAGAATTAAGGATTAAGGAGGAAAAAAGAAAGGAAGAATTAAGAATTAAAGAGGAACGAAGGAAAGAAGAAGAACGAAGGAAAGAGGAGCGAAGGAAAGAGGAATTGCGAATAAGAGAGGAAAGAAGGAAAGAAGAATTGCGAATAAGGGAAGAAAGAAGAAGGGAAGAGGAAAGAAGAATTTTAGAAGAAAAAAGAAGGGAAGAGGAAAGAAAGAAAAGGGAAGAGGAAAGAAGAAGAAGAGAAGAAGAAGAAAAAAGAAAAGAATTAGAAAGACTCAAAAAAATTGAAAAGTTTAAGAAAAAAAAAAAGCAATTAATGCAAAAAACAAAACAATTGTTTGAAAATTTAGAAAGTTTAAAGAAGGGAAATGAGTTAAAACTTGTTAATTTAATCGAAACTTGGTTTAAAGATTATCGAAAATATAAAAAAAAAAAAAAAACTGAAAAAATTATTTTTACAAAGAAAAATACAAAATCGAATAAATACCAAAATTATAAAAAACAAAAAATGATCATTTTGACATGGCTATTTAAAAAAATGTCTTTAATTAAAGGAGAAAATGGTTTTAAAAATGAAGAAGCTATGATCACTTTTTTAAAAACAAATTCAAAATTTTTGGATCCAATCCAAATATTTACCTTTTGTAATCATAATAAATTTGGAAAAACTTTAAATTATATCATTAATAATCAAATAACAAATAATTCTGACTATTTGATAATTAAAAATAAATTTTTTGACAATAATAATCAAATAATAGAAAATTCTTTAATTTCTTCTTTAATTCATCAAATTTTGGAGGTTGATAAACGATTTTCATTTTGCTTTATTCCAAAAATGTTTTTGATGAATAAAACCGAAGCAGCTAAATTCTCGGTTAAATTATATCCTTTTATTTTACCAAGAAATATTAAACATTTTTTATTGATTGATAATGAAAATGAAAATGAAGATCAAGATCAAATTGTAAATGAAAATGAAAATGAAAATGAAAATGAAAATGGAAATGAAATTGAAATTGAAAATGGAAATAACAGCCAAAATCAAAAGACGGCAGTGAAGAAAACGAATACAAGGAATAAAAAGGAATTAAAGTATAATCAAGAATTTTGGTTTGAATATTTAAAACAATTTTTTTTATTAAAGCCAAATTTTTTTTGTGCAAATACTAGATTAGTAAAAAAATGGTTAAGGTCTTTATTAACAAACGGATCACCAAAATTTGAAAAGCTATTTGATTCGAATTTAAAGCCAGTGTTTGGTTCTTCGGATATTAAATGGAAATATGAAAAATATATTGATCAAATTATTCAAAATAAAAATAATAAATTTAATATTACTGTTGAAGAAATTTTAGAATTAATTGAAAAATATGGTTATTATCGCGGTAGAACTTGGCTGTTAATTAAGAAAAACAATTATTTAAAGGCAATAGAAAATTCGATAAATATTTGGGATTTTGAAAGCGTATTTTTAATAATACAACAATATTTGGATACGAATGACGAAACTAATTGGCATTTTATTTTAAATTGTTATTCGAAAATTTCCAATAGTGGCGGTGTTAGTTGTGGTGATAATGTGGATAATTACGAGGATAATAATGGAAGTGATTCTGTTAATAGTAATAATAATAATTCGTTGGGAAAATCAAGGCAAAATAAAAAGATTGTTGATTACATGCTAAATAATATTGGCCCTTTTAAAACAATGGAAATTTTAGAGAATTGCCAACAATTCACATTATTATTGGAGCCAATAGTCTTTTCGGAAATTATTGAAAATGCTGAAAAATTAACGAAACAAAAAAAGATTTTACAATCAATTATTGAAAATACTTCTGAAAGCTTATGGACTTTGAAGCCTAGAGACATTTCTCCTCAAATTAAAAATATAATGGATTTAGAAATGGACTTATCTTATTCAAATAAAAATAAAAATAGTAATAAAAACAATACTAATAGTTTGTCATTTAATATAAACAATGATAAAGTTAATTACAATGGTAATGATAATGATAACATTAATGTTAATGATAATATTGGTAATGATGAAAAGGATTTTGAAAGAAAAAACGAGAATGAGAATGGAAATGTAAGAGAAAAAGAAAAAAAGCAAAAATTACTTGATAATTTATTACAAGGTGTATCGTTCCCAATTTCCCAAGACTTTTTATCTGTCAGGGACCATTGGGGAATAGTAATACAGTCTAACGAAGAATCGCTATGCCCTGTGTGTAATTTACCTTTGGTATCTAATGTATCTTCAGATTTGATAGTTTTTAAATCTGGGAAAAGTTATCATAAAGAATGTATTAAGAATCAAATGTCAGTTTGTGATTTTAATACAAAATTATAAAATTCTTATTATTTCATTTTCAAAATAATTATCATTATTTTAATTTATTTTTGAAATAAAGTGGTTTGAAATAATTGTAAAATGATCATAAAATTCCATACTCTCCAAAGGAATTTATATTTTGGAAATCAGGTGCTTTCTCAAAATATTATCTTTTTTTTTTTTTTTTTTTTCCACCGATCAAAAAATCTTTTTATCTTTGGCCGAATTTTCCCCCTTTCCTTTTTAAAAGGGTTTCAAACTTATTATTAATTAATATTAAATCTATTATATTATCTCTAATTATAAAAATAATAATTTAACAATTTATTCTGTTAGTTTTTTTCCATTTCAAATCTTTCATCTTAATAGTAAAAGAAATGATATTAGTATAACCACCTTTTTTTTTTCTATTTTCAATTGCACCAAGAGGATCGATTAATTTTCTTAATAAATAGAATATTTTATTAAAAATAATTGCATTATGAAAGTTTTTTGTTTTTAGTTAATAGGGCCTAATTGTTAAAAATAAAAAAAATTAGACATTTATGATTTTTGTAAATATTATTAAGATAAAAAGTAACACAAATTTGTTTTAAATTTTTTGTTTTAAACTCAATTCCAATATAACTCTTTAAATATAAACTCTTTTTCAGTTAAATGGGAATAGTTTTATAATAGAATTAGAACAAATTCTAGGAGTTTGTGTCATTATTCTTCGTAAAATAAATTTATTATTTCTCAATCAGATCTTTTTTCATAATTCAATAAATTTTATCTTTTTTTCTTTTTTATTTCATTTTCTGCTTTTTCTTTTAAAAAAATAAATTTGAAAAAAAAAAAAATATCAGAAACTCCAAATTAAAAATAAGAAAATTCAGACTTTGTAATATGTTTCAAAATCCAAAACATTTAAAATTTAAAAACCTTATTGTCAAAAATTTTAATTTTCCAAAGAAATTGAGAAATTTTGAACGAGACGTTCCGATGAAAGGTCCCCAAAAATTTTTTACATTTTTTTTTTTTTGAAATTTATACTTTATTCAGGTATTTATTTGGTGATTATCGACTTTTATATGAAGTTTATTGTTTCTGGTATTTCTAAACAATCTTAATTTAGTCGATTCTTCAAAATAAGTGACTTTTTATTATTTTTTCGTTTTCCATAAATCCAAATTTTTTTTTTTACTTGAAGAGAATCAATAATCTCTCTACTTTTAGTCTAGATTACAGAAGCGTCTTTGTACTCCACTAATTACCAACAATAATTAGTTGACAGTTAATCCGAATCTAATAGTAGATAATCATGGTTGGGAATATTTTTTTGAAAAATATATCCTCCACGTTCACAGTTTCAACCATTTACAAAATATTCTCAGACTACTCCCCTCGACAAGGCTTTTTAATTTCACAAAGTGGTCAATACAAAAAGCCACACAGCAAAAACAAAGATAATGAAAATACAAAAATAGAAAAAAAAAAATTATGCAGTATGGATTTACAGTCAGTTTCACTATTAAGGCACAAACTTTCAACAAAATTTAAAGCACAAAAAAATTTCAAATTAAGGCACAAAATTTGGAATTTTTAATTTTTACAAATTATTTTACTAGAATCCAAAATTTTGTGCCTTAATTTGATATTTTTTTTGTGCCTTAATTTTCATTGAAAGTTTGTGCCTTAAAAGTGAAACTGACTGTATCAAAGTAGACTACCCAAAAAAACTAATTCAAAGATTCAAAAACTTATATATTAACCAATTTAAAATCGAGATACAACTCTCGAGAAAATACTTAATACAACTCAAAAAAACAAAAAGAAAAACAAAAAAAAAATTTATGGTGAAGATCAAACAAAAACTGACCTCATTTCTAATAGAGAAACACTAGTAAAACTGGATCATAAAACTGATCATTTTCAAAAAAAAAACTTTTTTTAGACAATAAATGTGTATGCAAAAAAATGTTTTCAAATGTAAAAAAGATCCAACAAAAACCTCTAGAAAATTCAAAAAATATTCGAAAAGACACTTTTCCTAGTAAATTGCCAATTAAACTTCCAAAAATCAAAAATGAAACTAAAAATGACTTATACACTAGATTTCTAAATGAAAAAACTCCTTTTAAGGCACCCTTGATAATAAGACTTAACTCAAGACAACAAACTATGACCAAGAACACAACAGAGAAAAAAAGGCTACAAATGATTAAAAAACTAATTATTAAAATCTTTAAAAAAGAAATTCATCTTTTTAAAACAACTGAAATCAATTATGAAAATTTTAAAAACTGGATTAAAAAATCAATAAACTATAGCCACTTAATTAACTTTAGTAATTATACCCGCCAATCCAAATACCTCATTATCGAATTGACATCCCAATTAAATAATTATTTAATAAAAAATAAATTTAAAATTAATTATTATTTAAAACCTACAACACAATATGGGTTCTCAGAGAAATATTTAAAAAAAATATTAAAAATTATAATAGTCTAATATATGCAAACAACCTCAATAAAATAAGATTTTATTCATTCAATATTAGCTTTTTTACAATTATTGAGCTTATCGACAGACTCCCCATAAAAAGACTTTTATTAATTGGAAATAATATTATTGAAATATGGGATTCACGTAATATTATAAAAAAATCTTTAAATTATGTAAAAAGAAAATTCAAATTATACCAAATAGTATCAAATTTCATTTAATTGGATTAAATGGGGAAAAAACCTTTATACAAAAAGGCAGAAATAAAAATATTAAAAAAATGGAGAAATTTTTTGTAAAAATTTCTTCTCTTAATATTAAAGGTATATTTAAACTAAAAAAAGAAAATAACAAGACTTTAAAAATTAATAAAATAAACCAGCTAGAATCACTCTTACTGAAAAAATCAATTTATATATGCTATATACAAGAAATCCATCTCTCAAAACCTCCTTATCTCCACCATTACTTTTGCGTCTTCAAAAAAGAATATGGGGAAAATCAAAAAATGGGTGGACTGATTATCTATTTCAGAAACTATTTTAGAAATTTCTTTGAAGAGATCCTGACCAAAAACCAAAATATAATGATTATAAAATTATTTAATACTATCTTCATAAATATTTATTTGAGACATGGTAGAGAAAAAAAAAAATTTTTAAAAAGTCTCAATAAATATTTAGAAAAATATAAAAAATTTAAAATAATATTATGTGGCGACTTCAACTTAGAACCACACGAACTTAAAAGAAAAATTAATTTAAAAAAACTAAACTTCAGAATTATTAAAAATTGTCATAACAGTAGAAAAAGAAATATTGATTACTTTGTATCAAATAAACAACAATATTATGAAAAATCGAAAGTTATTCAGACACATATATCAGATCATAAAATGATAATTAATTTATTCTCAATAAATACTAAAAACGAATTAATTCCTACATATAGAGCTAAAAATAACATCAAATTTCAGAAAGAATTTACAAATTAATTTAGAATAGATAAAAATTTTTACTTCTTGAATAAAAAGAAAATGACAACTTTTAAAGAAAAATTCAAAAGCTACAAAATATATTTAATTAAATCAAATAACGATAATATCAAGACAACAAATTTAATTAAATCAATATTCAAAAACCCTTATTTAATAAAAATTCCAAATAGAACTAAATCAAAAAACTGGAAACTTTTACTAAAATCAATAAATATAGAATGTAACACAAACTTTAATTTTTGGAAAAAAATTAAAAAAATTCGAGGTAACTCAAAAAAAATAATTTATAATGATAAAAATATGGAAATAAATTTTTTTAATTATATCAATTCAATATGTCCAAAAGTGAATCCTAAGATTATTAAATTTATCAAAAATACAAAAATAAATACTAATAAATATGATATTTTTTTTGAAAAAAAAATGTTTGAAAATAAAGAAATTATTAGTGTTGATGAAATATATAACACAATAAATTATATTAAAAATAAAAGTGTTTCGGATTTTGACAAACTATCGAATTATAAAAATACTAATAAAGAAATTATTGATAAAAATTATTTTAATTTTTTATTGACATTAAAAAATATTTTCAATGATTGGTTACTTATTCTCTCAGATGATGAATTAGACTATATCAAATCAAGAAAAATGCTATTTATATATAAACAGGGAAATCTAGGAGATCCAATGAACTATCGACCAATTTCAATAAATCAAGCTATTCCTAGAATATTCCTTATAATTTTATATAAAAAAATTAAATATTACTGGAAATTTATCTCAAAGAAACAATTTGGATTTAGAACTGGTATCGGAACTAGAATACCAGTTCTTAATTTTTTAAAAAAATTAAAATTAAAAGATTTGTAAAAAAATAAAATAAAGATTGTAACAATAGATATAGCAAAATTTTTTGATTTAATTCATCACAGTCTAATAAGAGAATCAATTAAAACAATAATAAAAAACAAAATTTTAAAAAATTTTTTATTAAAATACTATAAAGGTGAAGGAAGAGGCATTTATCAAGGAGACCCACTATCGACAATTTTATTTGCTTTTGTTAGTCATTTTTTAATTTTAAAAATTGAAAAATTAGTTAAATATATACAAATGTTTGCCGATGACATGATGATTATAATAAAATCAAAAAATCACAAAAAAAAACTTAAAAAAATATATAAAATAATTGAACAGTTTGGGTTAAAGGTCAATACGGACAAAACTGTTGTCACCAACAAACTTAAAAAAATCAAATATTTAGGAATAAAATTTGATAAAAAAACACATATATTTAACAATAAAATGAAATGTAATTGTACTCTTTGGAAATATCAATATATATTCAAATCAAACGAATTATCTAAGTACCTCAAAATTATCCTATATAAAGCTATTTGTTTGAGTCAACTGTTATATGGACTCGAATTATTTAGTTTCACAAAAAAAGAATACGAAGAAATTGATATACTAATTAATCTCCATATTACAAAAATATTTAAAATTCAAAGATCTACTTCAGTCTTAGCGTATCGAAATGAAATCAACTTGCTACCCATTAAAACGATTGTAAACTTGAGAAAATGGAAATTTATCCAAAAAATTAACAAAATAAAATATAAAGAAATAGCAAAACTTATTAAATTTGACTATAATCCAAACAAAGAAATAAATATTTGGAAAACAATAAATAATGATACAGTCAGTTTCACTTTTAAGGTATAAACTTTCAACGAAAGTTAAAACACAAAAAAAATCTCAAATTAAAGCACAAAATTCAAATTCTAGTAAAAATAAATTGTAAAATTAAAAAAATCGAAATTTTGTGTCTTAATTTGAGATTTTTTTGTGCCTTAAATTTCGTTGAAAGTTTGTGTCTTAAAAGTGGAACAGACTGTAAACTAAAAATTAAGATAAAAAAAAAATACTTTAATATTTTAAAAAACAATCAAAGTTGGAAAATTAAAGAATATTATAAAATTATTAAAAATGAAAACTTTAACTTTCAAATAAAAAACTACCTCAAATTTAAATCCAGTACTACTTTTCTAAAACTTTGCACTTTTACGAACGGGCTAAATAGATTAAAGAATTACTCATATGTCTTAAAAAAATTATCAGAATATGATACATTTAAAAAAAAAGAAAAATGCAAAAAATGTGATTATTGTACTCAATATTATGAAAATATAAATTACTTTATTTGGTATTGTGAAAGAAATAAATTTATCAGAATCAAATGAAAAAAAAAAATAGCAAAAATTTTAGAAAAAAACTTATATAAAAATGTTATCCTTAGAAAAAATACTCAAAAGATCCTTAATCTGGTATATCAAAATTACAAAATTTATTGTTCTTGTCGAGAATTTTTCATCAAAGCTCTTATGGTTAGAAAACTTAAGGTAATAAAGAAAAAATGAAAATAAAAAATTGAAAATAAAAAATTCCAAAAATAGTAAAAAAATATACAAATTCGGGTACATAGTGCCCCACTCTTCGGAGTCGTGGAATACTAATTTATTAATCACAGTTCGTGGAATCTTATTATTAATAATCTTTCTATGGGTTTTTACTCCTCCTGTTTCAGGGCGTGGATAATTTTTAATTTGGTCATGTAAATGATATAATATTTTTTTTACTTTAATGTTTTACTAATTTTTCTTCTTCTCCTTTTTTTTTTATTTAGTAAATTTTTTTTGATTACTCCTTTCTCACAATAAATAAATAAATAAATAAGTGACTTTTTCATTTTTTTCTGGGTAACTTAGAGTGAAATGTTGTTTATTTAAATGTTCATTCAAGCCTTTAACTAAATGCAAACCAAAAAAGTATTATTTGATCTTTTCATTTATTAAATTTTTTTTTTTAGGTTTATTTTACAAATTTAAAATGATTTTTTCCTAAGGCTGAATAAATTATTTTTGTACAAATTAGAAAAATTTTTAAATTAACCAAAAATTTCTAAATTATGAAATCTGAATTAATTTTTAAAAACTTATATAAAGAATAATATCGTGATGTGTAATTTATTTCATATTAATAGAATCGTAAAATTCTATATAATTAAACATAAGTTTTTAAATTTGAATAGGAATTGATATAAAAATGCTAAATTAATCTTTTATACTTCAAAATGGATAATTATTATGAATTCAAGAGGATATTTTAAAAAATGTGATTAAGAAGATACTCAATTTTCTATTTAATTTTCTTTTTCATTATAATTCTGAATAAATTTCTGTTTTGGAGCCACCATCTTTCACACTTTTGAAGATCTCGAAGATTTTTTTTTTCATTTTTTATTTTATTTCTCAATTGAGTTATTTTGATCTAAAAGAATATTTAAAAATTCTTAATTTCTCAAATATTTAGAGTTATAAAATAACCAATAATCCGGTTTCATTGGATTAAATCGATATTGTATTGAAAGGATCAATTTGTTTCAAATTGAAAAAAATTAACCCTTTGGAAATATAAAACTAAGAAAAGATGAATTTTTTTTTCTAAATTTGTGTTCTTTGAAATTGATTTTTTTGTTTAATGAATTGTTTGTCCAAGAGGATCCTATTAATTTTTTTAAAGTTATTGTATTGTTTTCAATTAAGAGAAGTGTAATTCCACAATACCCTTTTTAGTTTGAAGTGATTCCTTGACTATGGAGTAATAGTCAATAAGTGACCAAACCCTTAGAAATTAATTTTTCAAATTAATAAAAAAACTTTCTCAATTTTCTTTACAACCTGATAAATTTCTATTTTGGGTGTAAATTGTTTTGTTAATAGGTTATTGTATTGACAGTTTGATTTTGTAGAACCAAAGAATCCAAAAAAAAAAAATAGTATTTTCAGTATTTTTTAGGATTTCATCTTTTTAAAATGTCATTTTCAAAAGATAAAAAGGTAGAGTTTTTTATAATTCGTCACCAAAATGGAAATTTCGGGTTTTTCCGCCCTTTTACGATTACTTATTAAACTTTAATCTTTCACTTATTTAAAATGATTCTAATAAGTGAAACAACAAACCCTTCCAAAAAAAAATTGTCAAATTGGAAAATATCATCAAAAGGAAAATTTTTCAAATAATTTTTTTCTTATTTTCCACTGAGAAATAAAGATGCCTGGAATCGGAATTCCTCAAGCTGGATTAAAACCTATTTTTAAACTCTTAAAGTCAATTTCACATGAATAAGAACAATATCAAAAAATCGCAAAAAAAGTTCACTTTTACGAAAGTGTTTCCAATTAAAAACAAATTTAGTTAAATTGAACGTTCTTTAACTTTTGGTTTAATTTGGAATTTGGGATTTTATTTTAATTCAAATAATCGATCTAATTTTTGGATTTGGCGTTTGTTTTTAAATTATGGAAAATTGAAGTAATAAATAAATACTGATAAATTCAAATATATTTAATAAAATTTTTAGTTTAATTTCTAATTTCGTAATCTCATTTCTCAACTTTTAAAACAACTCAAGAGAAAGAAATTTTTGAATCACAACCAATTTTACAAAGTTTTTTAACATTTAAAAGAATAAAATGCTTTCTTCAAAGTTTGTATAAAAAAATTTGTAAAATGGGAAATGAAGAGAAAATTTTCAGATATTTATTTGAATTTATCATTATTTCAAAATGTTTAACTTTTACTACTATTTTATCAATTAAAGTCGTTTGAAATTTAAAACTCGATGGCAAGTATTTTAAATGTTGATTGTTGGTTTTTTGACAATTTTTTTCTCGAAAGGTAAATTTACATTCAAAGTCAAGGGCAGTACTTTGATAAAATAGCCAACAAACAAGTGTTTTGAATAACCAATAAAATTTGTGTTATTTGATATTTGTACTTGATTTGTTTTTCATTCTTGAGTGGTGTGGGTTTTTTTTAAAAAATTTTTATCAATTGTTTTGAATCGCAAAGCATCAAAGAAAAGTGTTTGAAATAAAGAAAAAGAATGAACAAACCACACCAAACGCTAAAGGATCGAAAACTTGAAGTTTTTTGATGTTGTGATTTTGTTTGTTTTTTTTTTTTTTGTTTTTGAAAAGAAAAGCAAATGAATAAAAATAAAAAAAAAAAAAAAAAAAAAAAATAGAAAAAAATTAATTAAGGTTTGTATTAGCACTTGTTTATTTGATCAACCAAACAAGATACAAAAATTGAAATATCTATTATGTTGTATCGTATTTTTTTTTTTTTTTTTGTAATCAAGCCTTTTTTTTTCAAAAAGAAAAAGAAAAGGAAAAGTTTAAGGGTTGAGTTAATTTAGTTGTTGTCTTCTGTTTCTAATCTAGCTGTTGGATTCATGATTTTAATATCGAGTTGTTTGGCTCTTTTAACAATTAATTTTCGTTTACGTGAAGAAACGGTTTTACCGATTTGAGCTTCAAATTTTTTGTTTTGCATAAGCAACATTTCGAGATCTTTTAAATTGTGGATTGTGATTTTGAAGAATCCGTTTCTCATTCTGTGTCTCATGATCCTTTCAGTTCCATATCCAGCTGAAACCATTTTTTGAAGACCTTTGTATTTACGTCTGACTCTACTGTCAATACCAATTGGCTTTCTCCAAGATTCCTGGGTTAGGTTAGAAAAATAAAAAAAATAAAATATTATAGTTTTTATCAATAAGTAATTTTTGTTTTTTTGATCCAAGTTACTTTTTTTTTTATTTCTTTTTTTTTTTTTTTTTTTTTTTTTGAAATTTTTTATTCGATCGGAAAAAATGATGGCTACTTACTGACATTCTTTTGTATCTATTGTAATTCCATTTTCTGAATTTTTTTGGATGTTTCTTTACTTTTGTGCGTCTAACTAAGGGTTTTACCATTTTAAGCAATATTTTTTCTAGAGTTTAAAAAAAAATGATTTTATAAGGATGTAAAATTCCTTTGATTTCTCCCTGCATGACAATTTGTACCTTTTATATTTTTGATAAAAGTGTTGTTCAGAAAATCAACTCTTCGAATCTCATTTACCTACAACATGACTAAGAACAAAATAACAAAAAATACTATTTTTTGTTTTTTGAAACTAAAGTTAATATTTTTTTTTAAGTAGCAGTAAAGGTCCAAAATAATAATCGATTGTATAAGTAGTATTTACTAAATAGGTGTGCTTATTGTTGTCTTCAATTAGAATCCAAATACAGGGGAAAATATTTTTATCTCATAAAGTGCTATAATAATTGTACTAGTATTTGTTTATGGGATGAATCTCTAGAGTAAATTTTTTGACCTAAATTTAATAGAGATTCTGAAAATTTTTTGCCAATTACTTAGATCTGAAAACCCTGTTTATGTTCAATATTAAATTTATTTCAAGATAAGGAACCTTTGTTTAGAAATTGGTCAAAAAAAAAATCAATAGAGACCATTCCCTTACTAAAGATGAGATAAATTTTGGTAGATGATCTTTTTTTTAAATTAATAATATAATTTAATCTATTTGTTCTGAACTTACCCATAACCAACCATAAAAAATGAGAGTAGGGTATTAATAGAGTTGATAAAAATTAATTGTGTATTACTTTTAAAATTCTTATCAAAAAAAGAAATATTCAGTAAAATCAAGTTATAATTTTTTCCCATTAATTAATCAAATAGAGTATTATCTTAAATTTACATTGTTTTTTTTATATTGTTTAGAACTGATTTTAAGATATATACATAATATATAATTATCTTAAAGAGGAAATGTTATCATTATTAATTTTATAGGATTCTATGATAAAAAAATGTGATGATAAATATTTTTCAGTATTTTACAATTTTTTTATTGATTCTTTTGATTTTATTATTTTTTTACGTATATTTATCCCAAGTATATTTATATATATATATATATATATATATATTATATTGTTTTTGAAAATTTTTTATAAATATTAAATCAAAAGGTTTTAATGATAAAAATCCATCTAAGACTATACTTTTGGAAATATTGAACCTTTTCCACCTAATTTAATATAAATGTTTTTTAAAATATTTTTTTCTTTTCATTCGATGTTTTTATTCTAATTAGAAGATGTATTTTATTGATTAAGTTTCAATTAATTGGCCAGGGTGTTTTTATTTGAAAATTGAATTTAAATAAATGATTATTTTTTTTATTTATAAAAAAAAAATTAAATATTGAAAATATTAATATTTCTTTTATTTATTAATTATTTTATTTTTACAATATAAAAAATTTTCCAAATATTATCCTTCATAATCTATATTTTTGGGCCCTGAATTTGCTTAAATTCCACCAAGTTTAAGAAAAAAAAATAAAATGATATTGATGTGCTAATATATTTAATTGTTATTTGTATTTGATCCAGATTTTAATTATAATAAAAAGTCAGAATATTCCAAAGATGAATAAGTTATGTTTTTGTATTTTTTTTTTTTTGTTTTTGGAAAAAATAATTATTATTATTCATTTTTACATTTTCTTTAAAAGATTTTTATTTTTTATTTGTTTTTTTTATTTTTTACTAAGAAATTTTATTACAATAAACGCAATTCGGAATACAACAAACAATTTTATTAATAATAAATATCAAATAATATTGTTAATTGTATGATAAAATAAATAAATAAAAAAGATATATTACTTAGAAATTTATATTTTTTTAGAAAAAATTTCTAATAAATATTAAATCAAGAGAAAAATAAAATTCATTTATTTAGGCCAAAATTAAAATTTTGAATATGAATAATATTCTAAAACTATTATTTAAGTAATAAAAAATACTTGAAAAACAAAATAAAAAAAATTGTTAAAATAATTATATTTGTTGCACTTGGATTAAACAAATAAAACTGTTTTTAATAGATATAGTAATCAATCCCTAAATTTTAAAAAATATAATAAATAACCTTGAAATATTATTCAAATATAATAAAATAATCTTCTAAAACACTAATTTTTTTTTGAATTTTATTATTAGTAAAAATTTGAAGAAAAAATTTGTAAAAATTGAATTTTTCAATCTAAGTTAATATAGATCTTGGAATATAGTTTTTGGTCCATGGTCTATTATTCAATAATGGTGCTTATTTTATATCTTTATTTTAAAAAGTCTGAAATCAAAAAATAGTAAAAATTATAAAAAAAAATCAATTATTAATCTGAATCGAATTATTGGCCAAATGATGTAAATTTGAAAAAAAATTCTTGTTGAAAAAATTTCCTAATTTTACAATGAAAAACAATATTATTGTTTTTTTAGAATCTAATTTATATTTTTTTTTTTTTAATTTTTAAATTATTTGGAATCAAATATATAAATCTCCATTAAATGGGGATGTATATAGTATCAATTATCTATATGTGGTCAAAAAATCTTTTTATTGAATAATGTATTCATTGCAAAGGTATTTTCGGCAATTTCGGGGCGCAAAGGAATCTAAAAAAAATCAATGAAGTTTGATGTGTTTTATACAATAAAACTAAGAAGTTTTTAGATGTCAAGACAAACATTTCAAAAAAAAAAAACAAATTATTTTTATATTTCAATAAAATTAAAATTAAAATCTCATATTATCACAATAACAAAGAAAAATTTTTCAAGGTCAAATTTTTTTTTTAAGTTATTTTTTGAAGGTATTTAACTATACATTGTTTAATTCTAAAATAATTTTCTAAAATGTAATTTTTTGTAAATTATATATTTTATAAACCTTTGAAAACAATTCAAATTATGAAATTTGTTGTGTGTGTGTGGGGGGGGGTAGTAAAGTCTGTGTTCTTTAGGATTTATATCTGTATATATATATATATACATATATATATATTAAGAAAAAAATTTCTTTATTTTATCAAAGTTAATATCTATCTATAACTTATCGGATCATTGATCAAACACGAGTATACACCCTTAATTCTTTTTCCCATTGTCCAGTTTAGGGAAATACTTAACTATTAAAAAAAAAAAAAAAAACAAATAAAAAATTATATACTTTTGTTAAAATAACCCTATAGGGTTTATTTAATATTTGTTTCAAAATATAATCTGTGTTTCTTTTTTCAAAAAAAAACTTTGAGGAAAATCACCAAAAATACCGGTAATAAACAATTACCATGGTAGTATTCATTTCTTAACGATTGATTATTGGAAAAGAAATTCTAAAAAAGAAGGATCAAATTAGAAAATTGGTTTAAAAAAATAGTTATAGTCTTTTCAAAATTTTTTGTGATTAAAAAAAAGTAAAAATTGAGTAAAAATTATAAAAAATTTTGAACAAATTTCATTCTAATTTGTATTTTACTCAAGATATCAAGGGATTTACCATCAATTTTATTTTAACATAGTGTATAGAGTTGTATTACATTAGATGTTCCCTTTGTATAAATAAAAAAGGATTTGTTTACTAATTTGAAATCTGAGTTTCGGGTTATGTGTGCTGGTTTTTTTGATAACTATAAATAAAAATTTTGAAAAAAAAAACCAAATTTTCTGGAATTTTTATCTCTATTCGGCAAAGTTATAAACTTTTCGTCTGTCAATTCGGCTATCCGGGCGAAAAAAAAAATTCATTTTGTAAAAAGTACAAATAAATCCGAAAAAAATATTTACAAGTTTGTACATTTATTTTGATTTTATCAGTTTTTTTATTCTGATTAGAATACAAACGTGTAATGTATTTTTAGTTTAACTGTAAAGGAATGTTGATAAAATGGGTTTTCCTAAGAAATACTCTTTGAAAAGATCGTTTTGAAAGTAGAGTTAATGAATTTCAAAAAAAGTAAATAGAACTGAAAAGTAATATATCTTAATTTAAATTTATCAAATGGTATCCATAATCTAATTTTTTAGTTTTTTTGATCAGTGGATTATTAATTTTCTTTTCCAATTCACAATTTATTTTTAGAAATTTCCACAAAAAAATCAATTAAATATCAATTTTTCCTTTTACAAACACATGTGTAAAAAGTGATGTTCTCATATTTTGAGTTTTTTTACTAAATTTGTCATTTTTCCAAAAACTATCAAACTTTTTCTATGTGCCCACAAGGTACAGGTTTCTAGTCAAAAAATATGGTGTTTCTAATAACAAAAAATTCAATTTAATAAACAAATAAAAAAGTTTGGGGAAGTAACAGAAATTCAAAAATCGAAAATAATTTTCAGAAATCAAAAAACAAAACAAACCCAAAGATTTTTATTCTATTATTAAATTGAATTTTTTGTTATTAGAAACACCATATTTTTTGACTAGAAACCTGTACCTTGTGGGCACATAGAAAAAGTTTGATAGTTTTTGGAAAAATGACAAATTTAGTAAAAAAACTCAAAATATTAAAACATCACTTTTTACACAAGTGTGTCATTAAAATATAACATCAAATTCAGATTTTTTTGTATAAGTGGCTGATTATTCCTTGATCTAATTAGTATTTAAATTATTTCATTCCAAAAAAATTGTTTAACAAGTCTTTTGTCGTACCTTCAAAGTCTGTACATTATTACAAAAAATTTTTACCAAGAAACAATAAAAATTTGGGTTCCTACTTGAGACGAAAAAGTGTAGTTTTGAAACCTCTTTTTTTTGAAAAAATTAAAGTGAGTTTCAGTAATTGAGTAAATGGGATTTTACCATTAAAATTTATTTTTGTAACAAAAACTTTCCAAATTACAACTCATAATTATTCTTTATTCAACATACACTACTTTAGTTGATGAATGAAACCTTTGAAAACATCACACACATTTGGAATCTCTTAAAATTGGAATTCTTATTATTGAATTTATAAATCGTGTAAAAAGTTAAAGTTAAAATCAAAAAATAGTCAAAAAAAATCTGTAAAAAGAACCAAATAAACCAAAAAGGAAAATTGTTACAAACAATTGTCTTATTGTAGAAACTGATCCAAGTTTTTTCTGACAAACTAAAAATAATCGAATATTTAAATGATGAATCACCAGATGAAGAATGAAAAAATATATTATCTTTAAATAACCCAGAATAGCCCAAAAAGATTCAAAACCATTGACTAAAGGAAAAATTTAAATGCTATAATAAAAAATAAAAATTCTGATAAAGATGGTGACTACGATTCAACCTATATTCAAAAAAAACAAAATAACAAAAAGAAAAAAGAAAAAAACATAGTTAAAATCATTTTTTTTTTATTCTCAAATTTTGCTCTATTTTTCAAATTTTAAATTATTTAAATGTCTACAGAAGAAGTTGGAAAAGAAATTATTGGAATTGATTTAGGAACCACATACTCATGTGTAGGTGTTTTCCAAAATGACAGAGTTGAAATCATTGCCAACTCTATGGGTAACAGAACCACCCCATCTTATGTTGGATTTACCGAAAACGAAAGACTCGTCGGTGAATCTGCATACACACAAGTTGCGAACAACCCAGAAAACACCATCTTTGATGCCAAGAGATTGATCGGAAGAAAATTTGATGATCCTACTGTCCAAAATGATATGCAATTATGGCCTTTCAAGGTTGTCGAAAAGGAAGGTAAAAAGCCACACGTTGAAGTAATGTTCAGAGGAGAAAAAAAAGTATTTGCTCCAGAAGAAATTAGTTCAATGGTCCTTAACAAAATGAAAGAAACCGCTGAAAGTTACCTTGGAAAAAAAGTTTCTGAAGCAGTTATCACTGTACCAGCTTATTTCAATGACTCTCAAAGACAAGCTACTAAAGATGCTGGAATTATTTCCGGTTTGCTTTTTTTTTTTTTTTTTAAAATTTCTTTAAATTTTTTTTTTTTAATTCCAAAAATAATTTAATTTAATTTTCTTTTCTTTTTTGTAATCTTTACTTTTTTTTTCTCTTTTTAATTTTTTTTTTATTATTTTTGCTCTGTATTTTATTACAATAACACTTTTACAACTCACATAGGATTAAACGTAAAAAGAATTATTAACGAGCCAACTGCCGCAGCCTTAGCTTATGGTTTGGACAAAAAAAACGAAGAAGACGCCAAAAACGTCTTAGTCTTTGATCTTGGTGGCGGTACCTTTGATGTCTCCTTATTGGAAATTGAAGAAGGGATCTTTGAAGTAAGATCAACAGCTGGTGATACTCATCTCGGAGGAGAAGATTTTGATAACAGAATGGTTGACTTTTGTATCCAAGATTTCAAGAGAAAAAACAGAAACTTGGAAGGCGAAATCTCCAAAAACCCAAGAGCCATGAGAAAGCTTAAAACAGCATGTGAAAGAGCAAAAAGAACCTTGTCCAATGCCACCTTTGCCACAATTTCCGTTGACTCTCTTTTCGAAGGAAGAGACTACTCAACAACCCTCTCTCGAGCTAGATTCGAAGAATTATGTGGATCCTTATTCCAAAAGACATTAGATCCAGTCGACAGAGTACTTAGAGACGCCAAGGTCTCCAAATCTGAAGTTGACGAAGTTGTCTTAGTTGGAGGATCTACCAGAATTCCAAAAATCCAACAATTATTGAAGCAATACTTCAACGGCAAAGAACTCAATCTCGAAATCAATCCAGATGAAGCTATTGCCTATGGCGCTGCCGTCCAAGGTGCCATTTTGGGAGGATCCAAATCTGAAGTTGTTGAAGATATCATCTTAGTTGATGTTGCTCCATTATCTTTAGGTATTGAAACCGCCGGTGGAATCATGACCGTTCTCATCGAAAGAAACACCTCACTCCCAACAGAGAAATCCAAAATTTTCTCCACTTATGCAGACAACCAACCAGGTGTCTTGATCCAAGTCTTTGAAGGCGAAAGAGGTAGAACCAAAAACAATAACTTGTTAGGTAAATTCGAATTAACAGGTATCCCACCTGCACCAAGAGGTGTACCACAAATTGAAGTAACCTTTAAAATCGATCAAAATGGTATCATGAACGTCTCTGCTCATGACAAGACCACAGGTAACAAAAAAGATATTCAAATCAAAAATGAAAGAGGTAGATTATCTAAAGAAGAAATCGAAAAGATGGTTAAAGAAGCTGAAAAATTTAAAGAAGAAGATAAGAAATTTACAGAAAAAGTTCAAGCCAAAAATGCTCTCGAAGGTTATCTTGCATCTATCCAAAATGCTCTTAAGGACGAAGAAGTCAAGAAGACACAAAAAGAAGAAGATATCGAAAAAATCGAAAATCTTGTCAAAGAAACTCTCCAATGGTTAACATCAGAAGGTGATAAAGCACCAAAAGAAGATTATGAAGAAAGAACTAAAGCACTCGAAGAACCAACTAAAGCTTTGATGATGGAATATTATAAAAAGACCCAAAGTAAAGGAGGCCAACAAGGTGGAATGGGCGGAATGGGCGGAATGGGCGGAATGGGCGGAATGGGAGGAATGGAAGGAATGTTCAAAGGAATGGGTGGAATGGGTGGAATGGGCGGAATGGGTGGAATGGGTGGAATGGGTGGAATGGGTGGAATGGGTGGAATGGGTGGAATGGGTGGAATGGGTGGAATGTTTGGAGGACAAAATGAAGAAAAAGAAGAAAAAGAAGAAGAAGAAGAAGTCGGTATCGAAGAAATCGATTAAACTCCAAATTTATGATCATTTAAAAAGTTAATTATAAATTAATTTTTTCCGTTTCTGAAAATTCTCCTCTAATTTTATTTTTTATTGTTTTTTATTTAGACAAATAAACAATTCTAAAAAATAACATAAATAAAATATATATTGTAAAAATCATATTGTGACCAAATAAATATGATTTTAAACTGTTTAAACTATTTGATAATCTTTTCAGTTTTCTTTGACATCATTTTTTTTGAGTTTTTAAATTTGTTTATTGATCCAATTGAGTTTGATTAAGGTTTACAATCCCTGGAATTTGAAAAAAATATTCTCTTGTGTGATTGTACATCGGCTTGTAATTTTGGTTCTTAGTTGATCGATCTGCAACTTAGTATGAATTTTTATATAAATTGTTCAAAAAATGATTTTTTTTTCAAAATTTGCTTCCAAAATCAGAATTTGAGAATGAAATTAATAAATATTCAGGGATAAGTAATAATAAAAAAAATGTTGGTTTTTCGTTTCAAAAATGTTCTTTGTGATCCAAAATTTTTGAAAACTTTTGTAAACAGTAATGAAGAGATAACTTGTTTTTGTTTTTTTTATCTAGTAGTATAAATCATATCGCTTCCATTTTTTAAACAAATTCGTTTTTCACAATTCCCACTTATCCAAAATAATCATTGTTTTTTGGATCTGTTATTAATAGATAAAATTGGTGAAATTTCAACATTAGTTAAATTATTTTATTTTTGTATTTTAGATCTATATTTTCTTGATTATTTTCATCTATATTTAAAATTTTCAGAGTTTCTATTGGTTTTAGGAGTAAAAAATAATTAAGATTATAAACTATTTATTTGTATTTCATTTAATAGAATACTTAGAGTCAAGTATTATTACAATTATAAATGCTAAACACTTATAATAAATAACAAAAAACTGATTTTCACTACCACAATTCATGTAAAAAATTTTAAACCTTTATAATGTTTAGACTTTGTGGAATTATTATTTTCATAATGTTTTTATAATGCTTGAATAAAATACACAAAATACAATCAAACTGATCACAACCCACACCATCACAACCGGAAACAGTTTCATCAACACTAATATCAATAAACTAAAATAAAATAGACAATTATTGAGAAAAAATAATTTGACTCATTTTGAAAATTGACAAATTTTGAGGATTAATAATTTTCTCTTTTTTTTGTTCACAAAATAATCATTTTTTAATGATTATCGTTTTATTTATCAAAATTTTTAAAGATTTAATTATGCAATGAAAAAAAAAAAAAAAAAAAATTCATTTTGTTTACTTTATGAAATATCATGTAAATCAACCCATTTCTAAGTTACTAATGATCGTTGCCAATAAAACCATATTTATATATTAAAAAAAAAAACCAAGGAGAATTATTAATAAAAACGTTAATTGAACAATTAATAAACTCTTTAAAATTGGAAATTAAATTATACCCCCTCTTTACATTTCTCATATTTTTCTACTAGATTCATATATACACATTAACGGGCTATTTATTAATAATGAGAATATCAAAATTTATAATCTACCACAGAAATTTGTTAATGGTGTTAAACAGAAACTTTAAAATGTAAAAGAAAATAACCTCACACTTGAAAAAAAATATTATGTTATTTGAAAATTTAAAATATAAGATCTATTGATAATTGAATATAAACTAAAATTCAAAAATTTTCCACACAGCTAAAACAGCCCCAAACAATCATAATAATACAATTTCATTCAAATTGTAAATTATTTTGATTTTTGTAAAATATGAAAATCATTTTTTCATCTTTTAGTTTTTTTTTTTATTTCATTGTTTGAATTACGTAACTTGTTTCGTTAGATCAAATTTTTTTTGAACAATTGATATTAGGTTAAAGTTAAGTTGTTCCAAATAGAAGAACTAAAATAAAATTAGTTGGTAGTATCTGACCATTTGATGGATCAATGTTCCTAATAGAATTTAAACAAATTTGCAATGTATTTTTTTTTTGTTTTGCTCTCTCGAAAATTTTAACATACCCATGATTGATTAATTATGATAATTATTTATTTTTTTTTGTGAGTATTGTAATTTATAAAAAAGTGTTAAAAATTCAGTTAGTGAATGGTTATAATTTGGTAAATCTTCTTGAATTGATTAAATAAGTTTTTTTATCACAAATCGAATGTTGGTGCGTTAAAAATTTTGAATTGGGGTTTATATTATCAATCAATATATTAAACTAATTATCTAAAGTAGCTTAAAATATCTAATTTAATGACTAAATTATTTAAATTTAATTGTTTTAGCATATTTAGTGGTAGAAAATACCCCCGAAAAATTCCAGTAAAGTATGATATGCTTTAATCCTTAAAACTAGGAATTTTTTGACCATTAGATAAACGTTATAAAAAAAAATAATTTTTTTTTCGAGAAATTCCATTCGAAAAAAAAAAAAAAATCCCAAATAACCAAGTAAATTTATAAAACATATATAAATATTTTCACAGGCTTTTTTTTTATAGTCAAGAGCTTTCCATTTGTTAATTATAACAATTTTATATCTTGGAATTATTATTTAAAAATTTTTTATTCAAGAATCTTTTCATAAACAATTCTAATGACAAATTTTATATTAAAGATAAAGGTATTATTTGTTGTCAGAAGGGATATCTATTTAATATTATTTTTTTCAGGTGAGTAACAAAATTTGAAATATAGTATCGATTAAATTCCTGTACCTGAGAAAAAAAAAAAAAAAAAGAACAAATCAAATAACACCACCATCAGAGAATTATACCCTTTTCATACAATTCCCATCTTAAACACAGATAATACAAGTTAAAAATAAACTCCATTTCAAAATGATTATAGCATTAAAATCAAATTTTGATATTAAAAATTTTTATAAATTAAAGTTATCAATTATAATAAAAAAAGTACTATTTTGGTATTCAGTTCTATAAACTAGAACTATGTGTTTTCTTCTAATAATAAAAGAAAAAAAATTAAAAATAAAAAATAAATAAACAATTGTGCCATTTATTATGAAATTTAGTTTATATAAAATCCGTGAAAATTATTTATGAGATTGCAAAGAAAACTGCAAAATTTATAATTACATTTTGTTGATAAAAATCTGTCCAAATTTCAAGTAATAATTTTTAAAAGTTTTAATAGAATTCCACAATTGAAACTTGACTTAAAAGAGCAGTTATCATCATTATAAAAAAATTTTTTTTTTTTTTTTTGACAATTGTTAAATAACCTTTCCTAAGTGTTCTATTAAAACAATACACGAAATCATAAAATGAATGTGAAAATAAATTTATTTTTAAAAAGAAATAATTATTTTAATAAAAACTATTAAAATAAAAAATATGAAAAAATAAAAAAGTTAGACTAAAAAATAGAGAATAAAAAATAAAAAATAAAAATGAAAAAATAAAATTATAATTTATCTCTCCAACCACGATCTTGTCTTAATTCGTCTCTTTTCTTTTCAAGGTCCTTTTTTGAATAACTTCGATCATTTTTTGAAAGCGAAGAATAATTATCAGAATTATTTTTTAAATAAGGATATTCTTGATTTGAACCTAAAGATTTTGTTTTATCAAATTTGGGAGAAGAAGAAGAATTGGAAGAAGAAGAAGAAGAAGAAGAAGAAGATGATGATGATGAGGATGATGATGACGTATTGGTATAATTTTTTGATTGGTTCCAGTTTGAATCCGAATTTGAAATATTTTTATTATCATAATTCCGCTGATTTCTTTGGCGAGAATGTGGGTGCGATTGGGAAAAAGTTCTAGGCTGCTTTGTGACCCATTTGTTTGAAGAAATTTCGTCTTCATTTAAGACATGGCTTCCGCGTTTACCACCAAAGTTCTTTTGTTGGTCCCAAACTGGCCTAGAATATTTTGATATCTCTTGATTATCGAGTTCTCGAAAGTTATGATTTTTTTCATTTTTTGGGGATTCTTTAAAATATAGATTCTTTTTTTGGTTCATATCGTTGCGAAAATCTTGTGGTGGGGAATTCATTGTATCATTGAAATGGTTCATTCTCCCCATTCCTTGGAAATTATAATCATACAATTTGGAATTCCCACGGATTCCTAGCCCACGGCTATGATTATGGCTATTTAATCCCATTCTCCCACCAACACTACCGCCGCCTCTACCTCTGCCTCTGCCCCTACCTCTTCCCCGGCCTCTATTTCTCCCCATTTTACCGCCCCGGCCTCTATTCCTGCCTCTATTCCTGCCTCTATTTCGGCTTCCCCTACCTCTGCCTCTTCCCATTCCCATTCCCATGTTCCTATCATATTGCCTCATGCTATTATTCATTCTACCTTGCTCAAAATCAAGTCCAGAATCATAATCATAATCGTAGTCATTGATACCCATTGTATTACTTTGAATAGACATCGAAGATGAGAATTTTGATTGGCCCATAAGCGAAGACGAATTGAAATTTTGGTATTGGCTATCCAAGAGATTTGATTTTGAAGACATTAAATTTTTTTTTGGAGATTTTGAAATATTTGGATCCAATGATGATGATGATGATGATGAAGATGACAACGACGAAGACGACGATGATGATGTTATTGATCCTTTCAGGGGTGATAATGGACGTGATGGCGATTGAGGAGAGGAATTTGAATTCTTATTCAAAATTCCAGAAGATAATTGTTGTGGAATGTATTTTGAAAAATTCTTTTTTTCGCCCCGTTGTTCATTCTCGTAAGATTTTGAATTTAAATCATTAGAATATATCGGCGATTCATTAAATTGCTTTGAAGACGAAGATGATGACGATTTTAATGACTGTGATGAATTTGGGGATTTTGAATAAAATTTTTCTGGTAAACGTTGATCCATTTTTGGATCGTATGATTTTCGTGGTGGCATATTATTTTTATTATCGTTAAAGGAAGAAAATTGTTGCGATTCGTGCATATAAGATTGGGAAAACGAATCATTTCGATTTGATGGCGAGTTGCTATGATTTGGTGAATATGAGTCGTAATTTGGATATGACTGCTTTTTCATTGAATTTCCCATATTAGAAGAAGAAGAAGAAGACGACGACGACGATGATGATGACGATGCTGACTCTGATTTCATATTTAAATTTTTTTGTGGCGAATTATGGATATTATTATAACCTTGTTGATAAAATTTGTCTGTTAATTGTTGGTTTTGTCTTTGTAAGGGATCCGTCATTAAAGGAGATTTCCCAATTTCCTTCTCATTACTTTTGTCCCTTTCACTTTTTTCTTCGCCCTTTGGCATGTCTTTATATTTTTCATTCCCTTTATTGTCCTTATCGTAATAATGTAAAGAGGATGAATAAAAATTTGGATATGACTTTTGCGTTGAATGATTTTTATTTAAAAATTGATTGGAATACGGTAATTGATCCTGGTGATATTGCGAAAGACGATCCTTGTTGTCATAATTTTGATCCTTTTTATGCTCTTTAAAATATGGCCTTCTTTTGTCGTTTTCCATGTCCCGAAACCGTTCTCGTTCATAGTCTTGGATTGGTTCTCTCCCTTTTCCCATACCTCTGATCCTGCCTCTTCCCCTGCCCCTGCCCCTGCCCCTTCCTCTTCCCCCTGCCCTGCCTCTGCCCCTGCCCCTGCCTCTGCCCCTGCCCCTGCCTCTACTTATCCCTCTTCCTCTCCCCATCCCAATTTCTCTCCCCATTTCCCTTCCCATTTCGATCCCTACTTCTCTTCCCATCCCCATTCCCATCTCCCTTCCCATCTCCCTCCTCATTTCTCTCCCCATCTCCATTCCTCTCCCCGATCCATGGCCTATTCCTCGCTCTCTTTCGCTTTCCCATTCTCGTACTCGAACACGTGCTCTTTCTCTCTCTTGCTCTCTTTCTCGTTCCCTTTCTCTCTCCCTTTCTCGATCTCTTTCCAGTTGGTAGTTCATTTCGCTTTTTAAATTTTGTTCATCGTATTCCATAAAGGGATTTTGTTTTTCATATTTGTTGCTCATCATTTCTTGTTTGTAATTTAAAAAATCCTCATTTTCTTTTTTGAATTGCTGTTTTTGGTGCTCCTTTCCTTGCACCTGTTGTTTGCCCTGCCCTTGTCCCTTTCCTTTCTCTTGATCTTGATCTTGATCCTGTTGTTTTTGTGCCTTTGATTCTTTCTCTAAAATTATTGAAAGTAACTTAAACAATTCATGCTTCTTTTCTTGTAATTCGCTTTTTCTGTTTTTTAACCAATTGTATTGCTCTCGCCAATATTCGTCCTTAATGAAATTTCCTTCCTGGTTATTGTTTCCAAAAATAGGTGACTTTGCAAAAGCAAGATCTTCTTGCTGTTTTCGATCCAAGACTTGATCTCGAAAAAAAGAAAACTGTTTTTCCGTTAGTAATTCAAAGTTACCAAAACCTGGATGTTCAGACGAAGTTGCTATCATGAAAAATTTTCTTAATAAAAAGGTTTTTTGGATTAAAAAGAATATAAACTTTTTAAAACAATAAAAGAAGGTTGTAACAAAAAAAAAAAAATGATTCTTGAAAATTTTACTTTTTTTTGAATTTCTATGTTTGGGAAATCGCGGTTTTGTGAAGGGTTCTTATTTAAGATTTGTTTTTTCAATTTAGAACATGACTGAAAAATGGAGAAAGGATTTCAACTTTCAGAGAAGAAACATCAAGAAAGTCAAAATTTTCAATTTTTTTTGCTAATTTTAAAGTGGATTAGAAAACAACAACTGTTTACTTTTGTTCTGTGTCTAGTTGTGTGTTAGATTTCAAACTAGTTTCTGAAAAATAATTGATAAGTAGTTTTTTTTTACATATAATATATAATATCATAATGATATCTACAAAATGAATTAGCTTAGCGACTTTGAGAAATGTTAAATGGTTTTTATTTTCTTCCTATGTCAAGCTTTATTTCTGGAATATTTTCTATGTTGGAAAGCAATTTATATATAATATTTTTGTAAAAGGTAAAGTTTAATAAAAATCGAATAAAAGCATAACAAAATAAACAATATATGTTTTCTGATCTTTTTGGAAATTAATAAAAAAGTGAAAACCTTGACTTTTGGAATTAAACTCTTATTTTAATTAAACTTTCTCTAAAAGTTAACAGGATACTTTTATAGTTTGATCTCAAAAAAAAAGCGATGTTATAAACTTCAGATAGATCATAATTTTATATTTATCTTTTTTAGCTAATATTTTGAATCGAAAATGTTACTTTTTCAAATTCTAGTAGAAACTTATAAAACTATTTAACTGAAAAGAATTAAAAACAATATACGTAACTCAGAGTTGCTATTATTTTGTAGATTTCTATTGTTAGTTTTATTTGATACAAGAATTCATCTAGATGCTTTATTGAATAACTTAATTGATTATTATTTTGATGTAAAAGCCCAACCAAGCAATTCAACGAAATCCAAAAAATATCAAAACAATTATCTTTTGCTCTGACCATTGATTAAATTTGTTTCTTAGAGTTGATTTTTCAAAACTGATTAGCTTTTTTGTGAGATCTGATTATCTATCAATTCCTTTTTTTCTGATTCTAAAATATTTAAAAATTACTTGAACAGTTCTAAAGTATTAAATTGGAATTATAATTTAATATTGGTAAGAAAATCAATATCATGATTCATAATTTGTTTCCTATTTAAGGATAATCTGATTGTCAAATATTAGTGACTGTTTTTATTTATTTAGGAATTGAACTAAAAAAACATCAACTACTTTTGGGAATGTTTAAAAGTGAAATTAAGATGAGTAGAACACTACCATTAAATCCAAAAAATATATTAATTCCAAAACTAGAGTAAGAATTAAAAAAAAAAAGTTTATTTTTTATTTTGAATTTAGATAAAATTTTGTTACATTTTTTAAAGTCAAGTTATTGGAACTTTTTATTAAATTTTTTAAATAACAATAATCAAATCCGAATAGTTCTAAAAAATAGGAATATTTTCTTTCCAAAAATCCAGAAGAATAATCTTGAAATGATTTTGAATTTTTTTAGAAGTATAAAACTTATAAAAAACTTTTTTAATCTTAATAATAAGTTATCAAACTAGAAAAAAATGAAAAAAAGAAAAAAAAAATTTTTTTTATAAATAAACCTTTTAAATACTAATGAAATTAGAACACTTAATAAAAGTATTTTCCTTTTCAATATGTGAAATATTTATTATAAAAAAATATAGTTAATTCCAATTTTAAGGCACAAAATTTAAAAACCATTTAAAGTATAAAAAAATCCTAAATTAAGGTTCAAATTTGAATAAAGTAAAATAAATTATGTAAAAAAAAAACCAATAAATGTGCCTTAATTTTAAGAATTTTCTGTGCTTTAATTTCAGTTCACTTTTTTACTTTAAAAGTGGAAGTCAATTTATATAACCATCTCTATTATAAAAAAATATTTCTCTTTTCTAAAGTAAATTTTATAAAATTTTTGATGAAAAAATGTTTAAAAAATAAAGGAACAATTACTTGTTTATTAAAAAAAGTCAAAATTTGAGTTTTTTCCGTATTGAAAAGATTGAAAAAATATAATTTATAAAATTGGTGGTTTATGGGTCTAATCAAAAGCAATAAATATTATGGATGTTTAAGGATTAAATTTAAAAAAAAAAAAAATAACTTTTTTATGAATTTTATTCAATATTCTTCCTCAAATTAATCTTCGATTTTAAAACTGATTATTATTATTATTTATTTATTTGTCTTATACATTTTTCATTTTTCATTTCTTTTTTATCTTTTTGCTAATTCTTTTTTTTTTTTTTTTTTTTTTTTGAAATCCAATTTAAAAAAAAAAAATGTTTTAAAATCCAAATTCAATTGAAAAAATTGAGGTAGATGTAATTTCTTTTTAAATGAATAGATTTCCCTTTTAAAAAATCACCTTGTTAACAATTTTAATTTCAAAAAGAATGAGTGAATTTTTACAAGATTTTTAAATAAAAAGGGGCATAAAAATTTTTCCATAATTTAAAGTTTGTTCAGATATTACTTTTCTGAAGGTCAACTCCAATCTGAAGTTTCATTTTTCTTTTAGTTCTAAACAAATAAATATTGGTTGATTAGGTAAAAAAATTGAATTTTGAATTTCTGGTTAATCACTTTAAGTGAAATGGTATTTATTTTTAGAATTATTTTTAAATCAATAAAAAAAAATCAAAAGATGAATTTAATCTGATTCTCAAAATATCAATAAACTTCTTCTTATATTTGGGGTTATGATAACATCTTAATTTCCTTCTCGACAAAAAAAAAAAACAAAATAATGAAAGTCAGCCAATTGACTCACTTGGTAATACTGTAGTATGAGCAATATTAAATTAAATAAAGAAAATCTATAAATGAAAAAATATTTTTAAAACCAAAATATAAAAACTTTCTAAAAAGTAAAAAAAAAAAATTTATGTATAAAAATGAGATTTTTTATTTTATTGTGAAGAGCTTGTTCAAAAAGAAAAAAAAAAAAAAAGTATTTAAAATATAATAATATGATAGATAGTATATATATATATATATTTAAATGTGAGAGAGATCAGTAATAATTAATTCGTTATTAATTCTCTATAATAATGAATTTTGTATTAATTCATTATCTAAATAATGGATACTAATATCACCCTGATGACAACCAGAAATGAAAGAATTTTCTGTTGGGTGGAATGCAATTGAATGTACTGAAGAGTAATGTGTTTGTGTTGATCCAATTAATTCTCCTTGGATTTTATCGAAATAAAGGATTGTGAATTTACCCTCATCAGCGGATTGGGCTACTTGTTCAGATCTTTGACCACCAGCACAAACAACCAAATTACCTCTTGGACAAATTTCTGCAGTATTTAATGATCGATCAGATTCATATACTTTTAAAATATCTAAAGTTTTTTCGTCAATGATTTTGGCGGTACAATCAGCTGAGGCAGTAATAAAATGGGTGTGATCAGCTGAAAAAGAAATTGAAGTAATTATATCTTCGTGTACGCATTTTTCTTTGACTAATTCACCATTCTATGAGAATTTATTGTTATAGAAGAAAAAAAAAATTAAATCAAAAAAAAAAAAAAAGTAATAATAGGAATTAATAAAAGAATATAAAGGTTGAATATTATGAAAAAAAAAAAATTATAATTTTGTGTAATTTATTATTTAAATTTATATTCTATGAAAATAATAAAAAAATCATGTGTATATAAAATATTATAAAAATTTCAAATCAATAATTTGTAAAACAAAGAAATCTACAATCAAAATTTTCTTACAATTAACTTTAAGTTCTTTGTAAAAAAAAAAAAACAAAACAATCGATTTTGGCTTATTAGTCTAAATTGCATTGTAATTTTTATTAATAATTTAATTAATGAAACCTTTTGAAAAACAAAAAAGTTGTTTTATTTCGATAGAAAAAAAAAAAAAAAAATTCTAAAAACTATTTTTGACTTTTCTCAAAATTTTTCAATAAAAGAATGAAAATTTTTTTTTATTTTATTGTTAAAGAATTGCAAATTTCACAAATTAACAAATTTATTTAAAAAGTGTTTTAGAATTATTACTGAATATATCTTGTAAGGGCTGATCAATTTAAAAATGGAAAACATTAAAGTATTATTCATTTTAATAAATTTATTTTGAGAAATTGAAGAATACAAATTACCTTTGGTCAGAATATTAACCTAATAGTTCAAATATTCAAAATAAAAAAAAAAAAAAAAGATATTAAATTCTTTTTTGTAAACAAGGCTCTCTCTAAAAATACCAAGTAATAAAAAATTATTGGTAACTTTATTATTAATTACTTTATTTTGGTAAGATCAATAAGAAAAAAAAGAATAAAATTAATATAAAAAGAGAATTTTCTAAACTTTTACATTATTATTTTTTTTCAATTTTCTTTTAATAAATTCCCTGCGATAAATTTTCTCATGGAAATACAAAATCTTGCTTATTGCTAAAACTCAACGAAATATTCAATTTTAAAATAATTTATAAAAGAACTTTGGAAAAAATTTCATTAAAAAAAAAAATGAATGAAAAAGAAATACAATTTTTTACCTTTGATATAAAAATTTTGATTTTAAGAAAATAAAAACTTGGATTTTGAGATAAGAAAAACTGTGAATTCATTGAATTCTCATTTTAAAAATTCTAAAATAAACTAAGAAACTTTTTTGAAAAATTTCCAAAAATTGTTGGAATTATTTTTTGGAATTTTTTCCTTTTACAATTTTGTTTTATTATAGATATTTTTCGTTTAATTCACTCTTTCATATAAAAATATATTGCTTAATTAAGTAGAAAGCAATTGATTAATTTCATGAAAATATAGATCTTGGTTACAATCCCGTTAATTTTTTATTATTGTAAAACAAATTTTTTTGGATGCAATAAAAAATTCCAATATGAAAAAAATAAAATAGGTTCACAAGTCAGCAGTAGTAAATTAAAATGTTTTCAAATTTGAATTTTTTCACTTGATAATTTGTGAATAACATTTTTTTTTTTAATTTTTTAAGAATTGCTTTATTTTTCCATAAAAAATAAAATATATATTTTTGATAAGATTTAAATTCTACTGGTATTTGAAATTGAAATGGGAAAAAATTTCATCTGGTTTTATTTTCACAATTCTGAATTCTGAAGTTTCATTTAGGATTCTTTTTTCACACAAAATGTTTCGATATATTCTACAAATATTTAAAATAAAAAAGGGTCAAACAAATAAATAAAGAACACAAATTACAATCTATTTCTTTGAAAATTCAATCTTTTGAAAAAGGAAAAGGAAAAGGAAAAGGAAAAGGAAAAGGAAAAGGAAAAGGAAAAGGAAAAGGAAAAGGAAAAGGAAAAGGAAAAGAAAAAGAAAAAGGAAAAGGAAAAGAAAAAGGAAAAGGAAAAGAAAAAGGAAAAGGAAAAGGAAAAGGAAAAGGAAAAGGAAAAGGAAAAGGAAAAGGAAAAAAAAAAGGGAAAGGGAAAGGGAAAGGAAGTAAAAAAATTTCACCATTTATTATTTAAATACCAATATTACAGATGTTTTAAAAAAATGAGGAAAAAATTTTACAAAGTGTTTTTCAAACTGTTTGATATACTCTTTGAAGCAATTATGAGTAATATTTTTTAAAACTATTAGTTCCTCGCTTTTTTAAAATGGCTGTATCTGTAAATTTCAATTCTTATTTGAATAAAATGAGATCAAGTCTCTGATAGAAATACAAAACTTTTGAATAAATTTAAAAGTGGTGTTAATATTATGTTTATTTGATTTATTTGCTCTGTTATTTGCGGAAAACTTGTCTCATTATTTAAAAAAATAATTCCAATGAAAAAAATATAATATTTTTACTTACAGTTATTTTAAATAAGTTAGGATTTTTTGAATACTTTTACTTACAGGTCTTTTAAATAAGTGAGTACTTTTTGAAAACTTTTTTTTTTAAGAAAAACTTTTTAAAAAAGTGAGGAATCAAACATTTTAAAAATGCTTTTCTTTCGACTTCAACCACTATTTCGCCTTTAAAAGTTTATTTATTTCCTTTTATTTAAAATAGAAAAGTCAGAAAAAATGGATTTTATGAAAAATAGTCCTCCTTGTTTAAAATATGTAACCAAATAAAAAGTAGAATTTCTCAAAAATGTTTAACAATTAAAAAATTGTCTCTTGAAAATCTTGGTTACTCATTTTTTAAATTGTTGAATTATTAGACTCGTATTCAATATAAATTTTTTACACTCACTTTTTAATGTTAAAAAAAAAAACAAAAACAAAAAAATAATAAAGAGATCGTAAAAAAAGAAAAAATTGTTCCTGCACTTACAGATACTTTCCAAACACGGATATATCCATCAACACATCCACCAATAATTGTTTTATTAAGGTTTCCCCATCTTACACTAGTTGGTCTTTTTTTTTCAGGTACCTCAATAACTTTAAGTGAATCTTGAGGTAAAACACCAATTGTAGGATCAAATTTGAAGATGTGAATTTTTGAAGCCTTTCGGTGAATTGAACGTGTTGCAACCATAAAAAGTTTTTCACCATATGAAAATTTGACGCTGATAGGAATGTCATCGAATTTAATTTGGTTAACTTGTTCGCCTTTGAAAGTATTCCAAAGAGTACAATTTCGAACAGCAGAAACTGTAATCAAATATTTGTGGTTTTCTTTTTTTATTTTTTTTTATTGTGTTTTTGAGAAGGATAGAATTTAGAACATTAGTCGTTTAGAGTATTGAAAAAGAAGTTAAGAATTATTATTATGGCGTGCAATTTTTCAATTATTCTTTTTCATAATTTCGGATTATTACAAGGATTGAAAATATTGCGTATTCGAAAAATCTTTTATTTTTTTTTTTTTTTTTTTGTTTTGCTTTTTTTTTTTTTTTTTTTTTTTTTTTTTTTTTTTTAGGCTTGAGTTTTTGTTTTTGTTTTCATTTATTTTTTCTTTTTATTTGTTTAAGAAAAGAAACTAAAAGGAAACAATTACTTGTAAGATCAAATTCATTTATTCTACCACGATCATTAAATTCTTGAAGGACTTGGCCTGTTTCGAAATCCCATTCTAAAATTTTTGGAATCCAAGATGCAGTAAAAAATCGTTCACCATCTTTTCTAAATTTAATATAAGTGATAGATCTTTCGTATTCTTGCAATTTTTTGGTTTTAATTCTTTCAGTCATTGGATGGGAAATTATAATAAATCTAATAAAAAGAATAGAGAATTCCTTGAAAAAAATGATTTTTTTAAATGCTTGTTTTAAATCCCTTTTAAGATGTTAGAAAGTTTGGAATTTAATACAAGTTCTTGAAATTGCTTAGATAATTTGGAGTTGTTTTTTTTTATTTAAAATAGATATACTGAAATGGTTCGATTTGAGACTTGCTCTTGTGTTGAAAAGTACATTTTTTTTTACTGTTTTGTACTCTTATTTTTTGGAAGTGCAAATTGTTTTTTGATAAATTTTTGAGGTAGAGGGGTTGTTTGTGAGTATTTCACTACTTTGTCAATTCAAGATTCTTTTTGAAAACTTATTAGGTTTTAAAACTTTATCAAAAACAAAAATTGTAAAAATTTAGTCTTTGAAAATTTGTGTATTCTTAGTTTGTTGTCATTTTGTTGTTTCAATTTGAAAGTTTATTTCAGAATTCTGAATATGAATGGTGTTTAAAAATGATTTTTTAATTTAAGGGTAACATTCATAAAGTATACTTAAAAGTTGTCAGCTAAATTATCTTTTTAATCCTTTATCAATTGCAAAATAGTTTTTATGTCTGAAATGAGTTGTCTTTCTTAATCAAATTAATCAAAGTAACATTCATGACAGGATGGAACATATTTTCAAAATTACTTTATCCATAATTTACAAATTATTAGAAAATATCAACTTTTTTAAACACTTACAAGCGTGTTGACGAATCAGAATAATGATAAAAATGAAAATAAAAAAATTTCTTTTTCAAAATTCTATTTTTTTTTTCATAAATAGGAGTTGCAGAAAATGAAATAGATTAAAAAAATTTGGGAAAATGTAAAAATCATATTTATCTCATGATCAATTGATTCTGGTTTTTCTTTTTGACACTATCAACAATTATAACAAGATTGTCTTGGGTTTTTGCCGATTAATATCTATTTACCCATACAATCATTACAGTCAGCAGAGCGTGGATCTTTCTCCAATTCAAACTTAAAATCATTATTTCCGGTTTTTTTTTCTGAGCCCTCTATCCAAAAACCATTTTATTTTTTTGAAGAATTAAAATTTTAAGTAAAAAAAAAAAAAACCTGACAAATCACTTGTAAGAAAAATAATGAGGTTCTATAAAGACAGCATTTATACCTTAGTTCTGTCTTGCTCAGCAATTTTGTTGTTTATGGTTGTATAATCAGCAATTGTTTAATTTTGTTTTTTAAGATTTCAGTTCATGCTTTATTTTTTTCACTTTGTTTATTCCTCTTTTCATATTTTGATAATTTATGTGCTTTGATTTAACTAATGGATTTGAGAAAGGGATTTCAATTGTAAAAAAAGATTTACTCCAAGATGTTGAATAAAGGAAACTAAAATATTTTTTTCTGCAATATTTATTTTGATAAATATATATCTTTAAATTTTAGAGAACAATTTCAAATTCTCAAACATTTACACAAATATTTTTCTTCATCTTTTTTTATGAAAATGAAAATTTAAAAAATTAAATTATAAGTTTATAGATGAATTCAGAAATTATATCAAAATAAAAATCAAAATTTTGATAAAGACTCTTTCAGACATTCAAATTTAGATTTTAAATGCCAAAATAGAGAAAATAATTGAAAAAATGGGTAATTGTACTAGATGTAAATTACAAAACAAAAATTTAACCTTTTAAATATTAAATTCGCCCTTTTCTTATTTTCAAAACAGTCCAGAGGCGATTAGACGAAAAAAAATATTAATAACAATTTAAATATTTAAAAATATTATAAAGTTTATCATTTTTTAAAACTATATGAAATGGGATTCTATCTTTATCTTTTATTTTTTGATATTTTGTTAATCACAGAAATTACAAAGAACCAATTTTGGATGGATTTAAATTTCCAACCATTTTTCATACTAAATAAGAGTCTGACTCTTAATAAATTAATTTAATTTTCAAATTAAAGCTAAATCATGACAAATAATTCCAGAAAAAAAATATATATCAATGTCTAAAACTACATATTTCTGAATTAAAACATCCTCAACCTTTCCAGTTTTTTTTACTCCAATTTTTGACATTTTTTATTTATTATTTTGATTTTTCTGTTTTATCTCAGTTAAAATTAACTTTATATATACTCTTTATTAAGAAGATGTTTTTTTGAGTTGTTCTTTTTTTTTTTAAATTTATTTGTTCTGGCTTGACCCCGTTAATTAATATTCAGCCTATTATCTACATTTGTATCTACATATTTATCTATCAAGATATAAACTCTGTTTTAGTCAAAGGGGAATCCAAAAAAAAACATTTTTTTCAAATATCAATTATTTTATATATTTGACCTTTGAAGAACAAATAAGATATAAACAGAATAATACACATCAAAGAATTGTTGATATATGTCTGAAAGAAAACTAATTAATCAATATATTTTCTTAAAAATTTCAAAACTCAAATTCTTAGGGCACAATTGAGAAAAACAACGATTTTCGTTTTGAACTTTTACTGGTATTTGAATAATAAATATGAAACATTTTTCACTTCATTTTTCATACTTTTCTTTTAGAAATTAAGCCCCAAACCGAAGTTTGTTGCTATTTGTTGTCTCTATTTGAAAAAGGAAACGAGAATGAAGTGAAAATTTTTCACATTTATTAAACAAATATCAAATTTTTTTAATAATCGAATTGAATTCCAATAGAAATCAATAGATTTCTCAACAATCTTTACATGGTTTCACTGACATTAGAATAACACGTTTTTAACAAGTGAATATTGATCTTGCAATAAAAAATTTTTTTCCAACTGAATGAGTTTTTAAAAAAAAAATCGAAAAAAAAAAACAAAAATGTGTAAAAATGTGAAAAAATGATTTTAATTTTGAAAATTTCCAAAATAAAATTTTTCTTCTAATATCTATACAAACCCTTTAAACACATGTATTATACACATTGCAACTGGGCCCCTTTGACTGAAAAATAGTTTATATATATATATATATATTACCATGACACGCTTTTTTATTTTTGGCAATATAATATGACTTAGGTACCCAGATTTTATCCGGGAGAAGATACCTATCAGACAAACTCCCATTTCATCCACTTCAGAATATTATTTTATAAATTATATTCTCAGTAGGTCATTAATTAATTTTGTAATTGTTTTTATTTATTAGTATATTTGGTAGAAAATCAAAAAATTTTGCCAGCGCAATTGGAACTGACTATGTATTTTAACACCATCTCCCCGTCTCTATTTTTCTTTTTTGAAATTACCCAGAAAGTTCTTGAAAACAATTCTTAGATCGTTTTTTTTTTTTTTTTTTTTAAAAAACCCATTTGAACATGTTAATTTTTTTACCCTCTTTAAGTTTAAAAATACTTAATTTTATTTTCCCTTTATTAAAAAATAGAAAATTTATTTAAAAAATAAACTCAAAAGCACAATTCTTCAGAAATCTCAGTTAATTTGTCTTTGGAAATTTTAAGGTAATCTATTTTGTTATTTAGATCTTTTTTCTTCCAGAAACAAAACACTTATTATATTGTTAAAAATTAAATCTTAGAAAATCTTTTGGGATATGAATTTCATTTTGATAAATAAATTTTGGAATAAAATTTCTCGAATTATTACTGGGATAAACTTATTGGGCAATAGTTTATATACTCATGATTTTATTTTAGCCAAACAACTTTTTGTTTCAATTGAAACAAAATAAAAATAGAAAAAAAAATATAAAATCAAAAATAAAAAAAAACAAGAAAACTTGTAAATAATTTTTAAATAGTATTTTTTTGACTTGGAATAAAAACCACCAACTGGGGATTTGATTTTATTACAAGGGCAACAAAGAAAATTAAGATTGAAAAAATTAGTGATCCTAAAGAAGTATATTTCTTGTAAAAAATTTCCACATAATGTTGAATGAACCAGATCAACAAAAAAACTAAAGAGGTGTAGTTCCAAAGTTTTAAATTCTTCTCGCTAACGTTGCTGATGAGATAAATTATAACATTAAGCAATATAAAGGTCAAATTGCAAAAGATTTTAAAGTTCATTGAAGAGTAATAATATGATCCGCCGACTAATAAAGCGACATTTAAAATTGCAATGCTGGCTACGATCATTCCAATTTTAAAGGGCGCAAGTATGCCTATATAGTAGTCCTTAGAATCCAAAAAGCAGGCCACCAACAAGACAAATGATGATCCAACTATTGCCCTTACAATTGAAGAATCGAAGTTAACAAAAATCCTTTTCACAAAGATGGTTAATTTACTTGAGATGATCCAAAACAGTAATAACAAGATTGTGGTTAACCCAAGAATGGAGGAATTTAAATAAATCGTCGCCACTAGGCTGATCAATAAAGGGGGCAGTGTAACCTGTTTAATTGGTGCTGATTCCAAGATCCTGGTGTTTTTGCTTTCTCGATCTTGCAATAGGATTCGAGAGATCCATAGGAAGGTAAAAATTAAAGAGCCACAAATACCAAGTGTTGATTGAACAAAAAGGTTGTCTTGGGGCTTTGGCTCCTCAGCATGCTTGAGAGAATGTTCGTTGTTCAAAAGCATTTTTGGTAAAAAAATCATCGTGACTGAAAGGGAATAAAAGATTAAATATCTAATGGAGATTGTAAAAGGCCTCAGAAAGATTACAACCAAGAAAGGTACCAAAAAGGAAAAGGAAAGAAAAAAAAAGTTATAATTGATTTTCTTCAGTCGGTTCAAAAACAAACAAAGGAATTGGGTATTGACTTCTTTATTGATTGTTTGTTCAAACAACGATTCGAGTGACTCAACAGAGGGCGTCTCAACACCTAGGTATTTGCTAATTTTCAGTTGCTGTGTCAGTAATAAGGAGTAGTATTCATTCTCCGTTATAACCTTGCTTGTGTGCATAATTTTTAAGGACGTGCAATAGCCATAAACCCTTTCAATTACTTTTTTATTCCTTTCATTCATTGGTATGCTATTAATCACTTCTTTGACCCATGGATCCTCGTTTTTTACTTCTTCCTTTTCATTGGAAAAAACAATGCTAATTAAGATCAAGAAAAAGATAAATGTCCTGGTGACAATCATTTGTGAATTGCTTGTTGAAAATTTAGATGCTTTTTTGTTTTTGGAAAAAAAGGTATTGTTACACAAAAAGAAAAAAAACCAAAAAATAAATATTTCATTATTCGTTTTTGGAAATCTTTGGAAGAGAGATTTATTCCACAGCCTTTTTTCTTTTGTGTTTAGAGTTAAAAAAATTCTTATTCATTGAAATCAAAACTTTGGAAAATAATTTCTGTTTAAATCTTTTGTGATTGTTTGAGATTTTAATGGGTTAAAATTTTACCTTTAATTTTTTGATGTGTTTTAAATTTTTTACATTTAGACTTTTTTGTCAACTAAAATCGATACACAACAGTAGCTCATTTTAAAGTATCAACAGATAAACAAAAAGTACAAATCACATTTCTTTGAAAAACTCTAATATTAATTGAAAAAAAAAAAAGTAAAAAACCCTGTTGAAGTTTAAAATTGTTGGGCTCTATTATGTTAATACTAGTTTTGGAAACTTCATAAGAAGAATTTTTAAAGTGAAGTGTAGTAGTAAATGTGTTGATTCATTTAAGTTAGTTCCATTCCATTAAAATCAGAACAAAATAATCGATATTTTCATTTTTTTCCTTTTAGTCCTCCTTCTTTTACTTTTTGTATTAAAAATGTTGTCTTATTTAGGACAAGCTAAACTTTACCCAACACTTGGTGGAAAAGCACGTAAAATTCTTTCAACAGGTAATGCAGAAGCAACACAATACACCTTTACCACTGGAATTGGCCCTTATCAAGTAAGCCTTGGATCTAAAGTCGACAAATCCGAGCCCTTCCCTTACCCATTCCAAACATTCTTTTCGTCAAAATACTCTTCGCCTTACGGGGTAATTGTTACGAAAGCCCAAAGCGGGAGCCCAATCACTCTTGAGTTACATTCACCTAAAATCTATGACTGCTTTAATGCAAATGCAACTTTAAAATCAAACCACACAGGATCGATCTCCGCCAAATACATTTATGATGCTGTTTCCTTCAGTGTCAATCACCAACTCCACGAAAAAAACGCTAATTTCAATTCAACGTTTGCATTGGGTCCCTTAAACCTTGGCGCAAAGCTTGTGGCAAAGGCCTCGAAGAAACCCGAATTAATCCTTTGCTCTGAAATTGACCACCAAAACTCCACATTGTCCTTAAACCATAATTTTAAGACGAAAACGATTGGTGCTAATTTCTATCATAAGGTCAACCCAAAGGTCGAAGTCGCAGCTTCCTCACTTTTTAATTTTGATACTAAAAAAAAAAATCTTGTTTTAGGTTTGCAATTCATTCCTTTTTCCTTTTCTTTTTTTCCAGTTTTTTCTCTTTTGTGATCTTCTTCGAATCTAAGCGCACCCTTCAACCTTTTATTTCTCGCATAAAAAGCACCAAAGATAAAATTCAGGCCTATTTTCCCTTTTTTGAAAAAAACTATAACCATTCTAAAACTTGTTTTGTTTTTGCCTCATACACGCCTTTGAAATTTAAGTGTATAAAATCACATCTCGTTCTCTTTTTTTCAAAATTCCTTGCATTTAGAGTTGCCAGTAAACTAAAAATATTTCAATACAAACATCAAAAAGTTCACACCAAAAGAAGAGTATTCAATCATTTAAATTTATGATTTGAAAGTTCTTACAAAGAAGGAAACACTTTGTAAAATAAATCTTGAGAACCAATATGAGAAACTTCAGAATAACTATACAGATTTGGATGAGAAATATCGAAATTTGTTAAGGGACTAGTCTATATTAAATTTTTTTAAGTAAATTTAATAGAGATTTAGAATTTTTTTTGCCAATTACTTAGATTTGAAATCAAAGTGAAAAACTTCTTATTATAGTAATGAAATCTTGCTAAATGACATTCATTAAATTTAGTTATTGTTTTTATAGAAATAAAAAATTTTTTCTTTTTTTCACTTTTTTGAAAGTTGCTTTTTTTCAACTTTTCACAAAAATACAAAAAATAAAAAAAAATATGAGCAAGAAAGAAAAACCTTGTTATGTTTGTGGAAGGCGTACAAAAAATAGTTTGAAAAATAAACCTGAAAAGGTTTTTTTGGATTTGCATGAAAAAACAGTTTGATTCAAAAAAAAATATACAATATATGCTTTACTCTTAATAAAAGATTTTCTTTCTTTTCTTGTACCATTCTTTTTTTTCATGAATCTACTTTTTGAGTTTACACTCTTTTGTTTTTGTTGAATTTGAAGTTTTTTTAAGGGTTCCCAAATTATCATCCCAAAAGTTTTTACCAGAGTCAAAAAAAATCAAAGAAAAGAATAAGAACTATTTTTTTAAAAAGTAATTATTGATAAAACAAATTGAGTTCTTTATAGAGTCATGTTGGATGAACAGAAGTGAAAGAGAAAATATTTACTAGTTTTAAATTATTTTTTAGTTTTTAAAAATGAGAATAAATATTATTTTTGAGAAAATAATTAAATCCAAAATTAATCAAAAAATTCTCATCCATTCAAGATATTTTTTCAAAAAAAATTTTTTAAAAGTCACTTTTTTTGACAGAATTGTAAAATTTTAAAAAAACAAGAAATAAAAGTTCTAACATTGAAAAAACCTGTCTATTTTCAATTCTAATCATATTTCAAGATAAGGATTCCTTATTTAGTTATTGGTCAAAAAAAAAAAATTAATATAGACTAGTCCCTTAACCAAATATAACAAACTCAAAAAACAAATAAAAGAAAAAAAAAAAAAAAGGAAAAATAAGTAACCATTTTGAAAAAAATTTAGAACATTAAAAAAAATTTTACTTTGATCAAAAATCATTTTGCTAATATTTACTAAACTCTGTTTCTGTCAAAGGGGCCCAACATTTTTTTCAAATGTCAATTATTTTATATAATTGACCCTTGAAGAACAAATAAGAAATAAAGAGAATAATACACATCAAAGAATTATTGATGTATGTCTGAAAGATAACTAATTAATCGATAAATTTTCTTAAAAATTTCAAAACTCAAATTCTTAGGCCCTATTGAGAAAAACAACGATGTTCGTTTTGAACTTTTACTGGTATTTGAATAGTAAATAGGAAACATTTTTCACTTCATTTTTCATACTTTTCTTTTACAAATCAAGTCCCCAAAGGAAGTGGGTTGGTATTTGTGGTCTCTATTTGAAAAAGGAGATGAAAATGAAGTGAAAATTTTCACATTTATTAAACAAATATCAAGATCAAAGATCGAATAGAATTCCAATAGAAATCAATATGATTTCTCAATAATCATTTCCATGGTTTCAATAACCTTAGAATAACACATTTTTACCAAGTGACTATTGATCTTGCAATAAAAAAAAATTTATGCAACTGAATGACGTTTTAAAAAAAAATCGAAAAAAAAAAAAATGTGCAAAAATGTGAAAAAATGATTTCAATTTTGAAAATTTCCAAAATAAAATTTTTCTTCTAATATCTATACAAACCCTTTAAACACATGTATTTAACTCATTACAACTGGGCCCCTTTGATTGAAAAATAGTTTATTTAAAAAACGAAAACAAATTTTTGACTGACCCAATTTTTTTTATTGTACCAAATTTTTTTCACAATGGTAAAAACATTTTTAATGTTATTTTAAAAAAAGTGAAAACTTTTTATTAATTAATAAAACTATTAAAAGATTTCCAGACTTGAAATAAACTATTTAAAAAAATTTTTTCTTAAAAGAAAATAAAACTAGAAATTATATATTCATTTTGAATTTTTGGACTTTTGTAAAACCAACCCACTTTACCTAATGTTAATGTGTATTTTGGTAAGGGGTTGTAATCAATCCCAATTCCTGGATTACAAATCTTTTTTTTTTTTTTTTTTTTTCATTATTAAAAAAGGTATTTTGAAATTTTAACTTCTCATCTTCTGGTTCAATAAAGTAGCTCTAATAAAAATTGAGAAAATTAGAATAAATAATGTAAAAATAAATAAAATCAAAAGATTAATAAAAAATTATGTTCAAGAACGTATAAGAATTTATTTTCAATTTCAACAGTTTCATTATATATTTCTGATTTAAAAACATTAAAAAAAAAGATGGCGTGAATTGGTGTTTACCGCATAATAGTTCTTCCATCTACAATTTTAAAATATTTTCTTTAAATCAAAATAACCCGGATGAAAATCTATCATAATTATTTCAGGTCTATTTCTTAATTGTTTCGGTCCTTTTTCAACAACAACAACAAGTTTAATTGAAATAATTTTTTGATTTTTCTTTTTTCTTTTTGTTTTTTGATTCCATCGAAATAATAAAAAATTGAATTTTAATTTTAATCTCAAATTTTGCAAAATAAAAATAAAAATAAAAAACTATTTATTGTTTTAATGTATTTTATTGTAATTTGACTTTATTAGTTATAAAGCCCTTTCTTTATCCAAAATTATATGTATATTAAGTTATTTTGAAAAGAGCCATTATCAAAATATATTCATTAAAATATTCCCAAAAAAATGAAAAAAAAAAATTAAACACTTTTTTTGGAGATAAGAAAACACAGGAAATTTCCAATAAAAATTGGACGATATGAAAATGATCCAAACGATTTTTTAACATAAAAAACTACTACTTTTAATCAGCCCTATTCTCTAAGAAACTTTGTCTAGCTTAAACCTCTTTGGAAAAAACAATATTAATGATCAAAAAGAAACAAATAAAAGCCAATTTTCACCTTTGAGAAAATTCTAGAAAATTGAGATCTGGTTCTTTCATATCTTTTATCAAGTTAATGCCTCATGCAAACAAACAAGTTTAATTAACATCAAGATTCAATGAATGATAAATAATAATTGTGGATATTCATATAGTTTTTAGAATTGGGTTTAATATCGATGTTTTAAAATAATTTGCCAGATTTTTTTGTATATAGCTTATAGTTTATTTCTAATCACTTTAACATTGGGTAAATAAAATGTTTGATTCATTACAATTGAAGTTTTATGAATTATTTAAATTGGAAATCAATAACAGATATTGATGATTAAAAAAAAATCATTATTATTATTGAAGAAGTGTAAATTACACTCTAGATTCTCTTTTACTTAAATTCCCTGTCAAAAAATTAATAGTAAAAACATAGATTCCACGGTTATTAATTAATAAAATTAATTCAAAACTGTGTTGGTTTACAATTAGTTCATTGAGATTTATTTCTTTTATTTTTTTTTTCAATATTAAACTATCATTTTTATATGAAGGACATTCCCTAAAAAGAAATATTTTATTTTTTTTTTTCAATAAAGCTAATTCAAAAAAAAAAATGGTTTAAATACTAATAATATCAAATGAGAACAAAAATGATATGAATTTGAGGCTATTTTTGAAGTAAACTTTTCTGAAATAAAATGAAATTTGATTCAAAATCTATTGAATTTTTGAATTAAATCTAATGAATAATCATTGAAACGGTTGATGGAAGTTACCTGGAAATGTGAATGAAATTTTTTATTGAAAATTTAAGGAATCAAATAAAAAAGAAAGAAAAATAAACAAAAAAAATGAAAATATATTGAAATTTCAAACGAGATATTTATTTTTTGATTGTTTTGTGTGAGAAGAGAGAAATATCTACCAAAAATAGGGAAAAAAATAGGAACAAAGAAAAAAAGATCAAGATATTAATATAAATGTAGTAATCAAAAAAGTTTATTGATAAAATCATTCAAAGATCTTTTAAATACCATTTTTTCCTAAATTTTTATTTCTTGAAATACACAAATTTATTTTAATATATGATTTTTCTATTTATTTATGTTATTTGGGATTTTAGGTACCCTTTTTTTCTGTTTAAATATTTTTTTGTTGTTAAAATAACAAAAAAAAAAAAACACAAAAACAAACTAAAAAGACCAAAAATTAAGTCAAATGTCTATTACACTATTATTCCAATTCCAAACAAAAAAACAAATCATAAAAATACAATGTAAAAAAATGAAAATCTTTAAATTTTTTAATCAGAAAAACTGAATAACCATTTTGGATAAAAATGATACATTTTTATAATTTTTAACATTTTTGAAAATGAAAAGTAATCTTTACCATTAAGAAACATTTCAACTTTTTTACACAATGATTAAAAGGATTTATTAAGAGCTTTGATTTATATAATTCTCTCCGATTGTACTTGAATTGTTTGAAAGTGTAATAATAAAACAATCGATGTTTTTCAAGAATTATAGTGATAATTGTATTGAAATTTTCATGAAAATTATTATTTTGTTATGAATTTTCATTGAATTTTGAGGTATTTTTAAAGGACAAATTAAAGTATTTAAAGAAAGTAACCCCAGACCAACCATTTTTTTCCGTTTATCCTTTCAATTTTGGGAGAATTTGTGGCTAATGGTCAAGGCCACAAAGGCAAAGAGGTTCAGTAATTATTGTACTGAAGTTATGATTGGTTTGGAATCCCAATTTCTAATTGGGATTCAAACACTTAAAACCGAAGAAAAGGAGGACACTAAGGAAGATTTGGAAACACAGTGTCTGTTAAAAAATATTAAAAAAAACTGGTCGCTGATGTTGGTATTGAAGAAATATATGTAATGAAGACAAATCCATTCAAAAAACAATTTGGTCTTCGAGAGAGGGTTCAAATTTCAACAAGTGTTGGACATAAAGGTACTAAAATAAAAAAAAATTAAAAAAATTTTGTTGAAAAAAAAAATAAAGCAAGATCATCACTTGCTACTTTAAATTGGAACTATCGGAAGTTAAATAAAAAAAAAAATTATCAGATTCTTCCAACACCTGTAAAAGAATTAATGAACAGAATTCTTTTTACCAAGTTAACATATAATTTTTATCATTGAGAATAGTTTTTTTCTTTTATCAATTTCTTCTTCCTTTTCTTTTTTTTTAACGTTTTGTGGTCCAAATTAGTACTTGGAATTCGAAACCAATCATAACTTCAGTACAATAATTACTGAACCTCTTTGCTTTTGTGGCCTTTTATACAAAAAAAAAATTCTTCAAAAGCAAACAATAAAAAATGTCGGTACACCCATACTGATTTAAATACTTTAATTCCCCCTTTAAGGAATATTTATTTTAAATTACATCAAAATTGATCAAATAAAATTTAATTATAATTTTATTGAAATTCCATACTCTAAAAATTTTTGATGAAATTGTTTGAAATTTCAATACAATTTTATTGATTTCATATATATTTGTTGTAATGTGATTTAATAATCTGATCATTAATTTCCAAAAATATTGATATTTGACAAAAGAAATTTACTTGGATTAAGGGCTATTTATATTTTATGGTCTGATATTATTACTTTCGTTACTTTCAACAATCCTATTGACTTAAAAGTATGTTGGGAAATATCTTGCTAAAAATTTAAAAGTTCGGCTTTTTTTTTCGAAAATTTGAAAGAGTAAAAAATCATTTTTCTGCTAAACAAATTCAAATTTTTCCTTGAAATGATTCGAAAATCAATTTATTTATTGCCAGTTCTATCCAAATTATTTTCAAATCTCCATATAGTTTCCTTCAAGTGTGGCAATTTATTAGAAAATAATTTGAATAAGACCTTGGTTCAATATAAAAAAAAAACCGATTTTAAATTTGCCTTGTTTTGTTTGAAAATTCATTAAATTTTTTGGATCATTAAATTTTTTCCTTTAAATCCTTAAAAATCGTAAAATTTGCAATATTTTGATTTTCCTTTAATTGGCATTCTTTTAAACCATTTTTATTGATTTAGGTATTGTATTTCAATCTCTGAATCACAAAATATTATTAGACCTCAAGATCAATTGGCGAATTTAAATTGTTTTTTTGTCATAAAAAATATTTTTTTCCTCAAAATCATATTTGATCTAGACTAATCCAAATAACTTTGGATTTAATTGAAATTTCAAATACCAAAGGAAATTCTAATATTATTGCTAAGCATTGGATGTTTGTATAAAAACGGGGTAATTCAATTCACTAAAGTCCAAACAAAAAAAATCCTTCAAGTAATTCGATCGCAATCATTATTTTTTCCTAAAATAAACCATTCCAACAAAGGGTAACCTAAACTTTTAAAAATATGATGTTTAAATTAAAAATTTCCTTTTCAAAATTTGATTCAACTTTGAAACAATTAAAATAAAATCCAATTCTCCTTAAAAGTGGAGTGGTCTTTAAAAGAAATAGTTGGTATATTTCATACTTGTTATCTTAAATGTTTTGATGAATTTTACACACTTAAAACTTTTTTAAAACATCATTTGAAATATGTAAAATTATTATATTGTAAACCTCTAAAAGGTTATTTCGCCACAAGGTTATAAACATTTCGCACATCTTGTATAAATTTTATGAAATAATTTTTGTTTGTTTCATATTTATTGTATGTGCTAAATGTTTACCATTGCCTTGATGGTGGATAATAACAAATAAATTCAATTCTATGTTTTTTGTTTTAAATATTCGAAAACAAGGTTTTAATATCTTTTTCTCAAATTATTATATTTTTTTTTTACTTATCAATATTATTATTATACTTATTAAAAAGGTACAAATATAAATCTTTCTCAAAAAACAAAGACTTCATTAAAACTTAATATTGATATGGACGCCATGGCTTCGTGGTCACTTACAACTGGTATTTTTAATCAAACGACTGTTGGTGTTATTGGTAAGATGAACTTGTCAAAACCTTTAGAAACTAATTCATATAAATTTGGATTATCAATTAGTTGGAATGCATTTTAAATTTTAGTTTTTTTTTTAATACATAAACTTTTATTTTTATTTTTAAAAATTCGATTGAGCTTTTTAAGATTAAATACAGAAAATAAACAATGAAAAAATATAGTTTATAATTAAGATGAATATTTAACTGGTATTTAATAAAATAATTAATTAAATAAAAGTAAGGATAAATAAATAATAATCGGAAAAACTAATTTCTTTTCTTTTATTTTTTTTTTTGATAATTTTTTTTAATATAAATTTTGGTAATTGATATTAACACCGAACAAATTTTACTCAAAAGATATCCTAATTTATTTTTTTGAAAAAAATAAAAATTCTAGAAAAAATATATACTAACTATTTAAATAAATTTATTAAGTCAAATGCTGGTAAGAACTTAATTTTGGAATTCTTTTTCTTATTTGAAAAAAAATTAATTAAGTTTTCTTATCTAACTTTAATATTTTATCACAATTACGTTAAGTCATTACAGCCAATTTTTTTTTAAATCAAAAAAAAAATTAATTGATTTGTTTTTAAGTGAAAAATAACTTCCTATTTCACTCAAGAGAAGAAATAAAACAAAAATAAATTTTAGAATTAACAAAAGACAAATTTTTTTCAAATGTTAAGTTTTTAAATAAAAAGAAAAAGTTATCTAAAAACTTGTAACCCATTGAAAAATAATCAGTTTTTTGAAGTTTTACAATTATTTTTTCATTTAAGAATCTAATTGAACGTTTTTTTTTTTTTTTAACATCCTCCAATAAATTATGAAGATTGTAAAAATAAAATTCCTTACAAAGTAACTATACTCGATAAATCTCAACCATTACAAGGTTAACATTTCAAGACAGATTTAGAGTAAATGTAAATAAAAACCACCACAATTTTATCCACTTTATTTCTTCATGTATCTTCCTATAGTAAAATCTTTTTCAGTCAAAAGGGCAAGTTTGATTGAAGAAATTGAACATATTCTATGAGTTTAATTCATTTCCCAAATAAATTTTTAAATTTTAAATCAGACCATTTTTACGAAGTTGTCATTATTTTGTTTTAATTTATTTCTTTTCATTTTTTCATTTTTCATTTTTTCCTTTTGTTTTTTTCTTTAAATTTTCCTTTTATTTTCTTTTTTATTTTTTAAAAAAACGCTAATTTGAAAAAAAAAAAAAAATACATTTGAGACTCCAAATTAACACACAAAAAATTGTGGATTTGTATTTTTGCCTTAAATGAAAATATTTACCAATAAAAAAACATATTGCCAACAATTTTATTTTCCTAAAGAAATTGAGAAATTTTGCACGAGAGGCCCCAATGAAAGGGCAAAAAAAATTAATAATTAAGGATCGAGTCATTTACCATAAATATTTACCATACTCAAGCGGTTTTCCGATACCAAAAAGGGTATTATGAAATAAAACTTCTTTTGGTTGAAAAAATTCAAATAACAAAAAAAAAATTCCATTAGATCTCTTTGTCAAAAAATTCAACGAAGAAAAATAAGTTTGAAAGAGTTCTCAATTTCAAAAAATCAAAATTTAAAAAAAAATTCATCTTTTCTATTTCCAAATGGTTAAATTTCTTTAATTTAAAACAAATTGCTTTTTTGAATTTTGCAATCAATTTAATTCGATTTAGTCTGATTTGTGGTTATTTTATAAGCATCTAAATTTGACCAAGTAAGGATTAGGTAACATTCTTGAAGATAAAAATAAAATGTTTGAAAAATGAAAAAAAAAAAGAAAAAAAAAATCACCGAGATCTCAAAAAGCGCCAAAGAGCTACACTTCAAAACTGACAAAGTTGTTTTCAAAATCGTAATTCACAAACATTCTAATTGTGAATTGAGTGTCGCTCTTTGGCACTTTTTTCTAAAAATGTCCTCATCTTTGGTTATTGATTTTTGGAGATCGATCGTACATCATAGGTTGGTTGGTTTTTGATTGGTGTTAGGTCTTCATAAAAATAACTAAAAAGTTTTTTATCATTTAGAAAAAAAATTTTCACCATAATGACTCAACCCTAACATTTTTTTTTTTTCAAACGTATGGTTTGTTGAGGTATTTCTATTATGAATCTCAACTCTAATATGAAGTATATTATTGCTCTTATTTCAAAACAATTATATGTTAGCTGATTCAAAAAAAAGGTGAATTTTTCATTTTTGCGGGCCTCTTTGAGTGAAATGGGCCTTATAATAATTTTTTCTTCTTCATCTTTATATACGATAAAATAAAAGAAATAAATAAAAAAAAGGACAAACTAAAAAATAAAAAAAAATATATAGAAATAAAAATAAAAACAATTTTTTTTTTTCATTGATTAATCTGAACTATACAATTTACAGTAAATAAAAAAAGATTGACTTCTTTGATTTAATTTGAATGGGGCTTCTTATTTATGGCAAATGGATACATAATAAAAAAAAAAAATTAAGAACAAAAAAAATGAAAAAAAATTTTTTTCAAGATCGCCACAATGTTTAATATTCTTTTTAAAAATTACTACTCCCATAAATCGTATTTCTTTCATCTTTATTTATGAGTAGCTAATATCAAATTAAAAAAAAAAAATAAACAAATGTGATTTACGATCTATCTCCAAAAAAAAAAACAACAATCAAAAAACAGAAATTTTTTTAAAAAAAAAACACAAGATGGAGGACTTTCCCTAATTTAAATATATGTCAATTATTTTTTTGAAATTAAACTGTGTTGAGTTTTGAGGTGTCCCTATTTCGCATTTTTTGATATCTCAAAGAATTTTTTTTCTCTTTTTTCATCATTTAAATGAACTAATTTAATAAAAAAGAATCTAACAAAATACTTTATTTATCAAATACAGAGGGTTATAATAGAAACATAAATTGGATTAAATCCAACTAAATTGATTGCGAAATTCAAGAAAGTAATTTATTTTAAATTAAAGAAATTTGAGTATGTGTAAATATAAAATTAAAGCAAGAAAAAGAGATCCGTTTTAATTTTAAATTTTGATTTTTTGTAATTGAGAATCCTTTTTAAACTTTTTTTTTTTTTAAATTTGAATTTTTTGTCAAAGATGATCCGAAGTAATTTAATTTTTGAAAATTTGTTTTTTTGAAATTTAGGATTCTTTTAGAAATTTTTTTTATAATTGCTTTTTTTGTCGAAGAAGATCCTCTGAATTATTTTTTTTTTTGTTATATTGAATTTTGTCAATCAAAAGAAGGGCTATTTCACAATACCATTTTTTGGGTTATAAGTCACTCCTTGAGTATGGAGCAAATCCACAGTGTATGACTAGACCCTTAAATTTGAATTTTTTAATTGAGAATGCTTTTTAAACTTTTGTTGGTTATTTGAATTTTTTTTATTAAAGATCCTGTGAATTTTTTTTTTAGAAAAAGATTTTTTGTCATTGACATCTTTTTGTAATTTTTTTTTTTTTATTTGTAATTTTTGTATTATTGGTAAAAGGTTTTTTCTTTTTTTTATTTAAATTTTTGTGATTGAAATTCTTGGGATCTTTAATAAAATTTTTGTTTAATTTTTTCAACATAAAGAATTACACTTACACAATACCATTTTTAGTGAGTATGGAACTCCATTCGTATGAAGGGAATTGGCCATAATGATAATCCCTTGAATATTGAATTCGGGCTGTTTGTCATTAAAATGTCTTGAGAACAAAGTTTTTGAAAGAAAAAATTCAAAAAACAAAAAAAAATTAAAATGTATTTCAGGAAATTTTTTTATTTTTTTATTTTATTGATTATGTTTATCTGTAAAAATAGTTTCTGATTAACAATAAAAATATCTAAAAAAAAAAATAGTTTCTTTAATCTGTTTCTAATAAGGATACTTGGCTTTACCCCTCTACAAACCTTTGATAAAAAGATTAATATATAATAGTTAAAAAATAAAATAAGCGAGAAAGGATAAATAGGTATAAAGAATAAAAACATTTTATTTATGAATGGATATAATTTTAAATATGAGAAAGAATCTTCTCAGACTGTTTTTTTTTCAAATTAAAAAATTGCATTTTTATTTCAAGTACGGAAATTGAAAATATAAGAAATATGAAAAATTGTTTATTTAAATACTACTGTTAAAATTTTGTGGTTTCTGAAAAATGAGGAAATTGAATAAAAAAATTTTTTTTAAAATATGATTCTTTGTTAATTCATCATTAAAAAGTAAGATTTTCTTATGACTTGATTTTTTTTTATTGATTTAAGACGATTATAATTTTTTTATTTTTTTTTTTTTTTGAGATTTTTGGTTTTTTTTGATTATCATGATTTTTATTTTTTATTAACATGAAAAATAGTATATCATCATTAATTTTCTTCATTTCTTAGAAATGGAAATAAAAGGTATTATTAGGCTTTATTGAGTTTTAAGTTTATTGATAAAATCAATATTTTTACTTTGTAAAAAACGCAGCATCTAAAAAAATACCCTTATTATTATTTTTTTTTTAAAATTTCAAATGGTAAAATCTTTGATTTTCATCAATTATTTTGAATTATAAATAACCGACAAAGAGTTTAAATTTAGAAAATTAGGTTGTAGATTTAAGTATTTTAATTTGGTTTTTGGAAAATCACAGTTAAGTTTTTGTATGATTTAAATTAATTTAATTACATAAATTCGTATCCTAGCAAAGTGTCATTAAGTTTTTTTAAGTTTTCAGTTTAATCAGAAAACCTCAAGGAAATCACCATTCAGTTTTTTATTTTTTTTTAATTTTTGTTTAAATTTTCTAACTCAAAAAAAAAAAGAAAGAAAACCACCTTTTCTTTTTCCAGAATTCAAAAGAAATAAGCAGAATCAAGAATTTTGCTCAATTCTTTTGAATTCTGGAAAACTTTCAATCTCTTTTCTCGTGTTTTTGTTGATTTGGGAAATCAATAAATTTTCTGAATAGAACAGAAACCCTAATAAAAAAATAAATTTAAAACACCTTTAAAACATTTTTAAAACAAAATTCCCCATAATATTGTCCATTTTTGATTTCAATTTTTTTATAACACTCTAATAACATGTTACAAAATAATTTTAAATATCTAACTCAGATCTTTACTTCTTTTTGTTTTCTTTGTTAACAATTTATAAAATTAGCGAAAATTTATGAACAGCTACCAAATCTTTGAAAAAATTCCTAGACTAGTCTTTGAAAGGAACTTGAAAAAATCTGAAATAAAGTTACCATTTCAATTCACCAAAACAAACAAAAAACTTGAAAAATTTATTTTCAGAACACCATCACAAAAGGGATTGACTTCAAAATTAAATCTAAAATGAAAAAACAGTAAAAAAATTAACGAACTTTTATATTTTTCTTTTTTGTTTTTGAATTTTTGATTTTGGTTAACAAATAATTCTATTCCAAAAAATAGTGAGCAGAATAAATTTAACAATTAATTTATAATTTCTATTATTTTTTGTTGTTCAAAAAAAAATTTGTATCTCTTTTCATTTTTTTTGTTTTCAGTTTTTTCAACTTCTCATTTAACAAATAAAAAGAAAAATTTTACAATAATGAATCCATACTCATACCTTTGTTCAAAGATCAAACTCAGATAATTTTGGTTTTACATTTCTCAACCCTTCAAACCACTTCAGTCACATTACAATCCAAAAAGTACACATACTTCAAACAATCTGTTTTTTTTTCTTATTTTTAAGTTTTTTTTTCTTTTTTTCTTATTCTTTTTCTTGTTTTTTTTTCATTTAAAAAAGCTGATACTGGGTTTTAAGCTAGTTTTCAAAAAATACTATATCTCCGAAACAAAAAAATGCTTGAAGATTTTTTTATGTGTTTGTGTTCAAAACAAGATTACAAAGTTCAACAAATTCATTATATGAAATACTTTGGTGGAATTTTTAGTGCTTTTAAAAAAAGTTAAATCGATACTTGGCATTATTAAAAAGTAAGTCTATCTTATTCAGATCTTCTGAAATTTAAGTTTCTTTTTTCAATTTCAAATCTTATTTTTAATATTTTTTATTATTTTTATTATTTTTGAGATGCGATCCAAGAAAATTACCTCTTGTTTGTCGTTAGGTTTTTTTTAATTTCAAAGAATTACGAAAAATTTTGATTTTATCTTCATTCTTTTGAATTCGAGAAAACCTGACACTTTACGACACTCAACGGCACTTTAAAATTGCTTTAAAGGTTTTTATCCTAACTATAGGGTAGGCAAGATTATAACTTATACAATATAAACTATATTCCAAAAATTTGGACACAATTTAAACAGTTGAAAGAATAACAATAATCCACTTTAAATTCAATTTGGAAAGAATTTTGATTTTACAAACTATTTCATTTTTAGTCTTTTTTGTTTTGTTTTCATTTCCTTTTTTGCTGTTACTTAATCTGTTTCGTTAGATCTGGTAATTTTTTTCAATGGTTGATAGAAGGTTAGTGTTGAGTTTGTTAAATTGGAAAAACAACATACAATTGGTAGATGTTATCTTTACATTTGATCGATCAACAATTGCTGGTGAAATGTCAACAAATTAACCAATACATTTTTTGTTCAGCTCGTTTCATTATTTTGTACACACCAATTTTTATTTTTGAGTTTTATATTTTTTTTCAATTATTTGGATTGAAATGATTACTCATTAAAACATTAATACTGGGTTTCTTAAATGTGGTTTTATATTAAGTTTGGAAAATACAATAAATTGGGGTTTTTTTGCCTATTTTTGATTTTAGGTGCCCAAATTTTTGGAATGGGATTTATTTTCTTTACAAAATGAAAGAAAACATAAAATTCCCTCCAATGACAAGAAAAAGAGAAAGAAAAACCAGAAATGAAAAAGAGTAGGTTTTATTGGTTTGGGTTAAGTGCTCAAGAGCTCTTAATCTGTTAAAGAGTAGTTTTGAAGTGACTAAATTTGTGACTCCTAATGCAAAGAGTAATCAAAAGAATCTTTTAATTACAGCGATTAGAAGTATTTTAAACACAATTTAATATTCTGAAAAAAAAAAAAAAAAAAAGAGATTATAAAAAAAGTAAAAACTTAAAAATGTGTGTTTTTGTGTAACACAAGTGTTGAATGGGCTGGTGGCTGTTTCCTTTTTATAGATTTTTTTCGATCACCACCATAATTTGTTTTAACAAGGAGTTCTAAATATTTGAACAACTATAGATCAAATGAAATAGGTTATTTTATAAAGTTTTAATTTAAGACATTTATAGATTGGTTGAATCTATAAAGTACCGAGTTTTTAAGAATACGATTTGGTTTTCGAAATTTTCTTTCTTTTTTTATTATTTATTTTTTTATTTTTTTTATTTTAATTTTAAATATATTTTTATACCTATTTATTTTTCAAAAAATTATTCTTATCTTTATTTCAATTTCTTCTTCCACATATAAAGCAAATAGGATTTTAATCATTTGAACAAAAAAATGAACAGAATCACAGTAATCTCAGAAATCTCAGAAATCACAGAAATCACAGAAATCACAGAAAACTAAAAACTCATTACTTTAATTTCTTTAGAATTCAAAAGTGGGTAAATCAATTTAATATCAACATTTCAAAGACCCAAAAAAATATTTATCAATAAATATACATTACCATTCGAATAAATATGATATTTACCTGAAGCAATAAACTCATTCTTACTTACTTTCTTTTCTTCTTTTTTTTTTCCATACAAAAAAATAAATATAAACTAAGAAGAATTTCATTTTTTAATCTTCTCAAATAATTTAATACCAGAATTTCATTTTATTATTGTATTTAAAATTTTACAACATATTTATAATAATTATAAAACTTTACTATAACATGTTATATAAATTTTATTTTTTTGCTTTTAAAACAATTTTATTTTATAACAATTTTAAAACATGTTCTTCAAATGTTTTTTTTTGATTTTGTAAATTTAAAACATATCTTGTAACACGTTTTAAGATATATAACATGTATAAGGTATGTTACAAATCTTTAAAACGCCTTTTAAAACAATAAAAAAATGTTTTAAAATGTGAGTATTTTTTAAAACATGCTTTAAAATGTGTTATAGTTATTATATATGATTTGTATTTCAAATTTTAAAACACATTCATCCTTTAAAACAGGTATATATCACACATATAACATGTTATAAAAAAAGTTTTTTATTAGGGAAGTCTCGAGAAATCCGTCATTAATTTTTTACAATTGAGGAAATAAAAAGAAAATTTAAGAAATTTTCTTTTTATTTCTTCATTTTTCTTTTTATTTCTTCATTTTTCTTTTTATTTCTTCATTTTTCTTTTTATTTCTTCATTTTTAGTTTAATTTATAGTATAGTGCCGTTGAGTGCTTTGTTTGTTTTTAATTTCAGAAAAATAAAGAAAAATAAAGAAATAACAACTTTGAAATAATGAATGTTTTATCTGAAAATAACAGCAAATTTTAATGAAGTGTCTTGAAAATAATCAAAAAATTCTTACAAGAGTAAGCAAAATCCAAAAATAGCAACAAATTTAAAGTCTTCTTCCTCTTCTTCCACCATGTTTTCTAGTTCCATCAGTTGGGATTGGTGTAACATCTTCAATTCTTCCAATTTTCATTCCTGCTCTTGCAAGTGCGCGCATGGCTGCTTGACCCCCTGGACCCGGTCTTCTTCTTCTGTTACCTCCTCTTCCTCTAATTTTAATATGAAGAGCATTAATATTAAGTTCCTGTTTTTTTTTTGTTTTGTTTTGTTTTGTTGAAAAAAAGTATAATTTGTTATTGAATACAAGCCAATTAAAAAAAGAATGTGAAGAACAAGAAATTAAAGATTTAGAATGCTATTGTGAAAAGGAATATTTACTTTACAACGAGTAATAATGTCTACAACGGCAAGCATTGCTGCATATGGCGAAGATTCATCACGATCTGTTTTTACTTTTTGTCCGCCTACGAATTTTGAGAAACATTAAAATTGTTTTTTGTTTTGTTTTTATTCGGATTATTGGTATTAAAATTAAAGTTAAGGTTAATTTTGTTTGTTTGAAATAAATTTTGATTTGCTGGGCAATTGGTTTTGAAATAAAGTTCACCACACTCACAAAAACATATCGTAAAACCTAAAAAAAAAGGTAAAAAATGTAAATACAGACCTGATACTCTTGCAATTGTTTCACTTCCTGAAAGATCTGTTACATGGATGAAAGTGTCCTTTAATGTGATTTGTTTCAAGCAACATTGACAAATATTTTGAATAACCATACAAAGACAAAAAAAGAAAAATAAAAAAAAAAAAAAGCAAAATTTAAGATCAAGTGCTTTTACAATCAACAAAAATTTGATTTTTGATTCGTAAAGAATAACCTATCAAATTTGTTTCTTTTTCTTTTTGTTTTGTTTTTATTTTCTTTTTTTGATAAAAAAAAAAAGAATTTGAATAAAAATTTGGTAATTATTTATTTACATTCCAAGATGCATAAATATGTGCAACACCAAAAACAAGTTCACCTTCTTTTACCAAAGGTCCCATTTTTTTTTCTTCAGTTTCTTTTTGTTGTTTCTTTTGTTGTTTCTTTCTTCTGCTCATTGGTAAAGTAAATCTAAAATAAAATCGGTAATTAAAAAAAATGAAATCACTTGGAAATAGTTAATCTCAGATCAATTTAGAAGCTTGGTTAATCATTTTTTTGAGACTTTTTTATCATCATTGTAATTAATTCATACAACAAAGTGTTACTTGAAAATTAGGAAGGAATTTTAAGTGTTTGTGAACTTCACCCCACTTGAGAATAAATCAGTTTTAATTTTAGTAATGAGAAATTAGATCTCAATAATCCGAAAGTTAAATCGATAATACTAGAGTTAAAATATATCAAACTTTTCCTTTTTTTGATATTCCCTCTTTAGAGATACAAACTTGGATAATTTCAGTAGAAAGAATTACAAAATCTTTTCAAGAATTAGTAATTTATTCTTTGGTTTGACTTTATAAATTTTTGTTTTGAAGAAAGACCGAAAATCGTTTTTGCAACAGACCTTGTTTTTTCAATGTAGAAATCTTACTTTATTCTAAAATCAATAAACTTTTTCATTTTTTTATTTTTATCCTTTTTTCAAATTGAATTTTTTTATTTTGCTAATTAATTTTTTTTTTTTTTTTTTTGTGTGTTTATTTAATCTTGAGAATCTTTTTTCCTTTTTAAAGTAATTTTTTGTCTTTGTAAATGATGATAACAATCTGTCAATCCACTGATTAATAAAATTGATTTATAATCTTTGATGAGAAAACTTTCTGAAACACAAAGACATTAATTAGCTTTTTTTTTTTCTTTTTTTTACTTTTTTTTGATTTGCTTTTTGTTTCTAATATTGATCTTTTTATTTCCTTGATTTTTCTCCTTACTTGACAATTTTTGAACAGATCAATGAAGTACCAATAGTAATCTCAATTGATTATCAGTTTTTTTCTTGATTTAGTGTGAAATGCTTTTTTGAGATCTTATTTTGAAAAATAATTCTTAAAATTCTAGTTTAGAATAAGAAATAAAACATCACTTTACCTTTCGTTTTATAATTTTTAACAACCAACTAATCTTTACGACTAGTTCAGTATGAATAAAAACTTTTTTTTTTTTTGTTTTCCTTCAATTAAACTTTTTTTTTTTCGTTTTCGCAAACCAACACAACAATCGTATGAAGGGAATAGTAACTCTTAATTATTTTTTTGCCAAAAGGTAGTATGGTAATTGTTTATACACAAGGAAACAATTAAGCCTGAAGTGTAACGGTATTTCTCAACTTTAGAGAAATGAATAATAATTTGTTGAAGATGTCATTTTTTCTCAATTGTCTTTTCAGTAAAAAGATCTGATCCTTTTTGGTTTTTTGGATCTAAATTAGAAATAGTTAAATTTGCAAAAAAATTTAATTTTGAAGAAATTTCACTTTTAATAATTGCTGAGAGTTCTGTATGAATAAATAACATTGAAATTTAATCTAATTTTAAAAAGACAATAAAATATATCAAATATTTTTTTTTTTATTTTTATTGAAGAAGTGTAAATTACACTCTAGTTGCCCTTGGACTTAAATTTCTGAAATTAAATTTAAGGGTGAAATCATAGAAATATAATTTTTAATTAATGAAAACAATTTCACAGTGTATCATGGTTGAAAATTATTTCATTAAGATTTATTTCTTTTCATTTATTTTGAAAAATTAATCGATTTTTTTCATAGGAATGACAGACTTATAAAAAAGTGATCAATATTTTCTATAATTTCCTTCTGTTTATACTTTAAACATAAAGGACAAAATTTATTGGAATTTTTATTTGGTACATAGTAGTATCTATGTAAGCAGTTAGTAAATGTTCTGAATTTTAGAATTGTTGAACTTGATGTTTAACTTAAATATCATTGGATTTTAAAAAAATGTTTTGATATTTTATTATTAAAAAATATTTTTGAACCTCCAGACTGGTAGAATTCAACAACTCATTATATTTATATTTATATATTTCTTTTTTTCTTTCAATAATATCTTTTGAATTCCAATTGATTTTCATATTTATTCTTTGATTAATTTTGTTAATTTTTCCAAATTAGGGAGATATAAATTTCCTAATTTCTTTTCGAATTTAAATTTCTTTTTATTAACCGAAATTATCATATTTTCGATTTATAATTCTGTTTTTTTAATAAGAATTTGTAAGTTCCTGTTTATTTTATAAATTCCAGTAAAGTATGAATTAATCCAAGAATTTAAATAATTTAAAGTTTTTATTTCACAATTAACTAAAGAAATCAAATATTAAATCTTTTCGGGATCTTAAAAAAAATGATCCTCTATTTCATTTTCATATAATTAGTAAATTTCTGAAATTTAAAAGATTAAACAATACCCCTTTTCAAATATTGAGAGTATTAACAATGAAAAATTAGTATCAAAATCAATAATTTGATAAGACCATTATTGTTTCTTTTCCGTTGTAATTATTATTTTGAATTAATTTTATTTGTTTGAAAATATTTGTAAAGATGAGAAATAACGGTAAACTATATTAATGCATTTAATATTTGAATGTTAATAACCAACCGAAAAAAAAAAAATAAGATGGGTCTATTAATTATAGCCAGCTTGAAATTTAAGGTACAAACTTTCAAGGAAATTTAAGGCACAAAAAAATCTCAAATTAAGGCACAAAATTTATAATTTTTTTTTACAATTTATTTTACTAGAATCAAAATTTTGTGCCTTTGTTTGAGATTTTTTTGTGCCTTAAATTTCGTTGAAAGTTTGTGCCTTAAAAGTGGAACTGACTGTACTTTTTTTTTGAACCTTTTTATTTGTATATTATTAATTCTTCATTTTTTCTTTATTATTTTTCTCTTTAAAGTTTTAAAATACTTTTTATTTGTGTTATCATCCAGCAAAAATCAAAAGTTTCCGATTTGTTAAATAAAATCAAGAAAAAAAAAAAAATACCATACCCGCTATACAGAACCATTTCAACCATATTATAATAAATATAAACATCTTTCTTGTCAATTTTTGTCTTTTTTACTTTTTTTTTTTTCATCTCCATTTTTTTAAAGATTCTTTATATTAACCAATTTTTTTTTTCGAAAACTGGGTTAAATTTAAAAATACTTGTAAGGAATGTGTTTAATCATCTTCTGAACGTGGAGTTACAAATTTAATTACTTCAAAATTTTCTCTTTAACAAATAAAGTTGATTTAATACTGAACACTTCATAATAAATAATATCTACTAAAGATTCCAGACAATTTTTTTTTTTTTTAGAATTTATCGATATGAACAAAAATACTTTGGATTCAGCATATCCTCAATAAGTTTTTTATCGAATCAAAATCAAATAAAATCATTTTCTTTACTCTATCCATGTATATAAGAGATAGATAACGTTTCAAAAGTTTACCAAACAACCTAAACACACAATCACAAATTTAACTGATTATTTATTTGATTTGTTCTGATTCCTCGATTCGTAGTTTTACATTTCAATGAAAAACTCTAATAGGAGCTGAAAAAAAGTTTGTTAAAAAGATCACCACAAATGAATGAAATTTTCTCTTCTTCTTGTAGTTTATTTAATTTGTGGAGTCAATGACCACATTTTTGAAAAACTTTTCGATGAGAGATCCTGGCTCATTTTTTGAATGGGCTATTAATTATTTGATCATAGTATTTATGTGGAATTTTAATATGTAAAGTTATAGAAAAAAATTGAAAAGTAAAACGAATTTTATTAAAAAAAAAACCAATTTATATTATTTTCACTGTTTTGTGAATTAAACTTAACTTGTGGATTGTCGTGATTTTCTAATTTTCTATAACAAAGTTGGGTTAATCACGATTTTAAAATATTACCATCGTGCATTTCTTGTTTATCTAGTGGTTATCCACGCTATTGCCAAACACTCTATTGTTTAAATTAAATTTGAATAATAACAAAGAATCTAACAACAATTAAAATTTACAAATTAAAGTTAAATATTATAATAAAATTTATTCTTTATTTTTTATAAATATCTTGAGTACCACCTTGCTTCATGTCATATTTTTTAAAAGTGAATCCCGAAAATCGATTATCTCGATAATCATTAACCTTTTCAGTAATATTTAATGATTCTGGTTGTTCCAATTCGACTTCATCTTCATCAAAATAACTTGTGTCAAAATAAGAAATATCCAAGTCGTCTTCGACTTTTGGTATAAACGGCGGTGTAGAAATGTGCAAATTTTCCCATTCAATTCCTTTAAAAAAGGGATGCTTTTTAATTTCTTCGATTCCTTTGCTTCCCAACCTTTTACTTGATTTATTGATTAATTGCCTAACAAAATCCCAAGCATCAGGGGAAAGGATTTCTTCATCTGTTTTATCATCCTTTGGATTTTCAAGCGAAGTTTTATAATTTATTACATTTTCTAATGTTTCTTCGATATTTGCCCCAGTAAATGGCGGAAAGCCTGTTAACATTTCATATACCATGCAACCTAAAAATATTTATGAAAAATAAATTTAAGAGTATAAAGATCAAATTATAGACATATAAATATTCATTTAGCAATAATCATAACAGCAACAACATTAATAACAACAATAGAAATATTTAATCATTTAAGAAAATGTATTTATTTTGGAATATAGGATTTTTATTTATTTATTCATTCATTGAAGAAAATAGCAAAATTCATCCCATCTTGTTATAAAGATTTTTTTGAGTAGAAATTATTATTTAAAAATTTTTAATAATTAATATCATTTTAAGATAATCAAACTACAAATCATCTTTTCGTGTCAAGTTTTAATGGATTTTCTGTTTCGTAATAAAATAGATAGCATTTTTCAGAAAAAAGCAGGAAAATTTAAAGGAAATTATTAGTTTTTTTTTTTTAATAATTATTTTAATTAGAAAATGGGTAAATTTTCTAATAAAAATAAGAATTTAAAAAAAAAAAAAAACAGTCTCTCGATAACTCTTATCAAAATTTCTAAATAAGAAGTCCGTCCTCATAATAAAAATCTATTAGGGGAAAAAAAAAATAAAAAATTCAGATTTTTAAAATACTTTTGAGGTAATTTGTTCACAAATTGTTTTAGAGCAACTAGGTACTCAATTGGTGAAAACTGAACAAGTATAAAACAAAAAAATCTAAAATCTAAAATTTGAATATTGTATAAGAAGAAAACAACAAAAAGAATAATTTCAATCAAATTTGGTCTTTAACATAATAAATATTACAAAAGAAATGGAAAACTTTTGAACTACGAAACTAAATTTCAAATTTTATGATCTTAAAGAGGAAGGCCAATTTCATAAAGAAATTGCAACACCATAAAATTGGATCACATAGCCGAATACCTGAAAATGGTTGAAATAGAGAACATTGACTGGGATAATATGGAAAAAGACGAGATCAAAAAAAATAAACTCCATGATGAGAATCATATCAAAACAATACGAGCTAAAGTGCACTCGTACCAAGGTGAAGAAAACTGAAAACTGAAAAAATACCTCAAAATCAGCCCGATTCCCAGAAAAATTCAAGGAAAAACTGCCATACTAAAAACGAGAAATCATCATTAACCGCATTAAAACTGAAAAAATTATATACCGTTTTGAATGGATACACAAACAGATGGGGAGAAAGGAGGAGAACTCCAAAATATGTACATACTGTAAAAAGAAAGTTTATGATGTATGCTTAATTTCAAAAATAATGGCAGATTTTTCATCAGAAAAAATTTTTTAATTTTTTTTTTTTATTTTTTATTGAGGAGGAAGTGTAAATTACACTCTAAGTGCCCTTTTACTTAAATTCCCAAAAATTTGTTTAATTGTTTTTTTTTTGAATAATAATGTATTTTACTAAAGTGTTTAGAGATAATAACCAATATAGATTGATTAATAAAAATATAGTGTCATCACTTTATTTTTTGAAAGACAAATGAAAAAAGAAAAAAATAATAATAATAAATTTTGCCACTAATTTTGAAATGTGGCTTAGACCACTTCATATGGGGCTGTAAAAGATATGAGAAAACTAGAAAACAATGGAAAAAACAACTCAAAAAAAACAAAAACTTTGGCTTCAATATAATAGTCAAAGAGGATACAGATGAATTATCGAGGAAAATGAACAGAAAAGACATCTATGATATTACAATAGAATACCTTTAACCAATATGACTCAACACACTATTAGGAAAAAGAGCTCAAAACTAAATCATCCACTAATCACCCACACACATTAATTTGAATCAAAAGACTTTAGAGTTTCTCACATCAATTATTCTTTACTTTTTCATTTTTTTCTTCTTTTTTTTTACATTTCTTTATTTTTTCTTTTTTTAGAATTTTTCTATTCTTCTTTTTTTTACTTGTTTATTTTTCCTTTCGGGAATCTAAATTAAGTCTCAAATACTTCTAATGACTGTGTCTATTTTAGAAGCTCTTTGAATTGTAAGTTACAAATTTAGTAACTTCAAAATTCCCCCATTACCAGATTCAATGATTCTCTAATTTAACCATTCACAGTAACAATAAACACAATTCCAAAATTTTGGGAATAGTTAAAACAGTTCAAAGAATAACAACACTACAATTTCATTCAATTTGGAAATAGTTTTGATTTTAAGGGACTAGTCTCTATTAAATTTTTTTAGGTAAATTTAATAGAGATTTAAAAATTTTTTTGCCAATTACTTATATTTGAAATCAAAGTGAAAAACTACTTTGTATAGTAATGGAATCTCGATAAATGACATTCATTAAATTTAATTATTGTTTTTATAGAAATAAAAAATTTTTCCTTTTTTTACTTTTTTGAAAGTTGCTTTTTTTCAACTTTTCGCAAAAATATAAAAAATAAAAAAAAATATGAGCAAGAAAGCAAAACTTTGTTGTGTTTGTGAAAGACCTACAAAAAATAGTTTGAAAAATAAACCTGAAAAGGTTTTTTTGGATTTGCATGAAAAAACAGTTTGATTCAAAAAAAATATACAATATATGCTTTACTCAAAAAAAAAGATTTTCTTTCTTTCTTGTACCATTCTTTTTTTCATGAATCTACTCTTTGAGTTTACACTCTTTAGTTTTTGTTGAATTTGAAGTTTTTTTAAGGGTTCCCAAATTATCATTCCAAAAGTTTTTGTCAGAGTCAAAAAAAAGAAAAGAAAAGAATAAGAACTATTTTTTTAAAATGTAATTATTGATAAAACAAATTGAGTTCTTTATAGGGTCAAGTTGGATGAACAGAAGTGAAAGAGATAATATTCACTAGTTTTAAATTATTTTTTCGTTTTTCAAAATGAGAATAAATATTATTTTTGAGAAAATAATTAAATCCAAAATTAATCAAAAAATTCTCATCCGTTAAAGATATTTTTTAAAAAAAAAATTTGTAAAAGTCACTTTTTTGACAGAATTGTAAAATATTAAAAAAAACAAGAACTAAAAGTTCTAACATTGAAAAAACCTGTCTATTTTCAATTTTAAACATATTTCAAGATAAGGATTCCTTATTTAGTTCTTTGTCAAAAAAAAAATTAATAGAGACTATACCCTTAACAACATTTTTGTATCATTTTTTGATCTTTTCTGTTTTTTTTTTATTTTTTTTTTCCAGTTAAGTAAAAGTTTCATTTCTTGGATCGAAAATTTTTTTTTGATGGCTGATATTAAGGTTAAAGTTGAGGTTAGTTAAATAGAAAAAGTACATAAAATTAGTTGATGATATCTGACCGTTTGATCGATCGATAATTGTTGGTGGAATTTCAACAAATTTAGCAATACAATTCTTTTTTTTCTATTCATTTCATCATTTTGAACACATTAATTTTCATTTTTTAGTTATATTTTTCTTTTCTTTTTTAGATAAAAATGATTACATATAAAAATATGTATACTGGATAAATTAAACGTAATTCAATATTATGTTTTGGGAAAATACAAAAAATTTTTAGAAAACGAATTTATGTTTCAAATTCTTCTAATGACTGTTCCTATCTAGACGCTCTTTGAATTAGAAGACACAAATTTTGTCAATTCAAAATTCACTCTTTACCAGAATAAGTGTTTCCAACATTTAATCCCTAACAATAAATCCAAAAAATTGATATTTTTTTTACCTATTTTTAATTGTGAGCTAGTCCAAATTTTTGGAATGGTGTTTAATTTTCAATGAAAAATTTAGACTTATCACAGTGGAGAAAAGTTTATAAATTTAATGGCTCAAAATTTCATTTGTTTTTTTTTTTCCAATTTTGGTATGCGGATATGCGATGCTGGAATCTTTTTTTTATTTCAAAATTTCTCAAATACAAATTAAGGTTGTTTTAAAAAAGTGAGGAATAAAAGTTTTAAAAAGCCATGTCCAAACTAAATCCCATTCCAAAAATTTGGACACACCCAAAATCCAAAATAGCCAAAATAACAAACTCAATTTATTATATTTTTCCAAACCTAATATAAAACCACAATTAAGTTACCCAGTATTAATGATTTTATAAGTAATCATTTTAATCCAAATAAAAGAAAAAAAATATAAAACGAAAAAATAAAAATCGGTGTGTCCAAAATAATGAAACTAGCAGAACAAAAAATTAATTGGTTAATTTGTTGAAATTTCACAGATAATTGTTGATCTATCAAATGATAAGATAATTGACAAATTGTATGTACTTTTTCTATTTAGCTAACCTCAACACTAACCTTCTATCAACCATCAAAAAAAAATTTCCAGATCTAACGAAACAGATTACGTAACTGGAAAAAAGGAAATGAAAACAAAAACAAAAAAGACAAAAAATGAAATAGTTTGTAAAATCAAAATTATTTCCAAATTGAATATAAAGTGGAATATTGAAATTCTTTCAATTGTTTTAGCTGTGTCCAAATTTTTGGAATTTAGTTTATTTGATTCACTCATATTTCGCAATATCACAACCTTTTTTTAAAATTTTTCTCGAATACGAGATGTTTTACAATTTGCAGGTGTTTATTTGGTTCAATTTAAATTTGAAATCAGCCATTTTTTTTTAAATTAATAACAAATTAGAGTAAATGAAAAAGGAGATCTATCAACGAAGTCAAGAAATTAAATTATTTCAGAGTCATTTTTGTAGGAATTACAACAAAGTAGAGAAATTCAATTTACTCATCTAATATTTGGTAAAACTGAAAAACAGGCAAATGGTAGAAGACGGAAATTTGTAACAAACAAGTTATCAATTTGAAAATTTTTTTATTTTTTATTTTCAAAAGTGTTAATATATGCAAATTACGAAAAAATTTTTTTTATTCGTTTACTAGTATTTGAAATTTAAATGAGATCCCTAATAAAAAAAGTTTTTTATAACATGTTATAAACGTGTTGTAAAGGTGTTATAAACGTTAAAAATGTTATAAAATTTTATAACATAAATGTTTGTTATAAAAAGTGTTATAAAAATTGTAACATGTTATAAGCCCGTTATAAGAATATTTTTTTAAAAAATATTGAAAAAATCAACATATGTCCCTACGACCCAAAAAACACTAAAAATGGAAAACTGATCAAATACTTTTCATTAATACAATTAAAAAAACTAAATGAAAAAATAAAAATACATAAAGTTTCAATTCAACTTTTTCTTGAAAACATTTTTTGCCAAAATCATTGAATTCACACTTGAAATTATGTATATTTTTAGATACACTATCTTGTTTTAACTCATTTACTAAAACAAATTCTAAATTATGGGAATTTTTTTTTCACAAAAGGGACTAATTTGGTCTTCAAATGTTTTTTTTAGTTTTAAATGGTAAAATTAAAAAAAAGTTAAACTAAAAAGATAAACTCTCTGAAAAAGCATTCTAATTTAATAGATTAGCTTATTCTTTGATTTCAAGCTTTTCTCAACCCCAATTTTTCAAAAAAAAATAAAAAAAGTGCACACTAATTTCAAAAAATATTTTCGATATTCAAAAGTTGAGAGTGTTTTTATTCTAAAAAAATTTATCCCAGTGGTTAATTGAATTAAGTTATAAGCTAGATTTCGAAAAATATTAATCATAAAAAAATAGTGCTTAATTTTATTAAGGACATATAAAAGGAAATTTTGTTATAAAAATGTTATTGATGTTATAAAAAAATTTTTTTATTAGGGGATAAACGTTTCAGCTACAGTCTCATTCTTTTTTCAATTCTGATGAATATTCCTTTCAATTAGTGTTTCTTAATTTGACCTAAATATGCTAATTTATGGCATAAAAAATACCAAAATAATAAAAAGAGATCACAAATTGTAATCTTTTTCTTTGAATACAATATTTGTAAAAAGAAAATGTAAATGAAGTGAAGTTAAATTTTTTCCCGTTTCTTATTTCAATACCATATCATTTTTCATCAGACATTGGATTTTCAACCTTTTGAGCATTACTATATCCTAGATGAAATCTTTTATAAAAAACACTTTATGCTCTGCAAAAATTGGTCATAATAATTCTTAAATAACGTACAAGATAAGAACAAAAAAAGAAAAAAAGAAAAAAAAAGAAGAAGAAGAAGATAAAAATGTTTACCAAAACTCCAAAAGTCTACTGTCTTTGTATAACCCTTTTTTTCTAAGATTTCAGGCGGGATATATTCAGGAGAGCCAACAACAGTAAAAAATTTGTTTCTTCTTTTTTGTTGAAATTGTCTTTTTGAAAGAGTTGATGTACGCTTTTTTTTTTGTTTTTTTAATTGTTTTTTTGTTTTTTTATGAATTTGTTTCACTGTTTCTCTCCATTGCTTATTAAGAATAAACTTTTTTGATAATCCAAAATCCGTTAATTTAACGTGACCGTCATGATTAATTAAAAAATTTTCAGGTTTTAAATCCCTTCAAATAAGTAAAGTGTAAAAATTATTTGATAAAATCAATAAATTGAAATTTTAATAAATGAGAAATGAGAAATGGTAAAGGAAGAAGGACAAAGAATAAATGAGAAATGAGAAATGAGAAATGATAAATGATAAATGATAAATGATAAATGATAAATGAGAAATGAGAAATGGTAAAGGAAGAAGGACAAAGAACAAAGTTATTCAGTAAAAGTTATTAAAAAAATTCCAAGTGTTACCTATGAGTGTATCCAATTTGGTGAAGATCTCCAATTGCTAATAACATTTCAGCAGCATAGAACCGCGTTGTGTTTTCATCCAAATATTCAATATTCATCAATAACGCTTTCAGATCACCACCTCGTAGGAATTCCATTGCCAAATATAGGAACTTGTGATCCTGGAAGGAATACAAAAGCTTCACTAGCCAAGGGCTGGAATGTTCTGCAAGGACTTGCCTTTCAGACATGATATGCTCAACCTTATTTGTTTTTTTAATTAAACTTTTTTTCATTCTTTTTAAAGCAACCATCTCGTTTGTGTCAGTCTTCCGACAAAGAAACACATCACCATACCCGCCTTGTCCAATCTTTGCAAGGATTGTAAATTGCTTGATGGTCATTTTTGTTCGTTTCTTCCTTAGGAAATTTGTTTCTTTTTGGTAGTGCAGTTTGATCGCTTTCGATCTTTCGTTTTTGTTGCTTTTTGAACTTTTTAATTGCCTTTTTAAATGCTCAATTCGTTGCTGCCTGTTATACAAATAATAGAAATATTCGACATAACTTTGCCTGACATATTCCTTATATATTTGTGCCCTTTTCATTGTTTCCGGCGACATTTCCCCCAAGGGAATGTCTAGTCCCCCATTTCCTTGAAGAGGAGCTTTTGTTGTTTCTTTTTCCTTTTTGATTTCTTTTTCCTTACCTTTACCCTTACCCTTACCCTTTTCCTTTCCCTTTCCCTTTCCTTTTTTCTTTTCAGTTTCTTTTTCCTTTTCAATCTCTTTTTTTTCTTTTAATTTTTTTTCTTTTGATTTTTTTTCTTTTGATTTTCCTTTTCTTTTTTTTTTATTTCTTTTTTTCTTTTTTTGTAAGTCAGTCATTAGTGAAGATATTTAAATCGGAAAAATTTGGATTGTCTTTTTGCACAAAAGTTAAAAGGTTGGAAAAATAAATTTCGAATTAGAGAAAATAAGGTTTACTAAAATGGTTTTAAGTTTGTTAAATTTCAACCACTCCATATTTTGTTCTGATTGTATTTGAAAATTGAGTAAAAAAGTTCTTGTTTCATTGATTAAGAAGGTTTTTTAAATAAGGAATTGTTTCGGTTATTTATTGATATTAATTGGACTTTCAGTTCTTGACTACAAATAATTATTAGTGTCTTATTTTGTTATTTAGAAATTGAAATTTTGAGTTTAATTAATTCCTTCTCTCAAAAAACAAACAAGTAAGGTTGTAAAAATAACTCCTGAATGAAAACTTAATCAGTATTTCAAAATAAGAAAGTTTTTTCTTTTTTAAAGATAACCTATTCATTTATGAATAAAAGATTTTTACAATAAACCAAAAGTTAATCCAAAATTGGCTTCTTAAAGTTCTACTATTTAAAAAGGAATTCTAAAAAAGGAGATCAAATTTGTAACTTTTTCCTCAAAAATAGAGTAATATATTGAAGACTTTTTTTATTATCAAAAAAAACAAAAAATTTCAAAAAGCTATATAAATTTGGAAAAACTTTAACAAATTTAATTCTTAATTGATTATTTCCAAAACAAAATCTCAGAGTTTAAATTCAAAATTGATTTGAACTCTGATACACCATTGGGTAGTAAATTAGTTTTTGCTTTGGAATAAGAAAAAAAAAGTATGGATTATATTTTGAATCATTGATTTTAGGTTTTTGACGATCTTTTTTTTTTCTCGATCTATAAACTATCTTGACAGCTATTATATATTTTATTTATTGAAATTATTATAGAAGTTATTTTGTGTGATTGTAATTCAATACGAAGAATTTCTAGTACACCCTATAAGACCACTTGGAAGACAAAAAAGAAACTTTAAAAGGAAAGAATAAACAAACAAAGATTGAACTTATTTTTAAACAACCTTTTTTTTCAGGAAATATTCTTAAAAACAGATATATTCCCTGTATTTTTGTACTTTTTATCCTTGAACCGTCTCTTATAAACTCTGTTTCAGTCAAAGGTGCCCAACATTTTTTTCAAATATCAATTATTTTATATATAATTGATCTTTGAAAAAAAAATAAGAAATACGTAGAATAATACACATCAAAGAATTGTTGATATATGTCTGAATGTTAACTAATTAACCAATAAATTTTCTTAAAAATTTCAAAACTCAAATTCTGAATGCCCCATCAAGAAAAACAACAATCTTGGTTTTGACCTTCTATTAGTATTTGAATAATAAATAGTGTAAAATTTTCACTTCATTTTGCATACTTTTCTTTTAGAAACCAAGTCCTCAAACGAAGTGGGTTAGGATTTGTGGAATATATTTACAAAAGGAAATAAAAATGAAGTGAATATTTTTCATATTTATTATTCAAATATCAGGATCAAAGCTTGAATAAAATTCCAATCGAAATCAATATGATTTCTCAACAATATTTACATGGTTTCAATAACGTTAGAATAACACATTTTTACCAAGTGACTATTTATCTTGCAATAAAAAAAATTTTTTTGCAACGAATTTGTATCAAATAGAAAACAAAAAAGTACAAAAATGTGAAAAAATGATTTCAATTTTGAAAATTTCCAAAATTAAATATTTTCTTCTAATATTTATTCAAACCTATTTAATATATGTAAACAACACATTACAACTGAACCCCTTTGACTGAAAAATAGTTATATATATATATATATATATATATATATATATATATATACAGTACATCCAGTTCCACTTTTAAGACATAAACTTTGAACGAAATTTAAGGCACAATAAAAATCTCAAATTAAGGCACAAAATTCAAATTCTGTAAAACAAAATATGAAAAAAAAAATTCCAAAAAATGTGTTTTAATTTGGAATTTTTATGTGCCTTAAATTTCGTTTAAAAGGTTGTGTCTTAAAAGTGGAACTGACTGTAGTTCTAAACCAATAGTGAAATTTGACAGACATAGAAATATACTTGTTGTCTCAGTTAAATGCAAAAAAAAATCTTTTGTTATACGCTATCATATATATTTTATGGTTTGACATTGGTTTTTTAAAAAAATTTCTTATTTGAAAGACTAAGAAAAAAATCTTTTTGTTTATGAAATAAATTCAAAAATGTAAAAGAAAGCTTCCAAAGATCTAAGATAGAATGATGGTTACTTTAAAATGGGATTGTCTTTTGATTTTAAGGTCTTTAGAAATTATGGATCCACCAAAAAAGTAATGATTTTTCCAAATTATTGTTCATTTAAGAAAGTTCGTATTCAAAAATTAAAATTCTAATATTTGATCGATGGTAAATTTTTGTTCTATTATAAAATTTCATGGAATCTAATAGGCTATCACATAACCATAAAATCCAGTATAAAAAGTCAAATATGATAAAGAAAATGAATTTTATGTTTATCTTAGATTTCACAGCAGGATTGGAAAGCCTATATATATATATATATATATATATATAAACTATTTTTCAGTCAAAGGGAACAGTTGTAATAGGTAAAATACATGTGTTAAAGGGGTTTGCATAAATATTAGAAAATTTTATTTTGGAAATTTTCAAAATTCAAATCATTTTTTCACATTTTTGCACTTTTTTGTTCTCTATTTGGTTAATAAGAGTGAAAGTTAAAAAGTTCCCATTCTATATACAAATATAATTTTGGTTTTTATTCAAACACTGTTTAAAAATAAAACTTGAAAGAGGGTTTTTATAAAGATATTTTGACAATTAAAGAAACTGGCTAGGTTTTTTAGAGTGTTCTGTTAATTTTGAAAATCATTTTTATTTCTTGATAAAATATAAAAAACTTGAAAAAAATTACAGTTAAGTTTTTTTTTATTTTTCTTTTGATTTTAAAACCAAAAGTTTTTATTTACAAAAACTAAAAAAAAAAAAAAAAAAAAAAAAAGCGAGGGGGGGGTCTCTTGAGTACTTTACAACACTGGATTGCACGTCTTGAGTTGGTTTTGTGACAAATTGTTCCAAATTCTGAAAGATATTGATAAATATGAAGAAATGTTATAAGATTGTTAAACTTCATTTTTTATCATAAAGCGGAAAATTTTTTCAAAAAAATCTCTAAATTTTGTATTTTTAAAATACACTTATATAATAAACATTATTGTACATCACAATTTTGAAAAAGGTTTACATTTTTATTTAGATATTAATGAGAATTGCAAAAAAAATGAAAATTTTCAGTGATTTTTTTTTCATTTTTAATTGTAAAATTTTTGAATTTTTTAATTAACTTAGTGGAGAGATTATTTTAATGTGTTTTCTTAATGCATAAAAAGAATCAGATTTTTTCAATTTTAAAATCAAATCAAATATTTCTTTCAAAAGATATCGCTAAATTAAATTGAAAAACTGATTTTTTATCTGTTTTAGGAATATTTTTAATCATTTTTTTTTTTTTCCGATTTTGAGTTTTAATATATATACCTTATTTTATTGTGTAAAAGTGTTTTAAAATTTATTATTTTTTCTATTTTAATGTCCAATCTAAAATTTAATTCATTCATTCTAACTTTTTTCAACAAGAAAAAAAAATACACCAAAAATAAATGATTTTTTCAAAAGTCTGGAATTTTTAAAAAAGGGGGGTATTTGCCTCTTAATGAGTTTAATAGCTCTCTTTTCTTTATTACATAAAATTTTCATAACTTTGAAAAAATAATTTAAAAAAGAGGTATAACTGAAAACAAAAATGTAGTTTTGGCTAACTTTAATTTTTTGAATTTATATTTTCATTTTAGCTATTTCTTCAAAATTTTTTCAACCTCAGTTTTCAATCAAGCATTTTATTCGTTTGAATGTTTAGAAAGTTTTTGAAATTAGTTGATCTTCAAAATACACTTTGTAAAGAACTGCTTTGAAAGCAGAATTAACAGATTTTTCAAGTATCAACAAAATGGAAATTAGAACGAAAAAATTTTTTTTGAATTCGTCAGTAAATTGAAAAAAGCTCTTTTTAACTTGGTGAAACAAAAAATAGTTTTTTGTGAAATTGGAAGACAGAAGAGCTTTATGATAACACTCACTTTATTGCTGTAAAGGTGTTTTGAGAAAGGAAATAGAAAAAAGATAATTATTGTAAAAAGTGTTTTAATTGGTAAATGTTTCTGAAGAGTACCAAAATTGAGCGCATTGTTTCAAAGGTATTTGACTTTACCAAGTCCAAAATGGAATAAAACCTTTTATTTATTATCTTCAATTCGTTTAATGTCCAAAACAAGATGTAAATAAAAAGTATTAAATTACAAATTATTTGAAAGTAAAATGAAAAGAAAAAAAAGAATTCTTGTTTTTTTTAACAAAAAAAAAATAAAAAAAAAAAAGAAAGTCAATTTAAAGATCAAAATGTGCTTTATTTTTATTAAGGAATTCTAATTTGAATCCAGAAAAATCATTGTTGTTTAAAAAATGTGACAATAGTCGTTGACACGTATATGTTTTTTTTAAAGTTTATTGTAATGGAATTTAATAATCTCTACAACAAAAAAGAAGATGAAAAATTATTTTTTACCATGTGCACGGGTATAAATTAATTGTTTGTTATGTTTAATAACTGGTTTAATTTTCTTCTCTTTTTCAAGTTCAAGAATGGCCTTTCTTGCTAAAGAAACAGAAATTTTCATTCGATCGGAAACAATACCTGGTGTGATGACTTTGTAATTTGGTACTATAAGATTATTAAGGTAAGGTAATTTATTTTTTTGTTAATTTGAATAGTTTTTTTTTATTATTTTTATTCAAAAAAAAGAAAAAGTTTTAACATCAAGAAAAAGTGTAACAAAAAAGAAAAAAAAAAAAAAAAGCAAAAGTAAAAGAAAAAAAAATAACAAACCTTCTTTGTAAAGTCTGTCCCAAGTTTCTTGATCCATGTAAGTGGTTCTAATAACTTTTTCTTGGACTTTTCCTTGGGTCCACTTCTTCTTTTTTTTCTTTCCTCCTTTTGCTTTAAGTTGGGCGGCTTTTGATTTTGGTGCTTTTTTTGGTGGCATTTTTTAATTGTTATATTAACTCTAAAATGTTAAAAAGAAATTTATAAACAAAAATTGAAAAGAAGAGAAAGAATAAAAAAATGAAATGTAAACGAAATTGGAAATTCTTAAGGGAATTACAACTTTTATTTATTTTTTTTTTCCAAAATGTAATAGGGCAATTATTTACACAAGAATCGAATTAAGCCCAATAAGTAAACTAATTGATCAACTTTGGCTAAATGAGTTTTCATTTTTGAAAAAAGTTCATTTTTCATCATTTAATTCTGCAGTAAGAAGATCTAGATCCTTTTTTGTTTTGAATTTTTGATCTAAACAAATTGAAAAAATTGTTACTTTTGTTGGTACATTATGTAAAATAACACGTGTTGACTTCAATAACGATTTTTTTTCAAACTTTTATTGATGGTTTTTTAAAAAAAGTGTTTTTAAATGTTGTTTTCCAACTTTTTTGATATTGTTTCCAGTCTTTTATCTGTTGTTGAAATGAAAAGTTATCAAGAATGTCTTTATTTTTAACAATGAAGTATGTTTTGTCAATAATATTGTCCTTCTCGAAGTCATAAAAGAAAGTTTTTTTCAAAGTTTTTCTTCTAATTGAATGAAAAATTGAAAGATCTGAATATAGACAATGAACAATTGAACTTTTTAGTGGTTTAATTTGCTCTCATAAAGAAAATTGTTGAAAATCAATTGATTTATAAATAATTTGGTGATTGAGCATGCACTACAAGGAAAAAAAAATTTTTTTTCCAGAGGTATTTTCTAACTTTTTCTAACACACTTATTATGTGTTATATAAATTTATTTTTTAAAAGAATCTCTACCCAAGAAAAAAAAAAAAAAATTGAAAATTGAAAAAAAGTCACTATTAAAAAAAATTTTTTTTCCTAAAATTTTGATTAGTAAAAATTCATTTTTTAACTGTGATGTTTTTTTTTTTTTGATTTAAATTTTATTTTAATGATTTTTTTTTGAAAGTTTAGGATATTTTTACTGAATTTCAGCGAAAAAAAATTGTATTAAAGTAAAATAAAAAAAATGACTTATTCAATTTTTTTAAAAATTTGAATTTTTGAACTTTTTTTGAATATTTCAAAAATTTTATTTAGAATATTTTTCTCTATGATGGCACTTGAATATCCGTTCCCAGTTTTTAACAAATATTTACGACCGGGAAAAATATTTTTTCACCATAAAAAGTGATTTTAAAAAAAATTGATTTCAACTTTTTAAATTTTTTTTTTAGTTGAAAAATCATAATTTTTCTAATAGAAAAACCGATTCAAACTTCCACACCTTTTACAGATAAACTGCATGGAATTAGAAACCCGAGTCGATAAAAAAAGAGTTTTATTAAAGTCATACTTTCATTTTTTTAGATTTTTTTTAAAATCGAAAGTATGTTTATACTAATACTATTTATATATAAAAAATTTTTCAAAAAAAAAAAAAATAATAAAAACAACTAAATAAATACACTAGACATTTTGAGTTCTCAGGCATTTTTAAAAAAATAATTTTCAACAAAAATAAAAATAAAGATATTCATTTATATATTTTAATATAAAACTTCATATTTAACCCAGTTAAAAAAAAAAATAAAAAAAAATAAAAAAAATAAAAAAAATCAAAAATAAAAAAAAAAAAAAAAAAAAATTTTATATATATATTTATTTATTTAGTAAATCGACTATTAAATAGAGTAATAAATTGAAAATATTAAAATAAACTTATTAAAAATATTATTAATTAAGCAATTAATTAATAAATGCAGGATGGGAATATAAATATTATTTTTTAATTGGAATGATAGCCAAATAAGTTCTATTATGTGTGTATCTGTATGTGTGGTGTAGTGGGGAGGAGTTGTGTGTGTGTGTGTGTGTGTGTGTGTGTGTGTGTGTGTGTGTGTGTGTGTGTGTGTGTGTGTGTGTGTGTGTGTGTGTGTGTGTGTGTGTGTATGGGATAAGTTTGGTTGGCTGTATTCCAGGTTGGTTACTCCCAACTCTGGAACGCACCAACCTTGATAAAATAAGAGGCCAAATGAGGCCAAATTAGAACTACTAAAAACATTAGGGACTATTAAAGTCCCTAATGTTTACCTAAAAGTTATATCAGGTGTTTTTCAAATTTTTTTTAAAGGTTTAAAAAAAAACAAACAAAAAAGAATGCATTTATTAAAAAAAGAAGAAGAAGGTACAAAAAGAAGTTACTAAAAGAAAGGAAGACTAATTTGACTTATATTTAAACATGTTTAAAAAACATGAATTAAATGTGTTGAAAATAGGTGCATTTGCCCTCCGCTAAGGAGACCCCCTTTTCTTGATACAGTCAGTTTCACTTTTAAGGCACAAACTTTCAACGAAATTTAAGGCACAAAAAAAATCTCAAATTAAAGCACAAAATACACAATCTAGTAAAAATAAATTGTAAAAAAAAAAATTCCAAATTTTGTGCCTTAATTTGAGATTTTTTTGTGCCTTAAATTTCGTTGATAGTTTGTGCCTTAAAGGTGAAACTGACTGTATTTGTAATTATTGCTGAGAATCATCAAGCCAGAATCAAATACACCAATTACTAGACTCTTTTCCTACAATGTTTGTTCTATTTTTTTAATTGAAAAATAAAAAAAGTTAATGAAAAAGAAATTAAAAGAAAAAAAAAGTTTAAAAATAAATAAAAGAAAAAAAGGAGAAAATGAAAAAAAAATAATAAATAATAATAAGTGCCAAAAGATTATTTGATGAGTTAGAATAAAGTTAAATTGATTAAATTGGGATTAATTTTATCTTTTTCTGAACAAATTTTTTTTTGTGCCTTACAGTCAGTTTCACTTTTAAGGCACAAACTTTCAACGAAATTTAAGGCACAAAAAAATCTCAAATTAAGGCACAAAATAAGGAATTTTTTTTTACAATTTATTTTTACTAGAATTTGAATTTTGTACTTTAATTTGAGATTTTTTTACAATTTATTTACAGTCAGTTTCACTTTTAAGGCACAAACTTTCAACGAAATTTAAGGCACAAAAAAATCTCAAATTAAAGCACAAAATTTGGAATTTTTTTTTTTACAATTTATTTTTACTAGAATTTGAATTTTGTGCTTTAATTTGAGATTTTTATTGTGCCTTAAATTTCGTTGAAAGTTTGTGCCTTAAAAGTGAAACTGACTGTAACTAGAATTTGAATTTTGTACCTTAATTTGAGATTTTTTATTGTGTCCTAAATTTCCCTGAAAGTTTGTGCCTTTTAAGTGGAACTGGCTGTACCCTAACCCACCTGGAAAGGGTTTTTTGAATACCTACAATAAAATATTATAATTAAATTAAATATTTTGAAAAAAATAAAAATTTTGTCAATTTTGGAAATTTGATCAAATTTGATAACTCATATATTTTCCGATCAAAATTACTTTTTTTAAAAGTAGAACTGATACTACAACTTTTTTCAGTCTAATGTCCTTCTAAAAATTTTTATAAATTAAAAAAATTAAATTTACATTTTGGAAAAAATAAAAAATTGAATTACAGTCAGTTTCACTTTTAAGGCACAAACTTTCAACGAAATTTTAGGCACAATAAAAATCTCAAATTAAGACACAAAATTCAAATTCTAGTAAAAATAAATTGTAAAATAAAAAATTCCAAATTTTGTGCCTTAATTTGAGATTTTTATTGTGCCTTAAATTTCGTTGAAAGTTTGTGCTTTAAAAGTGAAACTGACTGTACTCTAAAAATGAAAAATTTAACAAAAGAGCTAGTAAAAATAATAAATTGGTAATAATTTCTTTTATTGATCAGATATAGCATTTTGAAATTTTAAATTGTGTTATTAAAAAAATTTTCTAACATTTTTTCATTTTTTCAGAGGTGAAAGTTTATTTTGTAAAAAAGTTTAAATTTTTGAATGAAATTTTGTCGAAAAAATCAAAAGTCGGTCTTTTTGAAATGAGGGGTATTAAAATTTAGGCGAATTTAATCGTAAAAATGAAAATTTTTTATAATTTTTTTTCTACACCCAAAAAATTTTTTTTTGATTTTTAAAAATTTTTAAGGGGGTTTGGTTAATATTTTAGAGTATATAGCACTTTTTTCTTTTCCTTGTAGTGTTGTATTAGAAAAAAGAATTTTTACTGATGAAATCGAGGTAATTACCAGAAATAATTTTCATACGAATTAGGAGATGTTGAACCTTTCAACTCACTTATTGAAAGTTATTGGATAAGACACAAATTTTGAAGATGTGTTTATTTTTTCGTATGAATTGTGCACTTGGTTTTTTTTTTTTTTTTTTCATTTTTTAATTTCTGTTGAAAACTTAAAAAGATTCCACACTTTGGTTTTGTTGCTACAAATAAATTTGTCACTACACTAAAAATATTTATTGCTGTTATTCAAACTAACTACAATATTGGTTGTATTTTTCGAATCAAATCTCTGAATGAGAAACTTTTTAAGCTTTTTGAAAGTAAAAAAAAAAAAATTGACTCATAAAAATCAGATTTGGAAAAAAAAATATTCAAACAAAATTAAACATTTGCTATTTTTTCACTTTTTAATAACCTTAATGAAATAATAAATACAAGTTGACTAATAAGAGATCTTTGATCGTCTATTATTTTGAAAGAAACTTTAATATTTAAGTTGGAATATACAGTTTTCTCGAGGAAGATTATTTGAAATTTTGAATCGCAAATATATTAAATTTTTTTTTAAGGGACTTGTAACTCTTCGTTATTTATTTTTTTTTCACAAAGGTAATAGAGTAATTATTTACACAAGGATACAATTAAACCCGATACGCGACTTCATTTATCAACTTTAGGGAACTGAGTTATCATTTTGAAAAGAGTTTTTTCCAATGAAATTTTAGGAAAACGATTTTAATCCTTTTTTATTAGATTTTTGGTTTAATTTCATAAAAAGAAAATTTTGGAAAATATTCGAAAAAATTTTATTTTGAAGGAATCTCACTTTTAGTAATTTATGAGAGTTTGTGTTCCAAATAATCTTGAACTTTTAATCTTTTTTTAAAAATTAATAAAAAATGGAAATCAAATATTGAATACTTGGAGATCTAAAAAAAAATTGATCTTTTATTTTATTCAAAAATATATTTATTAAATTTCTAGAAATTTAAAAAATAAGACAATATTCTTTTTTAAATACCCAGTGTATAAATAAGGAACTTTTAGTATTAAAATTAGTTATTTGATAATATCTATTTTTTTTTTTAAATAGGATTGTTTATTTAAATTTGTTTTATTTGTTTGAAAATCTTTAAAAAATTGAAAAATAATTGTAGATTATATTTTATACATTTAATTTTTGTATTAATAATAACTCACTGAAAGAATTAAAATTGGGCTATTAATTATTGATTTTAAATAATCAAACTATAAAGTGTTTCTTTATATTATTAGTTGAATTTTTCAGCTTTTCAACAATTATTTTAGGAGAATTTTTAATTTGATTATTTGGGTTCTTTTTCTCAGATTTTTTTATTCTTTAAAGATGAAAATTGATTTGAACTGTTCTTTGAATCAAACAATTATTTTTTTTTCCAGTTTAGAAATAATTATTGTATTTTTTTTTTGAAATTAAGTAGATTTTTTAAACTGTTTTATTTCAGAACTTAATGGTTTTTTAAAAAAGTATATTTTGGTACAATTCCTTTTACAATAATAAGATTTCTTTATTCTTTCAAAGAAAATTATATATTTTTAAATAATTCAGAAATATATTTGATTTTGAACTTTTCAAAAAACAAGAAAGATGGATCTAACTTTTAAAAACATTAATTCATTTCTGAGAATAGAATTAAAAGTAAGTTAAGTATTGTAGTTCTAATCATATTTTTTATTTTCAATTTCAAGATGTGGTAATTTTTTTTGAATTTGCTTATAAATTTTACTTGAAGATTTTTTTTATTTTACTAGTCCCTTAAAGTGATAGATTTTTTTGATGAAACTTTAAGGGATTAACTCACCATAGATTTCTCCATTATCAAAACATATTGTAATTGGGTGTAAATGATATTAGTTTGCTCCATGTCACAAATAGCACTAAAAAATCTATTATAAATCTTATTGCACACTTTATTTTTACGATTTTTTACTAAGGATCCATATTAAAAATTTTCATTTGGGAAATTTTTTTTTTTGCTACTTTCCAAATATAAAAATAGGAACTCAAAATAATAGTATTTTTGGTATTGAAAATCCATCTTTAGAACTTTCATAAGTAACTATTTTTTTTAATTTATTATATTTCAAAGATTTGCTCAATAAGCATCAACCTAAAAACCCAAAGACTTGATTAGTTTTGTTTCCTTTTTTAAAAAGATAATTGTAACATTAATATATTTACAATATTTCAGAAATAATTTGTCAAAAAACGATTGGATTAATTATTTAATTTTTTTAAAACAATTGATTTTTTTAGTAATTAATCTACATTTCACCATAAATTTAAAGAAAGTTATCATTTTCCTCTGTGTTAGGCTAAAAAAATGACAAAATAAAAAAATAACTTATCTACAAAGATGATTTAATTAGCTTACACTTTAGATCAACTTCTTGCCACTTGTTTACTCTTTCCATTTTGGCTATTTACAAATTGTGAATTATTATTTTTTCTAATTCGAAATAACTTTTTCGGATCATCCCGAGAATTTCTAATTATTAAAATTAGAAGAGTTGTGGGATAAATCAAAGTATTAATATTCTTTTTGATCAAGTATAGCAAGCTTATTCTCATTTTCGAAAAAAGTGAAAAAATAAATGAGTCTTTTAATCATCTGACTCATCCAATTTGAATGCTTTTAACAAACAATAATAATCAAAAATAATAGTTGAAAATTTCAAGATCAAATTGATTAATTTGTTTGAGTTTGACAATTGAGGGATATATTTGGGAATTTCTGTACTAAGTGAAAATTTTTCAATATTATTTTTAAAAAAATTGGTAGAATTTTTTACATTTTTTGTAATTTATTTTCCAGAATAAAATTGGAAATATATTTGTTGTTTTGTCTTTTATTTGTATTATTGGTGTTAACTAGCGATTTCAAACTATAACTATTGCAATTTTGTACTTTTCTAAAAAAAGTTGATTATAATTTTCTCCCATGGCACGATTAAAAATATCACCTATCGAGAATTCTAATCAGAATATTTTTTCAGAGTTCACTAAAATTTGGTATTAGAAATATTAACAAAAATATCCTAAAATCGATAATACATTAAAAATTTTTAACCACTAAAAAAAACTTTTTGAACAACTTCTAAGAAACCCTAGTGCCAATATACTCAGTTTATGGTAAAATAACCATTTTACCATACAAGATAAAATATTTTTTTGGAATTTTCCATTTATGAACTCTAAGAAGAGTTTTTGGTACCTTCTTGAGTTTATTTGAGTATGTTGGTACTTGAAAGGGTAAGTAAATATACATGTGTGTTTAGTATGTCAGGGTATTGGTATGTTGTGCCATTATAGGCGGGTAGAATGTTTTAGACAAAACCAATTTCTCTGTACCAATGGAAAATTCAAGAAGGATTTGTTTGAGTCGCATTAGTTAGGGTAAGTATATATACATGTATGGATATAGGTATGTGTACGATTAGATATTACTCATGTTATTTTTGGATTAGCATTTAAGATTACAAAATTATGGCTAATGATAAAAAATACGAAATTTTCTATACAAAGCCATTTTCTCACCTTTTATTAACACCATTTGGAAATGATCAGAAATGTTACAGTCATCTCAGATATCAATTCCTTTCATCGTAAATGGGTTGAATACTATTTAGCAAAAATTGAAATTTTTTGACATATTGATTTTTCCAAACAAAAAATTATTCAAGAATAAAATTCCAATTTTATCTTTAAACTGAGTATATAGACACAAGGATTTATTAGAAGTTGTTCAAAAAGTGTTTTTAGTGGTTAAAAAATTTGAACGTATTATCGATTTTAGGATATTTTCCGCGAATATTTGATAGATTCACTAAAATAACACCAGATATTTTGCAAATTTGGAGTCTAAATATTGATAATTCAACCTTTAAATTTATGGCCAAATGAAGATTTTTTTGTAAAAATTGTTGGGTTTTTTTACTAAAAACTTTTGATCATTTTTAATTGATGAGATAAACAAATATTACTACTTGACTAATCAATCTTTTATAGACATTTGAACCATGTAGCACTATTGTGTTGAACAACCAATAACAACACACTTTAGTCTTAGGCTTCTCCTTAGTAGACGCTAATCGCTTAATAGTAGAAAATTTGAAAACTTTTTTATTTACAGCCTCGAGGTCATTTTATTATATTTCAAAAGTTTTTTATATTTAATGAATATCTTTCAAATGGGGAACCAATTATTTTGACTATTAAAGAATTGTTTCATAATTACTCTTGTCAAAATAATACCTAAAGAAAATTTTAATCTCTGTTTCAAAATAAAAAGCTTGTTTTTTTTTTATAGAAGACCTATACATTAAACGATCAAAGAAAACGTAAACAAACCCTAAGCAAATATAGTATTGGTTTCTTAAAGTTCTATTCTGAAAAAAGAAATTCTAAAAAGGAAGGATCAAATAGGAAAAAGTTTTCTAAAAATTTAGAGTAAATTTTTGAGAATATGTTTTTCATCAAAAAAACCAAAAAGTAAAATTTAATAAACCAAAAAATAAAGAAAATTTTTAAAAAATTTTAAACAAATTCAATTCCTAATTGAAATTTTAATGAAAATATCATGGAGTTTACAAACAAAATGGATGTGAACTTAGATATACAACTTGGAGATAGTGAATTTGATGTTCCATTGGAACAAATTAAACTGAAAAAGATTGGTTTGGCGTTAGTCTGAAAATTGAAATTATTGTAGTTCCAAATATTTGTTAGGCTCTGGATTTGTTTTTTTATTTGTTAAAAAAAAAAAAAACCAATTAATTTCTCTTTTTTTGTTTTGATTTTTTGCAAAGAAAGTACAAAAAATTTCCTTTTATTTTTTATTACCAAGTTTGTTATCGATTTTCCCATCTTGCAAATCCTTTAAGAGCGTACCTGTAAATTCACCTGTTTTGTCCAGCCCTACGTGGCCTTGGTGTTTGATTTGTGTTGGCTCTGAGACTGAAATATTTTTTTCATTCTTTTTTTTTTGGTTCTTTTTCTTTTTCTTTGAGGGGATCAGACTTTCGATGTTGTCTTTAAACTTTGCAGCATCATCGTCGTCAGCAAAGGAAAGTGCAAAAACACAATCGTGTGATTCCCAAACATGGACAAACCCCAAGTAGGTTTTGTAATTCATATCAAAATATATTTCGTGTTCAAATTTCACTTGGAGTGTATCAAGATCGACAACCTTGATGTAGGACGTTTTTTCCGTTTGAACCGCAAGTACAGCTCCCATGATCCCAGAATAGATCCAATCAATGATGTCATCTTCCGTGAAATATAGCCTTGCGACAGAGTATGTAATTAAATAGTCAGGCGATACCAAGTCTTTGATCTTTTTAAGTTCTTCTGTTGTGATAAGTGCTGTTGTGTTCATTTTTTTTTTTCTCTTTTACTTTTGAGAAAGCAATAGTAATGAGTTGTTGAAAAATTACAAAAAATAAATTATCATTTGTAGTTGAAAAGGTAATAAAAGAACAATAAAATTTTCATTTGGTGTGGCCTATGTTTGGTTTTTTGTAAAAAAAAAAATAATCCCAAAGCAAATTCCATTTTCAGTCTGATAAAAATAGCTCGAATTTATTTAATTTTTTTAAAAAATTCCATAATCGCTTAACCCTGGTTTTTTGGCTAATCTGATTAGAATTGGGATTTCGAATAACTAAAGTGATCACTACTGTTTTATTTTTTCACTTATTGTGACTGGTGGAAAAAAGATTTTGCAATTTTTTTTGACTTTTAGTTTTTTTTTGAAATGCAAAAAAGGAAAAAATTTCAGGTGAAGATATTTTTTTCAATTCTCAATTATCTGTTTCATTTTGGACTTTTTCTTTCTTCAAATATTCAGAATAAAGAAAGTAGCCATTAAACAATTTGTGATAACACAAATTATTAAAATTATCTTTAGAACTCAATTGGTCATAGTAAAATATGAAAAATTTAGTGAACAAGCTCCTTTTTAATCCTAAAATTCCAGATCTGTGACTTGAAATTCCTAATCTCACAAGTTCTCCAAAAAATGCTGTGTTGAGGTGTTGGTTATGCAATTTCAAGTAACATTTTATTCAATTAGTTTTGCTCTAATAAAAAATAACTTAATTTTAAATGAAGCCCAAAAAAAACAACACTTAACTGGAATTTTGATTTGATACAACTTATGATAAATTACCACAAAATTAACTTTTTTTACTTCAAGGTCAACCTTTTCTAACAAACCAACATACGTCTGAGTCATAATATTTTTATTATAATTGCGCCAAATTGAAAAAATGAATTTTATCTCAAAAATCCCATAATAAGAGTTAAATCAAATCAGTGTATTTCAACTGTCATGCTTTTGAGAAGATCTAGGCCTTTTTGAAAAAATTCGAGGAAAAAATAAAGGATTACCTTTTGTTTCAAAAATAAAAACTTTTCTAATTTCAATTTTTTAATAAGATTTTAGATTTGTATCAAAGACAAGAAATTTCAAAACACACACTGTTAATTTCCTTCTATTTCATTAATGAAAACTCAAATTTTAATATTTTGGATATCATATTCAAACAAACAATATAATATTACCCAAAATTTGGAGTTGTTCCAAATCACATGATCATTTTTGTTAATTTTGTTTTTTTTACAAATGGCTTGTGTTTCACATTTCATTTTAATCGTACTTTTTTTTTTATTTTCACATGCAACAATTGAACACTATCAAATAAAAACGGGCATTACACTTACAACATTTGACATGTTTGGTTTCAGCAAAGATGGTATCATGAATTTGACAATTAAATATGAGTGAGTATCTTTTTTCGTGATATTTTTTTTTTTTTTCATCTTCTTATCCAAACCCAAACAGCCGAAAAATGATTGACCAAATCTTTCCTTGTCCTAACGAACAAGCCTTTTTTTTCAGGCTTTTTGTTTTTGGTATTGATCTTTAATTCGATAAACTGCTTTGATGTAAAACAAAAAACCAATTTTTCCATTTCGTTTTAAAATTTAAACAATGACAATCTTGTAAATTTTTGATAAAAATTGAATGCAATTGTGCCACATAATATTTTTACAAAAAAACAAAGATCATGTGATCCATTTTCTCAATTTTTTATTCATCTTCAATGAACAATTCAACAATAAAAAAAACAAACAAAAACACTTTTAGACCAAAAAATTCCAAATCTTTATCAATAAACTTTTGTACACCTGAAGAAGTGAACAAAGAACAAACAACATTTGTGGACAAAGCATGCAATGAACACAAATGGCCATGTGAGTGGTACAAAGAATTGGAGAAAGGAGAGTATGAAATTAACAAAGTGTTCAAAGAAGAAGAGTTTTATTATTTAATTTTGCTGCACTGCGAAACTGAAACGATCGAATACGACATTGACTCTGTTTTGAAAAACCCGAGTAGTTATTTGTCGAGTAGCCATTTTTTAATACCAAAGTTCACATTGCTGACACTCGGGTTCTATATCACGGTTTTGTGTTTGTGGATTGTAAATTGGGTTCGCTATTGCAGCACCATAAAACTGCACAAATTTTTGACTGCTATACTGATTTCAAAGATCTTACATTTAGTTGTTATTTATTTTTATTGGGCAGCATTATCGCAAAATGGGAAGGTACCAACATACCTGTTAGTGCTCTACTTCGTTATCGAATTCTTTACCTTCTATTTCCTACTAGCAGGTGTAATGTATGTCTCCTATGGCTGGTCAGTAATTTTGTTCCAATTAACAATCAAGCAAAACGTTTACATCAATGTTATTTCAATCGTTCTTTCAGTGTTAATTGTCATTTTCAATGTACAGGAGTCTCTGAGGATTTACAATTTGTCAAATTTCTTTTTATCAATTAACTTTGTTTTGTTTTTATATATTTATACAAGAGAAACAATGAAAAGATTAAATTTTACTATTCGTACAATACCTGCAGACGATAATGTTATGCTTTTAAAAAAAATTTTGTTAATGTTCGTGACTTTCCATTTTTTTTTCATATATGTTTTCTTGATTTCTTTCTTCCTTCTCCCATTCTTTCTATTTTTTAAAATTTTATTTTTTTCTTATTGCTGAGACAGTCAAATTCTTAAATATAATCATTAATTAATTTATTGGTTGAATAATCTATTTTTTTCAATTTGCAAATTTATTTCGACAACGAGTAAACTTTAAACACTAAAACCAAATACCCACAATTCTGAATTCCAGAATACTTCAATATTGTTTTTTTTCAACTGTATTTATAAATACTGAAAAATTCAAAAAAAGTCAACCAAATTTTTTATTAAATTTCCTTTTTTACAATTTACAAACTTTGCTTTTAAAACATTTCATTTCAAATAATATTCCCAAAAATCAGATTATTTTTAACACTTCTTTGACTTTTATCATATTTAATTCTTTTTCCAGAGCAAGCTCTAAAAATTCACACAATGGGACTTGAATCAAAAAATATTTGAAGATTTTTAAAATTTATTAGTTTTCTCATAAAAAAAAAACAAAAAAAAAAATTCAAATATGAAAAAATAAAAAATTTCCAAAGAATATTACTCTCTTCGATGATTAAATTTGTATAAAAAGAAAAATTATTTATCCACACAACCACCCATGTAACTATCTATAGCCACCCACACTCCCATCTATTTATATACAAATTTAAAATAATGGTAATTACAATTAAATGAACAAAATTCGAAAAAAATAACATTAAAAAAAAAAAAAATTATTAATTCTAAGAACAACTAGACAACACTTTTGAATAATATTTTTAAAGTTTAGCCATGATAATGATCTCTTATAAATTCTTATGGAACACCAATAGTAAAATCATAATAACAAAATATTTTTTTTTTCTCTCTTTTCATATCTTTAGATTTCGAATTGTTTCCTTACCAAAATAAAATAAAACACTTTTCAATAAACAACAAAAATATTTAAAATGGAAGGGTTTTATTTCCATATCAAAACTCAGAAATTTCACAAATTATCTAAAGAGATATTCTTATGTTTATGATAAGAATAAAATAAAAGCAAAATCTTGTAATTTCTGCAAAAAATATTTCAACTTAGAAATAGATGAAGAATATCGATTCATTTTTTATGTTTCTTTGCCCATTCTATAAAGAAGATCGAATAATTTGGATTAAAAAATTAATTCAGTTTAACAAAAACAACAAGAATAATATCTTTGATATTATTCAAAATAAAGATTCCTTATTTATTTTGTCATTGGTTAGTTGATAAAGAAAATTATGATTCTTTATTAAAATTTCGAAACAAAAATTTCGAAATTCTGTCAAGGGTCATAGGTGCCGTAGAGTGCCTAGCTTTCCCAGAATTCAAAAGAATATAGAAAAATCATAGATTTGACTCAATTCTTTTGAATTCTGGAAAAGCTAACAGCGGGTTTCTTGAGGATTTCTGTTTTATTTGTGAAGTGTTCTAGGTTTTTTTTACTTTTTGAAATAAACAGAAAATTTTAATAAATTTTCGGTTTATTACAAAAATTAAAAAAAACCTAACGAAAAGTTATCAATTTTCTGGAATAAATAGAAAACCCGAGAAAAGTTAACGGTGTTTTTTTTATTAATTTGAATAATATTAAAAATATATATAACCATTTGGAAAAAATAGTGAAAACCCATTTTTAATCGGGAACGTTAATAGAATTTAAATGTAAGAACAAATAATAAAAGAAAAAATTAATGATTTAAAACAAAATGGAGGATTCAACACAATAGCAGTTGTTATAATACTATCTTTTGGTCTGGATTTTTCTTTGATTAATCTATCATTATTAAAAATATGTTGAAAAACTTTTGACTATTTTTGAGATCTCCAATGCCGACTCTAACGATTTCGATAATAAAGTAGATTTAAATTGTATTTGTTGGTTTGATTGAAAATTATATAATGGATTATTATTCGAAGTTAATTGGTTTCTTCTTTTAATTGATTTGACTTTTCGTTTACAGGTTCTATTAACGTTCCCAATTAAAAACCGTGTTTCACTTTTTTTCCCTATAGGTAATCTTAATTGATAATTAACTATTCTGGAAAAAAATTGCCAAATCATTTTTAATTGTAAAATGGTAGTGAATGTTCTCTTTTTCTAATATTTTAACTTTTTTTTTTTTTTCATTTTAAAACAAAAACCATGTACAAAAATTAGATTTATCATTGGGATTAAAATAGAATCCAAGTAAACACATAAATCAAAATTTAAGCATTTTCAAATTTCAAAATTTGAGGTTTAATTGTAAACATTATCGTGAAATTGAATTAATTTTGATTTTTTGTTTCTCGGATTTTCCTATCCATGTGAAATTGAATTTAAGATTTTAACAATATGTATTGATCAAGTTTGAGGAATTTCAGTTTCAGGTATCTTTATTATTCAGTTAAAAATATTCAAATAATATTTTAAAAATTTTCGTTTTCACTACCATTTTGCAATTATAACTCGTTTTGATAATTTTTTTCAGGAATTGTAATATAAAAAAAAACAATACTCAAATTCACCAAAAAATATCAAAAATAGAATTATTCGAATTAAAAATATTTTACTACTGAGTATTATGATTTCAAAAAGGGGGAAAAAAAAATGAAAAAGGTCAAATAAACCCCATTTCAAAAAATGTGACTCACCTAAAATAAGAAATTGAAAAAAAATACATATATCCTTTTGTATTCAAGAACAACTGAATATTAAATCTTATTAATAATTCACTTTTAATTGTTCTAAACATATAAAAACCTGATATTTCAAAAATTAACATAAATAAAATCAAAAACTAAAAAAAAGTGAGTCACAATTTTTGAAATGAGCATTACCAATTTTTTATTACTGAGCCTTCATTGAAAAAAAGATTAACAAGAAGATTTTTTGCTGGTAATTATCGGAATTTTAAAAGATATTAAACTAAATTCCAAAAATTAGGACACAGTTTAAGCAGTTGAAAGAATAACAATCCCATGCTTTAAATTCTATTTGGAAATATTTTTTGATTTTACAAACTATTTCATTTTTTGTCTTGTTTGTTTTGTTTTCATTTCCTTTTTTCTAGTTACGTAATCTGTTTTGTTAGATCTGGAATTTTTTTTCGATGGTTGATAGATGGTTAGTGTTAAGTTTGTTAAATAGAAAAATCACATACAAATCAGTTGATGTTATCTTATCATTTGATCGATCAATAATTTTTGGTACAATTTCAATAAATTTACCAATACATTTTTTGTTCAGCTAGTTTCATTATTTTGGACACAGCAATTTTTTTTTTTTCATTTTTATATTTTTTTTCGTTTATTTGGATAAAAATGATTTCTTATAAAAACATTAATAATATGTAACTTAAATGTGGTTTTATATTAGGTTTGGAAAAATATAATAAATTGAGGGTTTTTTTTTCCTATTTTTGGTTTTGGGTGTGTCCAAATTTTTGGAATGGGGCTTAAAAAGCCACAAATTTATTAATGTTTATTGGTATTTTGAAAGATTTTTTTTTTTTTGAACTGAAATTGGGGAAAAAAAAAAAGGATCAAAAAAAAAGAAAAAGAAAGAAAAAAAAAAAATCTAAAAGAAAAAAAAAAAAATAAGAAAAAAATTAAAAAATTTGAAAAAGAAAAGAAAAATTGATTCTAATCTAAAATTAAAATTTTTTTGCGATAGATAAGAATATGGGATAAAACCACTAAAAACCACTTTTAATAACATTGTATAGTGAGTTAAAATTTTTGAAAAATAGTTGAGAATTTATTTATTTATATATTTATTTATTGAGAGAAAGGAGTAATCAAAGAAAATTTACTAAATAGAAAAGAGAAGAAGAAAAATAAACAAAATATTAAAGTACAAAAATATTATATCAGTTACATGACCAAATTAAAAATTATCCATGTACTGAAAAAAAATAGTTTAGAATTAAAATTTGAATTATTTTTGATTTTTTCTAAAAAATGGGATTAAATGCTTAACTTGATAATATTAGTGCTGAGGGGTATTATTATGGTTATTACTAATCAATCATTTAATTCCCAATACAACATAATATTTGATAAGACAAAAATCTTGTTGTCTCTCAGCCAATTAAATGAAGTTCTTTATATGTTTATAATAAAAATAATTTAAATTCTTTCAAAGGTTTTTTATCTTTTTTCTTTCTTTCGCCAATTTCTCTTTTTTACATTCTTTAATATTTACATAATTCATTAATTCTAACATAACATTTTTCTTTTTGTTCTTTATTTAATACTTTTATCATTTTCTTAATGTTATTTATTTGATTGTTTGTTTTACAACTATTTTCAAACTCTAAAGGAAATTTCAAAGAAGCGTGATGTCATTTATAGGCTTTTCTGTTTTATGGTTTTGTATTGGTGGCTTTGTGCTGGGCGATCGAAAATATCAATACGAATATCTAATTTTTAAAGCAATAGTTTTCTTATTTTTTTGTTCCTTGCTTTATATTTTTAGACTTCGAAAAGAATATGAAAAAATTGATCAGGAATTTGAATCTGAAGATGAAGAAGAAATGTTTGAAATGGATACCATTATTATTGAAAATCCAGTTGAAAATGATATTCAAATTGCTTTTCAAACAAAGCAGTTAGATGATATCACTGATTAATATGTAAAAAATGATAAATAATTAATTTAATCTTTTATAAAAATAATAATTTGATAATATATATGTATATATATATATATATATATATATATATAATTATATAGTTATTATTTTGCTTTTTTCAATAATTCAGAGAATTATTACCCATTATTATTTGTACTTTATATTTATTTTGTTTTCAAATATTAATAAAATTATTCTGTTTAAAAAAATTTTTTTGTTTGCTTATTTTTTAATTAAAGATTGCTTTGATATATTAATATACACATATATTAAACATCACCAAAAACTTATAACTAATTATATTTCTTAAGACTTTAATTTTTTTTTTTTTAAACTTGTAGGTTGAAATATATTTTTTTCAGTATCTTATTGGTATGTTTTTAAAGACAAAAAATAAGTAATCATACTTTTTCGAAGAATTTGTGATTTATTTGATTAATGTACTTGGAAATTGTTCATTTTGTGAAAAATTTGAGGTTTATCGGAAAAAAAATAGTATTCAAATTTTCGACTTTGTTTTTTTTTGGTACCATTTGTTATTTTTATTAAAAAATTTCAGAGATTATTTGTAAAAATAATCTTGATGGGGTCAGAATTAATAAACTTTAAATTGAAATATGTTAAATATATATTTTAGGTTATAGAATAAGAATTTATTTTAAGCTGAGAAAATCAAAAGAATAGAATCCAGATCTGTTGATAATTATAAAAAAAAGTATATTAAATTAAATTATTACCTTACAACTTTTCACCATAAATATTATAATTTGGTTAGCAAAAAGCCCCGTTTCAAAAATTTAACAACTATTTCAAATAAAAAAAAACAATGATTGGATTCTAAGATTTTTTTAAAAAATAAAAGAAAATTATAAACTCTGTTTCAGTCAAAGGGGAATCCAAAAAAAAACATTTTTTTCAAATATCAATTATTTTATATAATTGACCTTTGAAGAACAAATAAAAAATAAACAGAATAATACACATAAAAGAATTGTTGATATATGTCTGAAAGAAAACTAATTAATCAATAGCTTTTCTTAAAAATTGAAAAACTCAAATTCTTAGAAACCCTTGAGAAAAACAAGAATGTTCGTTTTGAACTTCTACTGGTATTTGAATAATAAATATGAAACATTTTTCACTTCATTTTACATACTTTTCTTTTAGAAATCAAGCCCCCAAAAGAAGTTTGTTGGTATTTGTGGTCTCTATTTGAAAAATGAAATGAAAATGAAGTGAAAATTTTTCACATTTATTAAACAAATATCAAGATCAAAGATCTTCATAGAATTGCAATAGAAATCAATTTGATTTCTCAACAATCTTTTCAATGGTTTCAATGACCTTAGAATACCACATTTTTACCATTGACTATTGATCTTGTAATAAAAATTTTTTGCAACAGAATGAAGTTTTAAAAAAAAAAGAAAAAAAAAAACAAAAATGTGAAAAAATGATTTCAATTTTGAAAATTTCCAAAATAAAATATTTCTTCTAATATCTCTGCGAAACCCTCTAAACATATGTATTTCACCCATTGCAACTGGGCCCTTTAACTGAAAAATAGTTTATGTGTTAATTGTAAATTTTTTTTTTTTTTAATTCTAACAAAAGCCTATTTTTTGAAACAAAAAGCATATTTTACTTCTTCTTATTTAAAGACTATATCTAATCCATTATCCTAAGTTTGCCTAATATACCAATACTTTTGAATATAAAATTCCTTGATCTTTTGAGTAAATTGTAAATAATGAATTGACTTTATTTACAATTTTGAGTAATTATCATAATTGTTATTAAATTTTTTGTTCTTTTTATGATCCATCTTTTCAAAATTTATTCTATTCTTTGATATAAATTTTCCAATTTGATCTTTCATTTTATGAATTTCTTAACTTTAAAATAACAGAACTCAAAGTAACCTATTTCATATTTAATCAGAGTTTATTGTATTTCTTTGATCTTTTAATGTATGTGTCATCATGAAAAAGAAAATAAAAAAAGGTAAAATGGTTTTTATTTTGAAACGCTGGTTTGCACAGTCAGAATTGGTTTCTTTCAACAACAGTACTAAAATACATTTTTATAATTATTTAGGGAAGGTATTTTTCAACTTTAAAGTCTGATAACTGATGACTCAACTTTTATATTTGTATTGAAATGATTTTTTTTTCTCAAATTGTTTAGTTTTAACGAATACATAGATGATTTTTAATTGATGAGATGAATAAAAATTTCTCCTTGACTAATCGATTTTTTAGAGACATTTGAACTATGGTACACCAATATGGCTTTAAATACAATCACAATATATATTAATTTAATACTTCTTTTTTGTAGACGCTAATCCCTTAAATAAAAAATAATGTCACTTTACGCATTCTCGATTTTTCAAAAGAGAAGAATTAATAAAACAATATAAAAAGTGGACAAACCTCCTGTTGGCTGTTTTAAAAACCCTTTGGATCTGAATTTTTCACTTTAAACTAAAACAAAATGACATTTTTTCATTTTTCTTTTTTTGTGAAATTAAAAAATTATTCAAAACCAAACCAACTAAGAACACATTTGGTAAACTAAAATACACCAAAACATCAAAAAACCAAAACATCAAAAAAACCAAAACAGTCTTGAATGAAAAACCAAAGTAACAAAGAGTCTGTAAGAGGAACTGGTAATTCTGCAGCCTTATGCAAATTGTCTTCTGTCCAAAAAGGCTATTATGCTGATCCCTTTATCCAGTATTTTGTTCAAAAAAAAGAAAAAGTGGAGCCAATTATGAACCGAGGCTTTTATATGCGTGTGCATGCGATGGATCGTCTAATTTCCCAGTTTCTGAATGCGAATTCAGAGTCAAGCGAAGGAGTCCAGATCATTCAACTTGGAGGAGGGAAGGACACAACATTTTGGAGATTGCGGCTAAGCGGAGAAAATGAAGTTGTGAACAAACTGGTGTGGTATGAGATCGATTTCCCTCGAACGATCCAAGAAAAGTTAAGAATCATTTCGCGTGTACCAAAATTGCAAGAGCCAATCGTTGGATGGCCAAATAAGGTTTTAAAAAAAACCTCCAAAGGAGCAGAGCTCCATTCTCCAGATTACCATTTGATCTGTGGAGACCTAAGGAAGACCGAAGATTTGCATAACAGCCTTCAAGAGCATGGCGTCAATTTTGAAATACCGACTCTTTTCATTTCAGAGTGTGTGCTTGTTTATGTGGAGCCAAACTCGGCAGACAAATTGTTGGGCTATATTACAGAAACTTTCAAATTGCCTTTCTTGGTGATGTATGAACCAACAAATCCCCTGGACAATTTTGGGAAACAAATGATGACAAATTTAAGCAAAATGGGATGCCCACTTTTAGCAATAGAACAGTATAATAGTATAGAGTCGCAAATAAAACGTTTTAAAAAAATAGGGTTTAATTATGTAGACGTAAAAAATATGAAGTTACTTTGGGACACCTTAGGGAAATGGGAACCAGAAAATGTTGATGGACAAAAAGAAAGAAGCCGTGTAATACGGCTGGAGTGGTTCGACGAATTAGAAGAATGGAATATGATAATGAGCCACTATTTTGTTTTATGGGCAGCAAAAAATGATCAAATTTCACAAGAAAAATTTATTAAAATCTTTGGGCTTTAACCTTGTCTATTTATATTTATTTTTTATTTTTTTTTTTTCGCCTCTTTTATTAAAATTATTTTTTTTCTTGAGACAACTAATCGATTAAATTTCAAACTAAATATGATTGTTTTAACATTTTTAGTTTTTTTTCAAATTTGTGGTGAAAAAAGAGTGTATTCAAGCATCATTTAAAAAATAAAGAATTAATTAATTGTTTGTTGTTTTTTTTTTTATTTTATTTTGTGTCAACAATTGGCTATTAGAACTTTTTAGCCATAAAAATGAAATTTTTTTACTTTTATTTGGTAAAATTCAAGTTGCCAAATCAAAATAAACGAAAATAATAATAATAAATGCTTTTTAAAATTTGAAATTAAAGTATTATAAACGAAATTCCAAAAATTTAAACACAGTTTAAACGGTTGAAAGAATAGCAATACCCAACTTTACATTCAATTTGTTCATAATTTTGATTTTACTAAATATTTCATTTAATGTCTTTTTTTGTTTTTGTCATCATTTCTTTTTTACAAAGTACATAATATGTTTCGTTAGATCAGGAATTTTTTTTTGATGCTTGATAGGAGTTTTGGTGTTGAGTTTTTCAAATTGAAAAATCAGATACAAATCGGTTGATAGTATCTTATCGTTTGATCGATCAACAATAGTTCGTGAAATTTCAACAAATTTATAAATACATTTTTTGTTCCGCTCGTTTCATTTGTTGAGCTAGTTTCATTTTTTTGGACAAACCATTATTTTTCATTATTTGTTTTTATATTTTTTTCTTTAATTTGGATAAAAATGATTACTTATTAAAAAATTGATACGATGTCCCTTAAAAGTGATTTTTTATATTAGGTGTGGAAAAATAGAATAAATTGAGTTTTATTTTATCTATTTTGGATTATTGGTTGGTCCAAATTTTTGGAATGGGGTTTATATAAACCCCAATTCAAAATTTTTAACACATCAAAATTCGATTTGAGAGAAAAAAAACTCATTTAATCAATTCAAGAATAAATACCAAATTAGAACCATTCACTAATTGAAATTTTAACACTTGTTTATAAATTACAATACTCACAAAACAATTGATAAATAATTATCGATACAAATAAATCATGGGTGTGTTAAAATTTTGGATAGAACAAAACAAAAAAATACATTGGTAAATTTGTAAAAATTATATTAGAAAAATTGATCGATCAAAGGTTAGATACTACCAACTAATTTTATTTGAGTTCTTCAGTTGGAACAACGAAACTTTAACCTAATATCAATGGTTGAAAAAAATTTTGATCAAACGAAACAAATTACGTAATTCAAACAATGAAATGAAAACAAAAACTTTTGGATAAAAAAATGATTTTCATATTTTTCAAACAATCAAAATTATCTCCAATTTCAATGAAATTGAATTATTGTGATTGTTTGGAACGTTTTAGCTGTATGGAAAATTTTGAATTTTAGTTTATATATATATATATATATATATGTGTGTGTGTGTGTGTGTGTGTGTGTGTGTGTGTGTGTGTGTGTGTGTGTGTGTGTGTGTGTTTAAATGGATGTATTTCTTAAAAAAGTTAAATTATCAAAAAGAAGAAAGAAAAAATTGTCTTTCAGGCTGTTAATCATTTAAAAAAGTATTGAAGGATACAGTAATTCTAAAGTATTTATTTCCAAAAATTAATAAAAAAAATAATTTAGACAAGGAGAAAATTCAACCCTACATGTAACTTCATTTATGAACTTTCAAACGATGAATTATCATTTTTAAAAAAGTATATTTTTTTAATTCGTATTTTCAATTATTAGTTCTTGATCCTATTTGGTTTGGTTTTCTTGATTTGGTAAAAGAAAAAAATGTATCATTATTTTTATTTATTCATGATTTTATAAGAAAATACCACTTATATTAATTCTTAGAGTTTTTATGAACAAATATCACCTGGAACTTAAATCTTATTTTTTAAATATTGAAAAATAAATCAAATTTTGAATTCGATAAAGATCTAAAAAAATTGATCATTACTTTTCTTTTGGATAATTTATTAAATTTCTTGAACTTTAAAAGAATAAAAAATATTTTTTTTTCCGATAATTCTCTATAGATAAAATGCGTAATTAGTATTATTAAAATATGTAATTTATAGTGATTTTCTGAATTATTTTTAATTTAATTTTTCATAGGAAATAGTTTTATTATTTGAAAATATTAAAAATTTGTGAAATACCAATAAATAATTTTTATATTCTTTGAATCTTTGAGTTATTAAAATTCCACTAAAATAATTAAGATTGGGTTCTTAATCTTGAATAATAATTAACGAAAAAGAAAAAAACTTCTTAAAGTTGAAAGTTGAAATTACCACAATCAAAAAAAGTAGGTAAGCATTTTAATTTAATATTTTTCATTTTTTTCTCTCATTTTATTAAAAATAAAAAACAAAAAATGTTTAAAACTGTTATTACAATATGGAAATTATATTTTTTTTTCAAGTTTAAAATAATTATTGTAATTGTTTTGAAATTAACTTTATTATTTATACGAAGTTATTTAAAAACTCAATTTATTTTTTTTCAATGTTATTGTTTATACTTCCATTACAGGTAATAAGATTTATTTCTTCATTCAAAGAAAATAATTTTATTTTGAAAAATTCAGAATTATATTTGAATTTTGAACTTTTCAACAATGATTAAAAATGTATCAAACTTTTAAAAAACCATAATTGATTTCTAAAATTATACACATTAAAAAAAAGTTTGATTTTGTATTCCTCAGATTTTACTTTACTTTTCAATTTCAAGAGGTGGTCGTATTGTTTTTGAATTTGCTATTAAATTTATTGAAGATTTTTATTAACCGCTGCTGGTAACTCAAAAAAAAAATAAATAAAAATATTATTATTATTTTTTTTTTCCATTAAAGAGTGGTTACTAAAAGTCCACCTGTTTGTCCGAATCCCTAATTTGAATTAGAGATATTGTTGAACCTAGTGAGAGCTATCATTTCTCCCAAAAATCGGATCCGCTCCATAAATTGAGAGGGATTTTGTTCCAATTCCGTTCAGTTTTATAATAGTCAAAAAGATTCAATTCGGTCAAACGATTTCCTCAAAGAATTAGTGGTTCTAAGAAGCATAAGCCCGATTTTTAATTAAAATTACACCGTGGTGGCTATTTGAGAAAATGGTAAACAATAAGAAATAATGGTTAAGGGAATAGAACCCCGGCCTTCAGATTGTATACTGGGTTGTGTTGCCACGTGTCCATACCGGTTCTCTTAAAAATATTATTATTTAAAATATTTCTTTTTATGTAATTCATTACAAGGTTAAAAAAAAAAAGAGTTTTTTAATGTATTATTTTAATTCTTCTTTAAAAACTCTTTTGTGCTACTTTTGTCATCCATTTTTCCATCTTACATTATTATTAACCCAAATATTAAGAAAGGCCAAAAAAAATAAAACAAATATAAAAAAGAAAAAAAAAGGATTTATAATATTTTTTAATAAAAACAATAATAATTACAAAAATGATCAATCTTTGAATTGAAAAAATTTTAATATTTCAATTAAAATTTGTGTATATAAAAAAAAAAAAAAAAAAAAACCGTCTAATTAATAAAAGATCAATTCATATAATTATTAAAATTTGAAATAGATCTTTTAAATCTCCATTTCGAAGTATTTGTTACATATTCTATTGAATTTGCCATTATTTTAGCGCCGTCTGTTGAGCTGACCCAAAAGTATGAATCGTTATAAGTGATTTCGTCTGAAAGGGGGTTAAAATTCAAGATTACTACATTCCCGTATTTTTTTTTCTTCCTTTTTTCGCAGATCAGAGGTGTTCCATCGCTCCAATAGGCCACAACGTTTGCACCCTTTTCGATTTTTTTAACTTTCAAATGGCAAGAATAATTGCCACCGTCAAAGCTTGTCACACCTTTTAATATGGGGTGATTTTTATCAAATTTATCTAGTTCCCGCCGCGTGTCGTATTCCCATTTGGCCTTTTTGATCGGTAAGAATCCGCCTGTAACGATTCTCCCCTCTAAATCGAATTCTTTGCCCCTGCTTAGGGCCTCTATTGCAGAAATGACAACGCCGCCTCCGGCTTCCACAAACATGGAAATTAAATCACCAATTCGCACTGGATCTTTAAATTTATCAAACGAATACACGAACAAACAATCGTATCTCCTGATTTCTTCATAGGTGGGCGTTCGGTTATGCGCCTTAATGATTCTAATTTCTTCAATTAGCCCAGATCGTTGCAACGATTTGCGGACATTTTCTCGGCACGATTCATTGGTTTGTGCGACTAACATGAGAACTCGGATTTTTTTTGAATTTGATTTCTTTTCATTAAATTCGATTTGATCAAACCGCTCGTTGCCTTCGTTGCTTGCGCCGTCTCCCCCAATTTCTCGAGTACCACCACCACCACCATACCTTCTTTTCCCTTCTTTCTTATTCAAATTCATTCTTCGTTTTTCTCCGCCGCTGCGACTACCATCTGTGCTATTATTATTATTATTATTATTATTGTAATTATGGTTATGGTGATGGTGGCTATTATTATTGTTATTGTAAATATTACTTTCACTTTTCAAAGAGGTGATCCCATTTGAAAAGGAATTTGTATTGACACGATTTTCTTCCCTTTCCCACCATTCGTCGTCAGACAATTCCGATTCGTTTGTTGAGGAGCCGTAAGTCGTTGTGCTGAAATTGTCTGTGAAGCTGATGTCGCTCCAGTCGCGTGGGGAGAATAAAATTGAAGGCGTCGGCGAGGCGTTTAATCCAAAAAACGATTTCCTTTCCCGTGCATGGTAACTACGAGACTTGGATCTTTTTTTCCTTGGCCTTTTCCTCTTCAGCGATATTTCTTGGCACTTGATCTTGATCGGATTGAGGTCCACTTGCAATATTTCAAAGGGATCGTGGAAATGCGTAAACCTTTCGTAGTCCAATTCCTCAAGTGAGTTTTGGATTTTGATTAAATGCCGAACGATCCTGATTTTCTTTTTGGGCTGGGAAGAAATTTCATTTGGCACAATGTCTTGGAGGCTTGTATTTTTTGGTGTCTTGCTGTCTTTGTCTTTTTCTTTTTTGAAATTGTTTCTATGTCCCATCGCATTGTCGTTTTTCTGTTCCTTGTCGCTTTCTTTGTCATTTTCCTTTTCCTTTTTGTTTTCTTGGCCATTCTCTTTTTCTTTTTGCTTTTCCTTTTCGGTTTTGTTTTCCATTTCCTTTTTGTTTTTATGTTCTTTCTCATTCCAGTTGTTCTTTTCTTGGCTGTTTTCCTTTTCCTTGCCTTTTTTTTCTTGCTGCCTTGGATTTGGAGACGGAAAATTCTTAAAATCCGATAAGCATTCTTCAAAATTGGAAATGCTTTCCTTCAAAGCCTCGCAATGTGCCTTGATCAGATCTTCTTTGTCTCTGCGCACTTTGCCAATATCTTCCAATATTTTTTTTTTTTTTTCTTCGATGGATGACAACAAATTGTCAAAGGAAAGAATGATTTGGTCTTGGAGTCTCGCAGAGGTCCGCTTTGTTTTGGACTTTAATAATTGTAATTGGTTATACATTTTTTGTGAAAATTCCAAAGAGGAAATCAACTTCTTTTGGTTGATGGTGTTTTCGAGAAAATGTTGCACAAGCAAATCTTCAATCGTTTTGACATTCGCGTGATCTCGGTGTGACTTGAACAAGCATAAGGAGCACAGGAATTTTTTACACTGATAACAATAAAATTCCACAGGTTTGTTTGGATGTAAAGAGCAGAGGTGGTGTTTTTTTTTGTTTTTTTTGGTTTTCTTGTTTTTTCTTTTGTTCTTTTGTTTTTGTTTTTGTTTTTGTTTTTGTTTTTTTGGTTTGTCTTCAGAGCCAATCCTCTTTCTTTTGTGATCTTTGTTGTTCGCTAAGGAATGAAGAATTGTGTCATGCATTTCGCACAATATCGCTGGGCAGTCCTTACATTCAATCACTCCTTCACTACTACAAAAGGTGCACTTTTTGGAATTTGTAGTCATAAAGTATGGTTCGTTGAGTTGTTTGAAAAACCAAGGAAATTATTAATTTTTTTTTTTGTAAAAAATAAATTTTTTTTGCATCTTTTTCAGACTTGGACAAAAGGAGGAAAAAATTACAAAAATTTAGAGAAAGAGATTTCTCTAAATCCAAAAAACATTCCTCATTCTCTAATTTCCTCATTGTTTATTTTATATAAGACTCTTCGATTTTTCAATAGATCTCCTTAGTAAAGAAATTTTTAGAGAAGAAATTTTTTATTTACTCAAAAATCGAATTTTGTGTTTTACAATTTGTGAAGGCAAAATTTTGAAGATTTCTTTTTGGGAAAATCAATAGTGTATTTTTGTGAAAAGTGGCAACTTGTCACTTATTACCCTATCGAATTATGGTAATTAAACTCTTAAAAATTTGAAAAACAAATTTTGTTTTTCAAAATGTGTTTTTCAAAAACTTGATTAAAAAAAAAAATGAAAAAAAAAAAAATATTAAAGAAAAAAAAACAAAATTTTGAAAAAAAAAATAATTTTTTATTGAAGCAAAGAGAAGAAATCAACAAGAGACAGAATCACCTTTTACATAAAATGGTTACTTTTTTTTGGTATTTGTTGTTTAAATAATCCTATTGGGATTACATCTCTTTTTTTTTTTAAAACAATTCTTTCAAAGAAATAAAACAAGTCGTTAAAGCAGAACAAATAGAAAGTGAGAAAAAAATTTTTTGTGTTTTGTTTGGAAAGAATAAAATAAAAAGAAAAAAAAAAGTAAAAAAGAACAAAAGAAAAATAAAACAATTAAAATTAAAGTAAAAACTCATTCAAGTATATACTACCGATTTTTATAAGAATTGAAAATTACGTGTAACAATAATTCTTTTCTTAAAAGCGAGGTGTTGTTACTGTCTTGTTGTTGTTCTTTTATTGTTTTTTTCTATTGTTGTTATGGTTGTTGTTGTTTATTGTTGTTAGTTCTTTTTTGGTTTTCTTTTATTGTTTTTTGGTTTTCTTTGTTATTTTTTTTTTTTTTTTGTATTTTTTCTTTTTTTGTTTTATTGTTTTTTATTGTTGTTTGGTTGTTATTTTTTTGTTTTATTGTTTTTTATTGTTGTTTGGTTTTCTTTGTTGATTTTTTTTTTTTTTTTTTTTTTTTTTTTTTTTTTTTTTTTTTTTTTTTTTTTTTTTTTTTTTTTTTTTTTTTGGAGGATGTTACACTTGTTTTTTAAACAATGCAAGCCAATCTTCAGTTAAATGGTAAACACAATAAAGAATTTAAATGTTTTGTTTTTTAGTTAATATTTGCAGATCTTTGATTTAGAATTTTTGAAAAAAAATAAATTAAAAAGGTAGGGAATTGAAGTAAGGGTAAAAAATGAATAATAAGAAAAATATTCTTTTGATTTTTTGTTTTTTAGTTGAATTAAAAAAAATTATGTTACAGTCAGTTTCACTTTTAAGGCACAAACTTTCAACGAAATTTAAGGCACAAAAAAAATCTCAAATTAAAGCACAAAATACATATTCTTGTAAAATAAATCGTTAAAAAAAATTTTTCAAATTTTGTGCCTTAATTTGAGATTTTTTTGTGCCTTAAATTTCATAGAAAGTTTGTGCCTTAAAAGTGAAACTGACTGAAAAAGGCGAGATTTGAGGTACCAGTTGTTGTTTTACTTTTTGAGTTTGGAGTTTCTCTAATTATATTTTTTAGTGTTTTTTGTTCTCAAAAAGAGAGAATTATTCATTTTTCTCTAAATGTCCAAGTCTGATCCTTTTTTATGACTATGGAGAGTTAGATCGCCGACAAATTTTTGAAGCCTTATTCTCATTGTTTAATTTTTTATCACTATTTTTGATTTTGGGTGACTTTAAGAATTTATTTCTGTTTTATCTCACTTTTTTCATAGGATTTTCCCTGGTTATTTTTTGTTTTTTGTTTTCAAATTTTTCACAAATCTAAAATGAGAAAAGTGAATTATTTTCGGTCTCTTTTTTTTGCAAATTCAAACCTTAAGGACTATCTGTAATAAGTGATACGAGAATATTATTTTTAAGACTAATCTCTTATTTATTCTCTTTAAACAACACTTGATCCAAGAAATCTTGAATAGAATAAAAATTTAAACTTAAGTTGGAAATTTTTTGTAATTTGGTATTTTTGAATTTTCTTCTTTCCAAATTCAGAATATTCCATATAAAAGCTTGGAAAATTCAAAATCCTCTTACTGATCAATGACATCCCACTTAAGTTTGAAATTTTCTTGAATTGGAGGCAGATTGATAATTTTACTTCATATCATATAAAGTAGAAAAAAAAAGAAAAATCATCAGAGTTTTAATTATTCCATATTTTGTTTCCAGAATTTCAAAAAGTTTTTATTTGACTAAATTTTTTCATCAAAAATTCCCAATAACCCTCAAAATAACAAAATTTTGACTACATACAGTCAGTTTCACTTTTAAGGCACAAACTTTCAACGAAATTTAAGGCACAAAAAAATCTCAAATTAAGGCACAAAATTTGGAATTTTATTTTTTACAATTTATATTTACTAGAATTTGAATTTTGTGCCTTAATTTGAGATTTTTTTTGTGTCTTAAATTTCGTTGAAAGTTTGTGCCTTAAAAGTGAAACTGACTGTATTAATTTTTTTTAATTTTCAATTAATGGATTAGTGCCACAATAGATTTCACTATAATCAAAGTATGTTGAAATTGGGCATAAATAGTATTAGTGTACAATAGCACAAATAGTACTAAAAAATTTTTTATAAATCTTATTGCACAATAAATTATTGCATTTTTACTAATGATCACTATTAAAAATTTTCATCTTTGAAAAATTTTTTTTTCATTCCTTTACCAAATCTAAAAATTGAAACTTCAAAAATAGTATTCCAGTATTTAATAATTCATATTTAGAACTTCCAAAAGTAATTATATTTCCAATTTTTGAATTTCAAAGATTAACTCAATAATAATCAATCTAAAAACCCAAAGACTGATTCATTTTGTTTCCTTTTTATAAAGTTAATTATAAAATCAATATATTACCAATATTATAGAAATAATTTGTTAAAAAAATATTGGTTAATTATTAAATTTTTTAACAAAAAAGAATTTTTTTAGAAACTTATCTATATTTTGCCACAAATTTAAGAAATATATTTTGCAACTTTGGAGACTAAATATTGATAATTAAATCTTGAAATTTGTGGACGAAATACATATTTTTTTCTGAAATTGTTGGGGTTTTTGAACTAAAACATAGATCATTTTTAATTAATGAGATCAACCAATATTACTACTTGACTAATCGAATTTTTAGAGGCATTCCAACCATTTATCACTAATTTAGCTAGGCAAAATAACAAAATTTATTGATTGTAGGCTTCTTGGTAAATACTAACCCCTTAAATACTTGAAAAAAAAATAATATTTAAAATATTTAGAATTTACCCAATTAGAATTCTTTTAAATTGTTTTTATTTGTTTAAATATCATCTTTAAATCCTCTGTAAACAAATGAATTAGGATAATCCTTATATACTCTTTGATGGAAAATTAATTTAAACTAAATGTTATTTCATATTTTATTAAAAATCATAAAAAAGATCCAAGTCTAATTTATATTATTTAATTCAAAAATTGGTACAGTTATTATTAAATCCTTTATCAGTTTTGGTTACTTTGATGATTTTTTTTTCGTTTAAAAACTGAATGAAAATTTTGTTAAATTTTGTGATTATTAATAGTACTAATTATTTTAGAAAGAACAAAAAAGAATGGTCGGTGATTATCCACATCTTAATATTCACATGTATAAAAATATAATTATTGAATGATTTTTACTTACTATTTTTGGTTAAGTTTGAGTTGATCAAGGAGAGAAAAATTGTCCAAAAATTCTTAGAATTTTCACTTTGTGTCTTATTTTCGATTTTTTTTTTTTCATTTTTTTCTTGAAATTTTTACATTTTGATTTAAGTTCTTGAGGTTTGGTTGGTTTGTAACAAATACAAGGTTTGAGGGTTATAATATTTTTTCATTTGATGAGAAAACAAAAAAAACTAATTTTAAAAAAATAGAGAAATGTATACTTTTATGAAATATCTAAAGTCCAATCCTTTTAAAAAAATAAAAAAAATATTAAAATACTAATAATAATTGTTTTATTTGTTTTGTAATGTTGATTGAGTAAACGAAATAAAATAAAATTCGATATTTTCCACGTATTTTAAACACTCCAAACAATCATATAATAACCCAATTTCATTCAAATTTGGAAATAATTTTGATTTTTGTAAAATATGAAAAACATTTTTTCGTTTTGTTTTTTTTTTCATTTCATTTTTTGAATTAATTAATCCGTTTCGTTCAAATAAATTTTTCAAAAAGTTGATATTAAGTGAAAGTTGAGTTATTTCAAAATTTAAAAACTCAAATAAAATTAGTTGATGGTATCTAATCATTCAATCGATTGATCAATATTCCTAATAGAATTTCAACAAATTTACCAAATACATTTGTTTTGTTTTACCCTCTCCAAAATTTTGCAACACATAGATAATTTATTAGAATTGACAATTATTTTTTTTATGTTTTATGAATATTGTAATTTATAAACAAGTGTTAATATTTCATTTATCGAATAGTTCTAATTTGGTATTTTTTCTAGAATTGATTAAAGAAGATTTTTTTTTTCAAAAATTGAATTTTGGGGTGTTAAAAAGTTTGAATTGGGGTTTATATTTAATACCCAAAATAAAATCTATATTAGTATTAACTTAAAAAAGAAATATAATGTATCACTTTGATTTAGAATTTAAAAAGTAATAAATAAATAAAAAATAATTAAATGTATATAAGATTAAATTTGTAGAAGATTTATTTCTTATTTTCTCAAGCCCGAAAAGTACCTTTTTTTATATCAAGAAGCTGCTTCATTTGTTTAGCAAGTTTTTTCAAAAATATTAGAAATTTCGTTATTGCCTCTATTAAAGTTTGCAAAGCTGATAGGGGTGAATGAATTCGGAATTTATGTATATTTCCATTAATTATTTTTCTTGGCACAATTATCACCCTTTCATTAGATCTATAATAAGAATAATAAACAAAGGCCGGGATTAAATAATTATATGTGATACATCCCCAGTTATTACCATGATAATTTTCATAAAATTGAAATACCTTCATTTATTGACTTTTCTCTCGATTCTTAAATAAAAGAATTATTTTGGGGTGAGCTCAAGTTTTGGAATGAAATGGTTTTTATCTATGTTCCCATTCCCGTTCCTGTCCAGGTCACTGTTCAGGTTTGTTTCTCATGACGTTAAAACCTCTTGTTTTAATTGCTTATGATCTTTCCAATAACTACTGAAAATTCACAAAAAATATGAAAAAATCGCTTATTCTTTTTCCTTTGATCATATTAGAAAACTCGACTTTCAAAACGGTTCTTTACCAAGAGTTTTTTGAAAAGTCATCTAATTTTACAAAGTTTCTTTATATTTATATCTATAAAAGGCTTTCTCTGTGTTTATTGAAAATTAAACAAAGAGAAACGAAGTAAAAATTTTCTGACTTTTATTTGCATTTATCAGTTTTGAGAATCTCAAATAAAGCAACTTTTAAAAAATTATCGAACTACTGTTGTAAAAATTTGAATAACATAATAAATTACCAACTATTTGTCATTTTTTGGAGTATTATTTTTTTTTTTTTTTTGTTCAATAAATCCGAATATGAATGGTCAAAACTTCCAACCACAAACCAATAACCAAAACACAATTCTTTATTCCCAACAAACACTCCAAAATAACACAAACCTTCATCATTTCCAGAAAGAATCACAAGAAAATCGGGTTATTTCTGGCCACCTACAACAATCTCAACCACAACTCTTGCAACGTCAACAAAAAACACAAACAACCCTAGCAAAAACCCAAAACAAAAGCTCTAAAGAAGCACTACAAACCAATAAAAGCACAACGTTTAATATTAACACAAACACAAACATTAATCCAAACACAAGCCCAATGATAAACACAAACGTCAACCCAAATTTATATAATTATCAGCTTGTTAACAAGAATAATCTTCCACAAAAAATTGGACATCTAAACCCAAATCAGATTTATTTTAATGACCAAGGGATTCAAAACAATGTGGCTCGAAAGGAATTCTTCCAAAAGAAACAAAAAACAAGATCACAGCCAAATAAGAAACAAAAAAGAAAGAAATCAAAATTTAAAAGAAAAAGAAGGCACCAGGGAGGATCTCGATCAAACGTTGAAGACAGAACAGATCTGTATTCCAATTCCAATACCCAGCGTGGCTTTGAGTTTTGGGAAACTCCTGAAATAAGAAATCCTGAAAGAAGTGAACACCAAGAACGACAAAAATACTTGAGAAATTATAATCCTTACCCTCAACAACAATTGTATTCTGATTTAAGTTCTGTTGACTCCGATGCAAGTTTCGAATCCACTTCAAATTCTGATTCTGAAACGGAAATAGAAACAGACACGAACACAGGATCTGATTCAAATTCCTTTTTCAATTCAAATTCGGAATTCACTTCTGGTGATGATGACAATGAAGACGAGGAGTTGTCTTCTGGTATTGGCGAATATAAAAGAAATAAAAATTTCATAATCCACAAGAAAAATAATTATTTTAATCATTCGAATAACAATTCAAGAACGCACCTACCTTTCCCTTGTTATTTAAATAATAATAGTAATAGTAAAAATAAAAAGAAAAGAAGAAGAATAATTATAAGAAAAAAAAATTTGAAACACCAATTTACAGGAACAAACCCACAATTCCTTACAACAAACAATTTGTATTTCCCGAATAATAATAATTATAATAATTATTTGAATAGCCAGAATATTAATTATAATTCTTATTCAAATCATATTTCCAATTCAGCATTAATTCCCCAGAATTTGAAAAGTAACAATCCTAATGTTGTTTATCCATCAGATCCAAAATACCCTTTATTACACAGTAAGATGTTACAAACAATTACACCCGTTTTAAAACCCTTATATATACCCTCTCTCGAAGATAATCTTAACCAAAAACAAAATACCGAAAATAATAATAATAATAATAATAATAATAATAATAATGCTGATAAGATAATTAATCAGAACCAAAATTCATCAGAATTGCAGTATATTCGAGAATTACAACTATTACTTTTAAAACAACAACAAGAATTGCACCAACAACAATGCAAAAGATATCATGATTTACAGCAATTATTAAACTTACATTATCAACAACGAATCGAACAACAGAAGCAAAAAAGCAAATCAAAAGAAACTTTTAATTTAATCAAAAAGGTGCTAGAGATTGAACAAAATAATGAAATTGAAATTGAAAATATTCAAATAAAAGAGGTGGTACAAGGACAAGAACAACGTCAAGAACAAGAACAAGAACAAAAACAAAAACAAAAACAAGAACAAGAACAAAAACAAAAACAAAAACAAGAACAAGGACAAAAACAAGAACAAAAACAAAATATAGAGCAAGGAACAGAAACAAAGAATATAAATGAAATCACAAAAATTTAATAAAACTTAACAAATTTTCCCCTTTTTTTTGTTCTTTAAGGGGGGAGTTCGTAATTCCTCTTGCTTGTCGTTAACTTTTCTTGAATTTTTTGTTTCTTTTGGAAGTGTTCTAGGTTTTTTTTACTTTTTGAAATAAACAGAAAATTTTAATAAATTTTCGGTTTATTTCAGAAAAGTAAAAAAAACCTAACGAAAATCAATAGATTTTCAGAATAAAACAGAAAACCTCAAGAAAGCCGATGTTAGTTTTTTTTTAATTTTAGAAATAAAATGAAAATTTCAAAAATTTTCTTTTTATTTCTCAAATTTTGGAAAAGCAGACTTTATCACTTCCCGAATTTAAAAGAATTGAGTAAAATCTTTGATTTTTCGCTATTCTTTTGAATTTTGGAAAAGCTAGGCACTCAACAGCACTCTACGGCACTTGGCGGCACTTCCCAAAATTCCTAAATTTTTTTACAAGAAATTTTTTAGAAAGATTCAAAAATATTTTTATTATTCACTCGGGCTAATAAAGATATTGAATCTTGTTTATTAATAATATCAAAAAAAAAAAAAAAAAAATTAAAGATAATTATCTTGTTCATAAGAGAAAGTGAAATTGATCCGAGGAAAACAATTACTGATCACATTTTTCAAAGTTAGAATGTTTGAAAAAAATTTTTATTGTTTTTAATTCAATATTTTGTTAATTGAAAAATAAAATACATTTTTTTGTGATCAATAAAAACTGTTTTTGGAAAAAAAAAACAAATGTTTAAAGATTCGAATAAGAAGCTTGAATAATGAAATGGATTTCATTTGAATAAATCTTAAAAATTATCAAAAGCATAAAGTTTGTTCTTAGAATGTTTTTAAAATAGTAAATTAGGAATAAATTGTATATTTATACTATTGTTACTTCATAAATACCTAATAATAGTTCTAAATTCATATTATTTTTTTTTTTTTGACACACCTAGTCTCAGGTTTGAACTGTTAAACTTTGTTTTATGAATTACAAGACATATTATATTTGAATTCCAATGGGTAAAGTGCAATTATCTGAATGTGGTAGCATTTGCATACTAAAAAATATGGTGATAGTATCTAATTTGGAATTGGTAAAAAAAGTGAAAATTTTCCTTTTTTTTGGCTACTCTAAACAGGGAATTTTGTTTCAAATAATTAAATTCCTTTTTCTTAGTGTTTAATGAGTTTAGAATTTTGTTAGAGTTTGAAACGAAAAACATATTTTGGAATTTTTTTCTAACTTTTAAAAAATAGAAAATCAAACTAAACTCTTTTTCAAAAATTGTGACTCACCTGAAATAATAAATTGAAAAAGAAAAATTATTCTTTAGTATTCAAGAACAATTAATAACTAAATATGATTTTTAATTCACTTTTAAGTCATTCTAAATATATAAAAGCCTGATCAATTAAAAATTAAAAAAAATAAAACCAAAAACTAAAAAAAAGTGAGTCACAATTTTTGAAATGAGCATTACCCATTTTTTATTACTGAACTTTCACTGAAAAAAAGTTGAACAACAATATTTTTTATGAATAATTAAATCCATTTTCAAAGACATTACATAGTCTCAATTTTCTTAGTGATTATTTGTCTTTTCGAAGATCTCTTTTTTTTTCCACATGATCTTTTTTAAAAAAAAAAAAAAAAAAAAAAAAAAAAAAATAAAAGAAAAAAAAAGAAAAATTTTTCAAAAACAAAGAAAAAGTAGAAAAAATGAAAAACTAAAATTTGCAAAATTAGAAAAATTGTTTCTGATCCAAAAATTTGAAAATATTTTTTGTTAAGAATATTGTAATAAACCCTCAAAACAACTCCCATTAACATTATAAAGTGAGTCAAAATTTATGAAAAATAGTTTATTTTGATGGGGTTTAAATATAAAATCTCCCTGTTAAGCAGAAAATCATAAAATATCCAATATTTTCCCAACTATTAATGAATTAAATCCTGCCTTTGATTTAAATAAAACTAAAATCTTCCAAAATCTTTTAAAATTTTATTCATACTTGTACTTTTTTATAGCAAAATATTTAAAATTTACAATTAAAAAAATAAAAAAAGATACATAAAAAAACCAAAATATTCAATCAAGAGTGAACAAAAATATTTTGACCCTAAAATGTTAAGAAATATATTCTTTAAAAGTTCAAAATGGGAGATTATAAAAATTGTACTTGGTTACAAGTCTTGGTTCATTCAAAAAAAAAAATTATTATTTATTTTCAAGATAAATAAATAAATAAAAATAATTTCTGAAAATAACCAATTGATTTATATTAAAGAGAATTAATACAGATACATAAGAATATTATTCAATATAAAGATTCATTATTTATATTATTATTAGTTAATGAGATAGAAAATTATGATTTTTTATTAAAATTTCTGAAAAAAAGTTTAGAAATTAGGATAGTGCCTTAGAGTTCTGCAGAGTGCCAGGAAGTTACCTGTTTTTTTTTAATATTTTTAAATTTTATCTAGAATATCTATCAATTGTCTAATTAAACAGAAAACTCAAGAAAAACTTTGAGTTTTTTTTTTAATTTAAATAAATTGACTTGAATCAAAGATTTAACTCTATACATTTTGATTAAAAAAAAATACTAATGAAAGTGTCCATCAAGTTCCTAGCTTTACCAGAATTGAAAAGAATAGCTAAAAATCAAAGATTTTATTTAATTCTTCTGAATCCGGGAAAAAATAACAACTTTTCTTTTTAATTTATGAAATAAATCGAAAATTAAATAATATATCGTTTATTACTTAAATTAAAAAAAAACTAACAATACTATAAGGTAAATTATTTTCCTTCCTATATATGCCCTTAATAAAATTAAGCACTATTTTTTTCTGATTAATATTTTTCGAAATCTAGCTTATAAATTAATTCAATTAAACACTGGGATAAAATTTTTTAAAATAAAAACACTCTCAACTTTTGAATATCAAAAATATTTTTGAAATTACTGTACACATTTTTTTTTTTGAAAAATTGGGGTTGAGGAAAATTTAGAAATTCAAGAATAAGTTTATATATTAAATTAGATGATTTTTCCCGAGAGTTTATCTTTTTAGTTGAACTTTTTTATTAATTTTACCATTTAAAACTAAAAAAAACATTTGAAGACCAAATTAGTCCCTTTTGTGAAAATAAAATTCCCATAATTTAGAATTTGTTTTAGTAAATGGGTTAAAACAAGATAGTGTATCTAAAAATATACATAATTTCAACTTTGAATTCAATGATTTTGGCAAAAAATGTTTTCAAGATAAAGTTACATTGAAACTTTATTTATTTTTATTTTTTCATTTTGTTTTTTTAATATATATTAATGGAAAGTATTTAATCAGTTTTCCATTTTTAGAGTTTTTTGGATCGTAGGGACATATTAAAAAAAAAAAAAAAAAAAATTATTTTGATTTATGATTATTTCATTACATTATTTCTTGTAAATACACAAACAACCACCCTAAAATATTTTTATCAACTTTTTCGAAAACTTTTGGTTTTCAATTTTATAATATAGAATATTTTGCATTGCTCTAAAAAAATTAAAAAGTTAAATTAGTTAGAAAATTTGATCAAACAAACAATTAAAAAAATTGATATTATTTAAATTTATTGGTTTTAAATAATGAAGAATTTAAATAAGAAAAAAAAAAAAAAGGGAGAGAGATAGATATTAAACGAAAAAAAAGTATAGTATTATTATTATGGTAATTAAGAAAAATATACAAGATTTTTTATTTGTTTTTCAATTTGATAATTATGAAGAAATAACAAAGAAGACATTAAAAAATGTTAAGAAATAAAAAATATTTAATTTTGTTTTGTTTTTTGAATATATATATAAAAATATATTCTCGATTAAATTAAATAAAAAAAAAACATTATAAAAATAGGATCTCATTATTTGTCATTGATATTATTTTCATTTACTTTTTTGGATTTTTTCTTATCCTCTTCGGCAAATAATCTACCTAAAACTTTCCAAACATTTTGTTCTGTAGAAACTGAAGAATGGATAAAGTCGTTATCGACTATATAAACCAAAAAATAAGTATCGTGTATATTCTGAATAATTTTTCTAGATTTTGATCCATCCTTGTATTTGTATCCCCATTGCCAAAGCCATAAAGCAAAGGCCTCCTTTCTCCATGAGTGATGGAAGGTGTAAGGATCTGCAACGGTTGTTTGGATAATTGAATGAGAAAATACCCCCCAGGTCAGTGTTGTTGGTTCCATTTTCTCAATGTTAGTATACACCACTGATGCGTCATGATTTGTCGAATAGTAACGAATGTTGGGATTGTCTTTAATTGCGTTTAATAGCTTTTTGATTCTGGAAGGCTTGAAAAAAAATTCCAAATACCTTTTTTGGAAAATATATCCCCCATAACCACCAAAGCCAACTCTCAAATCTTCACTTGAAACTGAATTTATTCGAGGTTGGGAATTGATCACCATTAAACCCCTTTGGGCAACTGTTATTAATTTATTTTGGATAATTAAATTTTCAAGATCTAGCTTGTTTTGATTCCAAGGTATTGATCTTCTTTTACCCTGATAATAGTCAACAAATACCTTTTCAACGTCATACTCGGAATTTAGTTCTACTCCCAAGTCTTTCAAGGAAATATTTGGCGCATTAATTTTTGTGTAAATGTCTTGGTTTTGCTCTTTGAAATTAATGACCCCCTTTTCGTTTTGAATTTCACTCCATGCAAATCTAGGGTATTTTTTCCAATTCGAAGTTAATAAAGTGTATGAAATCGGCCTTTTCGTCCAAAAAATTGGCCGTACGGTTTCGTATTTCCTTCTGGGGTCAGTTGACTTTCTCCAGGGCAATTTCCTCCGGATGCGTGATGATTGGATCAAATCTAAGCCTTCCAGTATCCTTTTAATTGGATCTTCTTTGTTCAAAGTAATAAAATGAAATCCTCTTACTTTATGCTTTAATAGTGTTTGGCATAATTCAATCGTGATTTTAATTCCATATTCCAAAAAGGGCTCTGGTTCATTCTTGAGTTTCTCAATACCATTCATAATTTCTTCGGGGATTTGGATTTTATTAGATTGGATAACAATGGTTGCAGATTTATAATCATTGATCGGTAAAATTACCGGTATGATTGGACAATTTATTTCAATTTTCCTACATTTCTGTCGAAAATTTAAAAATTTCGAACAATCATAAAATGGTAAAGTCCTTAATAAATCAACACCATTCAAAATTATTTGTTTTAAAATTTGAAAATCCTCTTCACTTTTGTATAATTCTAAATCGATTTCAATTAATAATGAAAAATAATCATTATGAATTTCTCGAATTAATTTAATTACTTCAATTTCGCTTGTTATATATGGTTTTTGCTTTTCTTCCTCTGAAAGTACTATTGTAATCGTATAGAAATATTGGGAAATAATAAAATGTATTAAATTAATATTTTTGTTAATACGAATTGAAATATTTAATGATTAATTAATTTGAATTGATGATATTTATTTAAATTTATGGTGTGTGGGTGTGTGTATGCGTGTGATACATTATGATTAAATTTGGTATTTATTTTAAACAATTGTATGTTAGAAGTTTATTCAATAATAAATATTTTATATTAATATGCCTCTACATCCCACAAAAATATTAAAAATCTATTCTTGAAAGAATGTCAATAATAAAAATTAACCCCAATTTTTACTCATTTATCAAATAGAAGCTTTCTTAATCAGGATAACAAAATGATAAATTCGCCTTATTAATCAAAAATAAACTCAATTTATTTTTTAGACCACATCAAGATTTGTATTAATCGTTTTATATTCACACAACATTTTTTGTGTTAAAAATGACACATCAAAAATTAATTTTATCACTGTGGTAGTTATAGTTCTTTCGAAATATTTCTGAAACAAAACAAAAAAAAATCAAATAAAAAAATTTTCTGTTTTCCCTTTAAAAAAAAAAACAAATTTATTAGAAATTTATTAACAAAAAAACTTGAAAATAGCTCAATTCAAAGTCTGAAAAAAGATAACACCTCTTCGAAATTCTTCTTATAAAAATGTTGCTTTAGACAATTGGTGGATTGTTTTTTTAGTAAAAAATTTTCAAAGATTTTGTTTCAAATTGAAAAATAAATTAATTTATCAAGAGGCAGACTCTTATCGGGTATGTGTAAAAGTTTGCAATTTCTGATCAGGAAAAATTGGTTATCAAAATTACGAAATTATCAAAAAAATAAATCAGTTAAAGATTTTGATAAAATTCAATTCTGCAAAATGGGCAATAAGAAAGAAGAATGAAAAAGAACATCTTTAGATTTTTAAAAAGTGTTCAAAAAATATTTTTACACTTGAAATGAAATTCCAAGTTGAAGAAATAATTAATTTTATCAAAAAAAGAAATTTTTTATATATTCATAAAACTAGAGATGAAGGAATTCCTTTAAATGATCGATCAATATCAATTAATAATACTTTAACACGTTTTTTTCTACAAATCCATTTATAAAAAAATAGAAGAACATTGTAATCAGTTTCAGATTCTCAATTTATGTTTCAAAAAAAAATTAGATACAATATATTTGTTCTAAATTTATTATTTGAACTAGAAAAACTTAAAAATAAATATAAAAATAATGAATTTTTGATTGTTACAATCGATATTAAAAAAATGTTATTTACACAATTAGTCATATATTAGTTCATTATACTCTCAAAAAATATATTAAAAATGAAAAAATGAAAATTTGGTTAAAAAAATATCATAGAAAAGAAGGAATAGGGGGTTTGTCCAAGTGGAAACTCAAAACTTCACAATGAAACCAATTATATCAGAAATACAATATTTAGGGTTTTGTTTTGGAAAAGAGAAACATTTACAAAAAAAACTTTAAAAAAGTAAAAGATAGCTTCAAAAAAATAAAAAATGAATTTTCAACCAAAAAAAATATCTAATGGAGTAAAATTACAAATGTTTAAATCAATATGTATTAGCCAGTTATTTTATGACCTAGTAATTTTCAATCTAACTCAAAAAGATTTTGACCTGGTAGATGTTTGGATCAATAAAAAAAAGTCACAAAATTTTTAAAAATTAATACATTCATTCACATTCTCCAAGAATAATTTATAAAACTAAAGCAAAAATATACCAAGTCAGAATCTCAATTTATTTGAGAAAAAAATACAACAGCAAAAAGAAATTCGAATTTTTCTGGGTTTTGGACATTAATCAGAAAAATTAAAATTCTGATTTTTTTTGTTTTACTTTTGTGAATTTTACTAAGAGGTTTAATTTCAGTAGAATTTTGAAGAGAAGGGAAAACTTATAACTGCATATTGTTTTTTAAAAAATCGTTTGGATCCTTTTCTTATATTATCCATTTTTTATTGAAATTTATTTGTAACTTGTTTTCAACATTCAAAAAATTGTTTAATTTTTTTTCATTTTTTGGAAATATTTTGATGAATATATTTTGAAATAATATGTACTGATTCAATCAATATTAATATTTCTCTTAATTTTAAATTACCAATTTACGAATAGACTTTAAAAGAAAATATTTTTATAAAAAAAAAAAAATTAATACCACACTTTTTTGGAAATACCTTATAATTCATTTTCTAATCAAAATAAAAATTAATATACCTAACTACAAAAAATAATTCAAAATGGAAGGGTTCTACTTACATTTTAAAATTAAGAAATTTCTCAAATTATCTAAACACATATTCTTATGTTTATGATAAGAATAAATTTAAAAAAAAATTTTACAATTTATGTAAAAATATTTCTCATTTAGATATAAATACAGATATCTATCATTTTTTATGGGACTGCCAATTCTATAAAGAAAATCGAACAATTTGGATTAAAGATTTAACAAAAATAAACAAAAATAATAAAAAACTAATATTTTTGATATTATTCGAAATATATATTTCATTATTTCTATTGTTATTATCTTGATAAAGAAAATTATGATTCTTTATTGAAATTACAAAACAAAAATTTAGAAATAAGTCAAGTGCCGTCAAGTGCCGTAGAGTGCTTAATTTGCATAGGTTTTCCAAGATTCAAAAGAATGGAGTAAAATCAAAGATTCAATCCAATTCTTTTGAATCCTTGAAAAAGCTAACAGTGATTTTTCCAGAATTCTTTTGAATTCTGGAAAATCTAAAGGTGTTTTTTTTTTTAAATTAAAAAATTAAAAGAAAATTACAACAATTTTCTTTTTATTTCCAAAATTTCTAAACAAAAACTTGGTTATTAGAACAGTGCCTAGGTTTTCAAGAATTTTGGAGGATAGAGTAAAATCTAAGATTTGGCTCAATTCTTTTGAATTCTGGAAAACCTAAAGACAGTAAGAGGAAATTAATATCCTCCCTTCAAAAAATAAAAAAATTACGAAATTTTGGGAAAAAAGTAAAGTCCGATTTTATCATTTTAAAAAAATTAGAGAAACTTAACAACATTTTTAAAAATCAGAATGGAAGCTGAGAATATATTTTTAATCTAATTAACTTTTAGTGCTTTTGAAAATAACTAACAAATAAAATTAATTTTTTTAAAAATATTAAGTTTATTTTTTCACAATCAACATTTTGAAATTTATCCACTTTTCAAATTTTATCAGATCCTCAATAATAGTTTCTATTTTTGTGTTTAGAGTTAGGAATAATTGGAAAAAAAGTATAATTTCAGAAATTTTTTTCACAAAGTAATAAAATCAAATTGGTGTGAGATCGAATATTGTAAAAATATTTCATTTGAAACAATCGATCTTCCAAGTATAAATTTTTTGACACGTGACGTGCTTTTAAAGTTCTTAATGCAAAAATTCAACAAAATTGATTTTCCACTCAGGATAAAATTGTCAAATCGAAAAAAATTATCAAATGATTTTCATTGTAAAATGGTAGTGAAAAGGGAAATTTTTAAATGTTTTTTTACTTATTGTCAACTGATAAATGAAGATACCTGAAACTAAAAGACAAAATTGAAATAGTGTCTATTGTTAAAATTTTAAAGCCAATTTTATATGAGTAAAATCATAGGAACAAAAAATTCAATTTCACAAGTAAAATTCAAATTTGGGGAAAATTGAACATGCTTAAATTTTGGTTTAATCTAATGATTTGAATTTTCTATTTTGATTTCTCAGAATCAGTCCAGTTTTTAGATTTGGTTTTTGTTTTTAAATGAGCAAAAAATACAGTAAAAAAATATTAGAAAATACTATCTTTTACTATCTTTTACTACTATTTTGCAATTAAAATTGTTTTGACAATTTTTTTCTATTTGACACTTTTTTTCTGAAATGATTTGAAACTTTTTGAAATAATCTCGGTGGCTGTCAGCAAAGCTTTGATGTGAGAAAATACTTTAAAATCGTGTCAAAGGATTAAAATTGGGTTGGTGTTGAAACGAAATTTTAAACAATTTCATTACCTTTATGTTTTGATTTGGGGCTACACAAATGAATTACGATTAAAAGGTTCCTTTTTTTTTTTGGTACGCATTTAAATCCTGAAAAGAAAGTGTTTTCAGAAGACAAATCATTGAGAGAATTAAACCATGGTAAAAGAATTTTTTGAAAAGGATGCAAAAAATTGTGTTGATTTTATTGATTGGTAAAACAGAAGATCGCTTCCAAGTTATACACTCACAAAGGAACTACTAACTGAATTTTTGGCTGATAGATTTTTTTGGGTGTGCTTTTCTTTTTGAAAATTTCAAAATAGAAAAGCAACATGCCTTTTTTTTTTTCATCTCGTTTTTAAAAAAAAAGAAAAAGAGTGTAAAATTATTTTTTAGGATTTTCAGAGTAATTTCTTTTTTTAATGATTTACAAAAAGCGATTTTTTGAAAGACAGGAAAAAAAAAAAAAAAAAAAAAATTATCAAACCAGAAGTTCTTATCATCACGTTTTGAATCCCGATCGACTTTATTTTTTCCAACTCATAAATAATCTCCTTTCTATTTTTCTTACGATAGGAGATCTGATAAACAGTCTCAAGACCACGTAGTAATTGTGTTTGAGCAGAAATTTTTATCATTTCATGCAGTTTTAAAGACTTGCTGCTAGTGAAGTCAATACTAAGCGGTTCAAGAGTTGAAAGAATTTCAATTCGACGAAGCAAACGTTGTAGTTGCTGTGAGTTTGGAAGTGGTGCAAATTCAAAGGTAAAATAAAGCTCATTTTTTGATAACATTTCATTTCTTTCTTGGTGTTCAGAAATTAATTCAATAAGTTTCATTGTTGACAAATTTTGAGATTACTTTTTTGATATATATTTCGAAAAAGAAACAATTTAATTCCAAAACATTGAAAAAAATAAAAAAGATTTTTGATTGGAATTGTGCTAAAGATTTCAAATTAAATCATTGAATTTATGGTTTAATCCTCAAAAAAAAATACTGGTAAATAAAAAAAAACTCTGAACATTAACATACTGTTATTCTCATCTATTTCAAAATATTTCATTAAAGTAATTTATCTTTTAAAAAAAAATAATATATTTGTATGTCAGCTGTTTAATAAAAATGAGTTTTAAAAGTGTTACCCAAACTGTTTAAAAAACGAATCTAGATCGTTTTCAAGATCACTTTGAAAATGTTTAGTTCGCACTTTTTTCAAATAATTGTTTTTGGTCTACAACTATCATTTTTTATGTTTTGGTAAATGGAAATGACTTTGTAATTTTTTTTTGAGTGTCACCAGATATTGAAACTTTTAAAAACAATTACGAGTTATTACTCCTTTTCGTTCTCTATTTTAGAAAAAATCCATTCAAAAAATTAGAGTTGAATTTTCATTTTTCAATTTTTGAATTTATTTTTGATTCAAATTTTGGTTTTATTAAAAATGTTTTGGATCAAGAAATATCTTATAGACAATTTGTTAAATATTAATCAAAGTGTAAAATCAATAAAAAAAACATGGTAGGGTTTGTTTTTTGAAACAAATATTTTCATTTAGCAAACTAAACACGAAAGATCACCTTTTCAAATAATTTGTCCAAAACAATATTGAAAAAAAAAAAATTTTTCAATCAGAGTATTTTTTCGATGATTTTTTTGTTCCTTATCTTTTTAATTTGTATGAGTCGAAATAAAATATTACCCCTCGAATTCTGGCCCTATTACTATTTAAAATTATTTGATATAACCTTTTTTTATATATTTGTTTTCAAAAATCTTTTTTTTTTAATATTTTCACAAAATAAGCAAAAACAAAGAATACGGTTTCAAACATTAAAATAAAAGAGATTGAATTATAGAAATCAAAAAACAACTTGAACAGTTTCAACTGAAAGAAAAAGAAAAAATTGTTACAAAATTCAAATAAGACTCAGAGTAATTTTTTTCAACACTTTGATACAAAATAAAGAATTTTTATATCAAAGAAATACATCCAATAAATCTACTATTTGTGAAAAATAAATGAAAAAAATTTTTCTTTGAGCTTTTCTCAAAAAGGTTTTTATAAACGTGTAACATTTCAGATTTTGAATTCTTTATAATTAGAATAATTTATTAATTTCCTTTTGAGAAATGGGAACTTTATTGAACTATTTAAGGACTATCTGAATTTTATGCTCTGTGAGCATTGAAATACAAAACAGTAAATAAATTAAGAACTTTAAAATATAGTGAATTGAGGGAAAGTCAAAATATTGTCAATTTTTAGAAATTTAAGATTTTGACCAAAATCATTTATTGATCCAAAAACTTTTCGAAAAATCCCAACAAAGCAAGGCAAAAATAAAAAGCTATTTTTTACGATATTGGGAAAATGTCACTCCACTTTCTTTTCAAATGGGTGGCTACACTCACCACCAACTCTAACATACTTCAATATAAATTGGAGTGACATTTTCCCAATATCATTTTGGAAGTAGAAAATTTTGAGTGAAAAATTTTGGATTTGGAAAGTAAATTTTTTTTACCTTCCTCTAAAAACAACCTAAATTTTACATTTTAACAAGATCCATTAACTCAACATTCTTTTAAGTTCATAATTCGTGTTGTGGGTATAAAAGTAATAGCCACTAGGAATAAAATTCGAATAATCCTTAAATTCTTGAGAAATGTGATTTTTTCGGAAAGTTGAATATAAATTTTGATAATTTTATTTTACAATTAACCTTATATTTCTGAAAAAGTCTTTATAAAATATCAATTTTTCTTTTTCCATTTCTAAATTAAATGAATAAAAAAAAAAAAAAAATTCATTTAGAAAGTTCTTTAGAAATATTAAGTAATTAGTTTGTCAAAATATTTGCAAACAAAAGTTTTACTATTCTTATTTAAATAAAACCAAAGAAAGAAGAAGTAAGTATATCAAATGTTACAGATAATTTCAAAAATTTTATTTTTTTTATTTTTTTCTCTGTATGATTTTTTTTTTTATTAGGAAGAAGAGTTACTAAAGAAAAAGGTCAAATAGTTACTTCCTAATACATAGATACTGGAAAATGATAATATGAGTAACTCGAAAATAAAAACTAAAAAATCAATGTACTAATTCTCCCAGGTTTAAAACAATCCAGATCAAAAAGAAAAATGGAATTTCTATGATTAAACAACAAACATACTCAATGAACATTCTTATTCAAATTTCAAACTAAACCAAATTAACAAAATTTTTGAAAGGGAATTTAAGTCTAAGGGCAACTATAGTGTAATCTACACTTCTTCAATAATAATAAAAAAAATTAACAAAATTTTTGTAGCTGTGATTTTGGGTGTTTTTAATTAAATGATAGGATTTAATTTTTTTTTTGATTTTTTACCAATTATTTCATTTTTAACACTTTTTAAACTTTGATTTTTTTTTCTGTAACTTTTCACCAATTTGTTCTTTTATGTTTTAACTTTTGCTTGTTAAATACAGAACAATTCTAAATACCCTTTCCTAAAATAACCATGAAATCTATGATATTAAACTATAATTTTTTTTTAGGAAACATTGCTAAAAAACTTCTAGAGTATAACTTACACTTCTTCAATAGTAATAATATATCTTTTTTCCAATCAAAAAAAATTATTAAAAACTTGAAAATCAGCTATTCAATTTAAAATAAAACTATTACTTTAATTGGTTAGTATTTCACATTAAAGGGGCAAAATTTTAAAATATGTTTTTGGTGATATTCTCAAATTATATTTTTATTTGTAAATTCCAGGTTTCAAAAAATTCTGATAGACTAAGAAAGCCAAAAAAGAAAATTAGTTTAGTGAGATCAATTTTTTTTTCCATTTTTTCTGAAAAAGAAAACTATTAAATTCCTTAAATTTCTCACATTATAAAATTATTTTACTTTTTTTAAAACAATTTTTATCATAATTACACAATACCATTTCTTTGTTACTAGAAATATTAATATAAAGATTTTCTTTTATTTTTTTATGATAATTCTTATAGTGAAATAAAAAAATTTTTATCAATTGTGTAAAATAAAGAAAGATTTGGATATCATTGAATATTTCGATCATTTTCTATGGAACTTCCCAACCTAAGAAAATAATCGGAAAATCTGGATTTCTGAATCAGAAAGAATTAATCTTTCACTTATTTTAAATAATAATAATATTTTTAATATTATTAATAAACAAGATTCAATATCTTTATTAGCACTGGTAGATAATAAAACTAGTTTGAATCTTTTATACAATTAATAAATTTATGTTTAGGAATTCGGACAAACAAGAGGAATTCTATACCCCTCCCTTAAATTACAATTAAAAAAAAAATAAAAAATTTTATATTCAATATATTGAAAAATATTTGAATTATTTTAACAACTTTAGTTTTAACCATTAAAATTTTAATTCAAAATTTATGTTTTTGCTCTAAGGTTAAATCTAAATAACATCAAATAGATGATTCAAGAAGATATTTGGGATTTAAGAAATTTTATCCTCTAAATTCAAAATCAATTTTTTTTCTCTGAAAAAATCTTTTAAATTCCGATAAAGATTTTTTTGTTGAAAGCCAAACAATTTTTCAAAATTAATTTTAAAATGTGAAATTATTCTTTTATATTTTTTTTTTATTATTTGGAAAAAAGAAATTGACTTTTTACAACTTTTCAAAAAGAAAAATATTTTTACTAATTTAATCTCAATTTCGCTTGAGAAACTTTTATTAAATTAAATTAAATTTTAATTTATCTAATCACCTATTCCCCAATTATTTTTATACTTTGTTATTATTTTTAATAATTGATATTTGAATACAAAGATCAACCAAAAAAAATTCTTGAAGTATAAGTGATTTAATAAATGAATATTTGATAGACTTTTAACAAAATTTTATCTATGGAATTGAGAACTTTTTAACAATTTTTTTTTTTATTCTTTTTGGTTTTATTAAAAGTTGTTTTATGGTTTTCAAAAAATGAAAAAGAATTGCAAAAAAGGAAAATAAAATTTTGAAAAATAATTTTCAACTAATTGTTTGGTCTTATTCACAAGTAACCTTCTAACAATTTAAATCATTTTTACCAGAAAAAAATTAATTTTGTATTTTGGGGATTAAATTACTCTATTTCGAAATATCTTCAAGTAAATTTTATTTTGAAAAATCAAATTTCATCTTAACACAAAAACAAAATTTCTTCATAATTTTTTAAAATAACTTTAAAAATGCAATGATTATTACTATCCTTCTTAAATAAATATAATAAATTTTCAATTGGTTGAATAAATCAATTGTTTGGGAATAACAAAAAGAATTATCTCAAAAAAGAAAAAAAATCTTCATATTAATAATAATGGCATCAAAGACTTGTTATTCTGTAATAATGATCAAAATATCAATAAACAGGATAAAAATTTTTTTTAATGTGAGTAATCCAATGAATTTAAATGTTTTCTTTTTCTTATAAAAAAGAAAAAAACAAATTGATCTCTCACTAAAAAAATATTCTTTTTTGTGTTTCTTAGTTGCTCTGAATTTTTTGACACTTGACAATTACAAAAAAAAATGTAAGTAGAGAATACCACCAATAACATATTTTAAAATTTTGCCTTTTTGCCCTTAGATGACTGATCCCTTAAATAATAAAAATTATTGTTTTTTCGATTATTTAATTGTTTTCGAAACATTAAACAACATAATTATTCTTATAAAAAAAAAAATAAAAATCTTTAAAATGTAATAAATTTATTTATCATTTTTTGATAAAGATAGTAAGAAATGGAATAAAATATTATCTAATAAGCTAGAAATTGCATAAATTCCACCAAGCAGACCAAATAATTGGGTAATAAAATGGAAAAAGCTTTTCCTGTCTTGTATAATTTCAACCATAATTGGAGAAAAGTCATATGAAAAATAAATGCCTGGGAGGCCATTGTCGTGATTACTTGCAAGTTCTTTATCATATTCGTAAACTGAATATTGATAAGTTTTTATTGCGTTTTCTTTTTTATGATCTGTATAATAGACCGTTGGAATGATTTTTACAAAGTATTGGTACATATATGGTCCGAGTTCTGGCTGAGTTACTGTCCTGCCTGCAAGGGGATTTAACGATCCAGGGAAAAGTTCACCAAAGGAGATCATTTCAATTTCGTGAGTTAAATTTAATGACATGAGATTTTTTGCTGTTGATAGATCATGCATATGTCTTCCGTTTCTTTCTATTGTTCTTCCTGGTGCTAAATGGAAATTGCCATGAACCTTGTTGATCATTAGGAATCCTGAAATATGGCACCCCACATTATATTTTTTATCTTTTTCAATTAGTTGAGAAACAGTTTTTATACCTTCTTGTAGGCATTGATTAAATTTGCTGAGCATCTCGTCTGTAAATGGTTTGTTCATGCTTTGGTAAGCCATCCTGATGTCTTGGCAAGTATTACAACACCCATTTTCATTTATTGGTACTGCTTCATAACAGCTACCACAATAATCTTTATTGAAATTTAAAGAATTGGGCTGATAATATTTGCCATTGGGATCAAGCGTTTTTAATTGTAAATTTTTTTCCAACCCTAATTGATGTTCGCCACTAACATCTAAAACATCAATATGAATGCTATCGCATGATGCCCTTGGTAATGTTAGATCAATATTGATTGAAACACCACCTCCTCTTGATAAATCAACTTTAAGGTTTTGTTGGTAATGCTTACTTAAATATAAATTTAATTCATTAAAAAATAAAATCATTATCAATAAAATTGATATTAAAGTCACTTTTATTTATTTATTTATTTGTTTGTTTGTTTGTTTGTTTATTTGTTTGTTGTTTTTTAAATTGTTATTGTTGAATTTGTATTAATTTTGGTTTTTGTAATTTTTATGAAGAAAAAAAATTATTAATTAATTTTATAGAAATATATTAATTATCTTGATAATTTACACAATAATAAGAAATTCAAGATAAAAAAAGAAATGATTGTGTAAAAATTGTTTTAAAAATTTTATAAATTAAAGAATTAAAGGATTAAATATTCTTGTTGATTTAGAAAATACAATTATATGTATATAAGTTATTTCCAAAAAAGAATTACAAATGTATTTTAAAATATCTTTATTCAGCTTAGTTATAATATTACTATACAAATATCCGAAAATTTTATTCATCAATTAATTGATTCTTCAGAATAATCCAATTTGTTTATTTATAAGGTATTGCTTTACTTTAAAAATATCAAAGTTTCTCATAACAATTTTATATGATATTTTTTAAGTGTAAAAACTGTGATCGTTTTTTTTTTTTGATCAAACAAAAATTTTTTTCCTCTAAGAGGTTGAATCTTGATAAAATTTCAAATAGAATTGAAATCTTAGAACTGTATTTTTTTGTTTAAAAAATAATTTGGATCCTAACCATATTACCCAATTTTTTAATTGAAACTAGATGTGAATTGTTTTTTCTCAAAAAAAGAAAAATAAATTTTATTCATTTTTGGAAATATTTTGATAGAACATATTTATAAATAAATATACAAATCATAGCACCTATTCAGTAAGTATTAATATTCCTCTGAATTTAATATTTTCAATTTAGGAATAGAAATACTTGAGAGAGATATTATTTACAATACAAAAAAAATGCACCTCTTTTTTGGAAATATCTTACTTTGTAAACTGTTTTCCAGTCAAAGGGGTCCCATTTGTAATGTGAATAATTAAATGTATTTAAAGGGTTTGAATGGATTTTAGAAGAAAAAATTTCTTTTTGAAAATTTCTAAATTGAAATCATTTTTTCACCTTTTTGCTTTTCTTTTTTTCTCTTTTTTTTTTCGTAACCTAATTCTGTTTTACAATTTTTTTTATTGCAAGATCAATAGTCACTTGGTAAAAATGTGTTATTCTAAGGTTATTGAAAGTTTGGAAACGACTATTGAGAAATTCATATTGATTTCTATTGGAATTTTCTGAAGATCTCTGATCCTGATATTTGTTTAATAAATGTGAAAAATTTTCACTTTATTTTCATTTCCTTTCCTTTTTCAAATAGATACCACAAATCCCCAACATACTTTGTTTCCAGACTTGATTTCTAAAAGAAAAGTATGGAAAATGAAGTGAAAATTGTACACTATTTATTATTCAAATACCAGTATAAGTTCAAAAAATAACATTTTTGTTTTTTTCAATTGGGCTATACTCAGAATTTTGGGTTTTTCAATTTTTGGGGAAATCTTTGGATTTATTAGTTTTGTTTCATATGGACATCAACTGTTTTTGGATGTGAATTATTCTAAACTCCAATTCAAAATTTTGAATACACCAAAATTTAATTTTTGAAAAAATCTTCATTAATAAATTCTAAACTCCATTTCAAAAATTGTTACACACCTGAAATAATAAATTGAATATATATATATATATATATATTCTTTTGTATTCAAGAATAACCAAGTATTAAATTTTGTTAATAATTCACTTTTAAATTATTCTAAACATATAAAAGCCTGATATTTTAAAAATTAAAAAAATAAAACCAAAAACTGTGAGTTACAATTTTTGAAATTAGTTTAGAGATTTTTTATTAATGAACCTTCACTCAAAAAAGATTAAACAGAAGATTTTTTGCTAATAATTATGTGAATTTTAAAAGAGATTACATAGCCTCAATTTTTTTAATGTTATTGGTATTTTTGAAGATCTATTTTTTTACTTTTTTTTCTTTTAATAAAAAAGTATCGGAAAAACAAAAAATAAAAAATAAGAATCAAAAGAAAAGAAGTAAAGGAAAAAGAAAAACAAAAATTTGGAAAAAAAAACAGAAATAAACAAAAATTAGAAAAAATGATTCTAATCAAAATATTTAAAATTTATTTTGATTAGAATATGGTATAACACTATACAAAACCACTTCCAATAACATTGTAAAGCGGGCCAACCTTTTTTAAAAATAAATCAAATCTCATATATATATATATATAATGCCTAAAGGTTTATAAAATTTATTGCTTTTACATTATAGATCTTATTTTCTGAAAAATGATAAAACAAAAAGTGTTTGGTTTATTTTAGGTTTAATCATAGTTTTATGCTCTTATTAAATTTATATTTCTATTTTTGTAATTTTATAATATTAATATAGATTTACTTTTTTTTATTTTTTTTTTAAGAAAGGTGTTGTGCAAGTGTAAACATGATATCTATGCTTTTAGAGTTTTTTTGATAAAAATTTATTTTTAGTAGAAACTAAACTCTTTTTCAAACAAAAGGACACAACTCTCAAATCATCAATACCATCGAAATTGATTGTTAATAAGATAATTACTTATTGGCGATTTTCATTTTAATTATTCATTTCTTCCTTTTATTTTTTTTTATTTATGGATATTGAACAGTTGGAAAATGAAAAACAAGATAAGAAGAAACCAATTTGGAAATAGTCTGTCAGTGTATAAATGGAAACAGTTTAAGTTTGATTTCGAATGATCTAGATATAGGAATTAAGAAAGACACATTATTGGATTGATGCATAAAACAAAGAAAAGAGAAATAAAGAAAAAACATTCCAACAAAATACCCAGATTAATTGCTGATTTATCTTGAAAATGAGACTTTAAAGAACAAAGGTTGGCGTGTAAACAATTCTCAATAAAATGTAGAGAACTTTTTCTCAATTTGCCTACTTCAAAGGTTGTTATTGATTTGATTATTTTTTTTCTTTACAATTTACAAAATGAGATTTCTCATTTCAAATAAAAGGGTACATCAATTTTTAAAATATTTAATTTTAATTTTTATTGTTTTGTCTTAATGAGTTTTAAAGATTCAGTTGAGTGTTTTTTTATGTTTTAAAGCGTTTCTTCGATTTTAGAATGATACTACAATTAATTTGATTCAATTATGAATAATTCTTGAATTTTTTTGTGCCCTTTTATTTTGAAAAAGAGTTTAGTTATGCCATCTCACATGAAATGCGCGATATAAAACTCCAATTAAGAAAGGGTGTTTTGAATGAGTTTCATCGGATTTAATTAAGGCTCTAGTCATTTACAGTGGATTTGCTCCATTCTGAGGGAGTGACTTATACCAAAAAGAATATCGTGAAATTTCCCTTCTTTTGATTGACAAAAAACAAATTTTCAAAAATTAAATTACTTCGGATCATCTTTGACAAAAAATTCAACGAATAAAAAAAAAGTTTTAAAAGAATTCCTCAATTCTAAAAAATCCAAATTTTGGAAAAAAAAATTCATCTCTTTTTCTTGTTTTAATTTTATCTTCCCCAAAGTGTTAAATTTCTTCAATTCAAAACAAATTGTTTTCTTGAAGTTCGCAATCAATTTAATTCGATTTAATCTAATTTGTGGTTATATTGTAATCCTCTAAATTTGACAGAGTAAGGATTTTGAAATATTCTTTCGATACAAATAAAGTCATTTGAGAAAGGAAAAATTTAAAAAAAAAAAAAAAAATCTTCGAGATATCAAAAAGCGCCAAAGAGCTACAGTTCTAAACTAACACAGTTGTTTTCAGAATTATAATTCACAACCATTCTAATTGGAAATTGAGTGTCGTTCTTTGGCACTTTTTTCTAAAATTTGTTCTTTTTTTGATTGTTGATTTTTGGAGATCGATAGTACATCACATGTTGATTAGTTTTTAATTGTTATTAGGCTCTCTTTAAAAATTACTAAAAAGTTTTTTTCCATTTCAGAAAAATATTTTTCACCGTAATCACTCGACCCATAAAGATTAACTTTTACTTGAGTCTTTTTGAAATTTCAGTTTGATTATTTTTTTTTGAAATCTATTTTATATTCAGTTTTCAGCTATTCTTTAATTAAATCTGATGAAACTCATTCAAAATACCCGTTCTTAATTGAAGTTTTATATTACGCATAGCATCGTTAGATGGCGTAAGTAGTTCCTTCTAAAAATCGGTTTTTATCAAAAACACTCTAATAATCGAGACATAATGTTTCGGCCTGTGCGATAAAAAACGGTCATTTTAAAAAAGTGATTACTAAGAGTTTAAAAAGCGTTAATTATTTTGAAAACTGTTTGGCTCATTCTTTGAAGCTGTTTTAGAAACACTTTTTAAAAACTTTTAGAAATTCGTTGTTTAAAACAGTCGTATCGCTGAGTAAACTTTTCTTTTTGAAATATAAAAAGAAATTCATTTATTCAAGCCATTTGGATCTTGAAATTGTTGAAAAATTATTTTATTCCTTGAAAGTGAAAAATAACAGATCTCATTTAAAACTCAGAAAAGAAACCTTTCCAATTTCATGAAATTCATGTTCAAAAGTTTTTAATTCGCTGTCTTATTTTAAAAAAAATTAAATGTGAGTGAGCAAAGACAAAAAAAAAATAAATTTAAATAAATGATGATATCATTGTGAAATGGAAAAAATTTCAAGTAAGATCCTTTTTTGTTTTTATTTGAATAAACAATTTTAAAATTTTAGGTAAGGCTTGTTTAATAATAAACAAAGAAATAAAAAAAACTTTGTGATGGTTTTTGTTAACAAAAACTATAATCTTTTTTTTTCTTTGTTTTTTATGTTTTCTTGTTTTATATAAAAAAAAAAGAAAGTAGAAAAAGGTATTTACTTGCGCCACCTGAAACAGTTTGGATTCTATTTTGTTTTTCGGTTTTTGGATAAGCATCAAATTTAACAAGTGTTTTCATCTTTTTGTTTAAACAATCAAAAAAACACAAAAAAAAAAAAAAGCTAAAAAGTAAAGGGAAAAAAATGAATTTTTCGATCTGTTTGTTGATTCTTTCTTACAAAAAAATTACTTGATAAAAACTTTTTACCTTTTAAAGAATTGGGTCAATTTTAGGTATATTTAAAAAAATAAATGCAAGATTTGAAAGGGATTTAAGTTTGGGTATTAATAGAGCTTTTTAGAAGTGCCTCAAAAACAACCGAAATTTGGAGAATTACCATTTTTTATTTTTAAGCTTTCCCCAATTATCAAAGAAAAAAAAAGTCGAAACATTTAACAATTTACCCTTTCTGTCGAACGATTTTATTCCAGTATCAAATCAAAAATTCAAACCATGTTTTTTTCCAATAGTTAATGACTACTTATTCATTAACAAACCGTCCAATATCTTTTACAATGCCTGATGTTGGTAACCAGCAAAATGAACAAAGTCAAACATTTTCGTCAAGAAGCGGAATAAAATCACGAACAAAGTTGTCCATATTTGAGAACAATTTTGGTAACCTTGAGACCAGGAAAAAACACTCAACAGAATTTATTACTGAAAAATGCTGCTGAAACAACAAAGTAAAAAAAATCTGAAAAAAGATCTGAAAAAAAGCATCCACAAGCACCGCATCGATCCAATAAAGTTTCACAATTTGGGAAAAACTTACAAAACAAATCAAGTAATGAGAAGATTGAAATCACCATAATTGGCAATTCTATATCAACTCCTTTCTCACCCAGGTATTAACGTACTGTTATTTGCCCGATCAATAGGATAAATTTTTCACTTCATTTCCCTTTTTTATATTTTTGGAATTGGTTTTCAAAGAATTCCCTTTTGTTAAGAAATAAAACATCCAATAAAATATAAAATTCAAATAACCTTGCAAGCATAGAAGGGACTCAAAACCTAAATTAAAAAAAAAAACACAAAGCATTTGAAACCCTTACAAAAAAGAACAACGTTTTCAGGTGAAAATCGAAAAATTGTTGATAAAAACGCTCTTGAAAGAGTTCTATAATCTCAGTTAAATTTATCCACCTGAGAATTTCTTTTGACAAAAAAATGGTGAAGACTTTTCATCATACCAACACTTTTCACAATTATTCACTTCTTTGATCCAAACCAAATTTCTTTTTACAATTTTAAATAATTTCCATTTCGAACATATAAACACAAAACAATTTTTCAAGCTGCATTCAATTTTTTTTAAGGTTAACTTTATAAATTTGAAATGTTTTAAAATTTGTGCCTGTTCCTATAAAACCCGTAAAATCATTTTTTTATTACAATTTTCTGTTAAAAATCTACCAGACAATTTGTTTTTTTTTTGTTTGTTTGTGATTTTAACTTTTGAAATTAATAATTTTTTAGGTCCTATTTCTTGGAATGAAAATTCTTTTTAGAGAGGCCAATCTAATATAACATAAAAACGAAAAAACCCCCTGCTGGAAAGGTAGTCCTTAATTTTTTTTTTTTTTTTTTATTTATTATTTTTTTTAATTTTGAAGGAGTAAAATTATTTTTCTTTTATATTCGTTAGTTTGTTTTAAATTTTTGAAATAATTGAGTAAAATATATAATTTTTATCTATTCTTTTGAATTCTGGAAAACTGTTGTTTGGTTTTTTATTTAGAGAAATAAAAGAAAATTCGTGAGGTTTCTTTTAGTTTCACAAATTAAAAAAAAAATTCTTGAATTTTCTTTTTATTTCTTAACAGTATAAAAAACTTAGGCACTCTACTACACTATACTTACTTCTAAATTATTATTGAGTAATTTTAATAAATAGTCTTATTTTTTCATCAATATGTCAACGATAAGAAGAATAATGATTCTTTATTTTAAATAATATCAAAGATATTATTCTTCAATTGATTTTTGTTAATTTGAATTAAATATTTAATCCAAATTATTCGATTTTGGTTATAGAATGGACAATTCCATAAAAAATGATCGATATCTTCAAAAATTTCAAAGTTGAAATATTTTTTGTATAAATTGTAAGATTTTTTTTTATTTTATTCTTAGAATAAACATAAGAATATCTGTTTAGATAATATATGAATTTTATTAATTTTAAAATCGAAGCCGACCACATATCATTTAATATATTTTTTGTCTTGATTTTTTTTTTACATTTTTTTTTTAATTAGAAAATCAATTGATTATTGAAGGGAAAATAAGAATAAAATAAAAATATCTTGAGTTTTATAAGAATCTAAAAAAAAAAAAATAGCAAAATAAATCTTTTTCTCTATCATTTTGATTTATACAAAAGCTTTTTTTTTTTTTTTTTTTTAATTATAGAAATTATAGAAAAATTAGGCACTTAATGGTACTTTACTTTACTTGGAGATATGATTATATATATTATTGTTATATTTAATAATTTTTTTAACTATTTTAGAACTTTTCACCTAGAAATATTTATTATTAATTTTTTTTTTCAAAATGATTTGGATTATTATTCAATCAGTTTAAATTATCTATTTCTGAATAGATACTTTCATCATTTATTTTGAAAACTTTATTATTCTTATATATGTTCAAAACCCCAGAATTTCTATGTTTTTTTTTTTTTTTAGTTTAAACCTTCTTTTCTTAATTGTAATTCTTAGTTGGTCTATTTGTTCTGCAGTTTTATAATTTATTCTCAAATAATGTCGATTAATTATTGAAATTTTGGTACATATTTTATTTATTTAACAATAAATTTAGTTTAAATATTTTTCGGTTAAACTAAAAAGAACCAATAATTATAATAAATAACTAATATATATTGATTTAAAGATTTGTAATTAAACTCCATCAGATATTTTTTTGCTAAATATTATTTTTATTTTTTTAAAATTATCTTTTACTGTTTAAAAGTTTTTTTTATAATTTTTAATGATTTTCATAGGTAAATTCCAAAATATTTTATTTAAGATAATATGTTTGATTTCAAAGTTTTAGTAATATTTGGATTCAATCCAAAATCATCAATAATTTTTTAGATTTTTATTAACTTTTTATCAATATTTGGAATAAGCCCCCCCATTATTAAAATTAAATTATCTGCAAACATCACAACATATTGAACTAAATCTTTTCTTTTTTCAATTTAAAAATGGTTGAAAATCCAAAAATCAAAGAAAAAGTATCATCAATTGGATTAACCTCAATACCTTCTTTTTTGTAATAATTCTTAACAAAATTTGATTTTTTTCATTTCTAATATATTGGTTGAGTGTATAATGAACTAATATGGTAATTAATGTCAAAATTCTTTATACTATCAATTGTTAAAATAAAAAAAATCTAAATTTCTCTATTTATTTTTTAGTTTTTCTAGATCAAATAATAAATTCTGACACAGTAATATTTGTATCTAAATTTTATTTAAGAAACCAACTTAAGAATATGATACTTTGTTCCAAGAATTTTCTATTCTTTTATAAAAGAATTTGTATGAAAAAATATTACTAATGTATTATTAATTGTTGCCGGCCTATTATTTAAAGGAATTCTTTCATCTCTAGTTTTTTGAATATATAAATTATATATTTCTTTCTACAATAAATTTAATTATTTCTTCACTTTGAAGATTAAGATAAGTGTAAAAATATTTTTTTTTAAAATTTTTTAAATCTTCAATAAATTATTCTTTTTCATTCTTTTTTTTTTTTTTTGGATTCGATTTCGAGAATTGAATTTAATCAAAATCTTAAACTGATTTATTCTTTTGATATTTTATAAAATCAATAATCTTTTCTAGAACCAGTTATAATTTTAAAGTACAAACTATCAACAAAATTTAAGGCACAAAAAAATCGCAAATTGAACATATTTTTTGGATTTTTTTTTTTACACAAAGTATTTCCCTTGAATTCAAATCTGAATTTTCTGACTTAATTATGATATAATTCTGTTTGTACTTTTATTGAAATTTTGGACTTTTAAAGTGGAACTGGTTCTAAAGTAAAAAACCATTTATGTTTGTTGGTTTTCAATCTTCAAATGTTCTCAAAAGAATATTACTTAATTAATTATATTTTTTTTGATTTTTTTTTTGACAAATTTCAATTGAGTTTCTCAAATAATTGTTTTCTATATTATTATTTTTAAAAATAATTCTTGTTGAAGATGATCTAATTTTAATTATTAATTTCCAATTTTTTTTGACATTCAAATTTAATAGTAATTTGATAAAAGAATTTTTGACTATTTTTTTTAAATGGGTTTTTTTTTCATTTTATCTTAGTTAAAAATAAACTTGAAGGATATAAATCAATTTCTTAATTTATCTAATTCTTCATTTTCTTAATTAACCTTAAATTCTATTTCTACTTGTCAAAATTATTTATTTAAATTGATTAAAAATATTTTGAATTTTTCTTTTATTATTAAGCAAATAAAATTTTATGAAAGAATACGAAAACAGATTAAATATTTAACATCCTTTTATTTTTTAATCACTACACCCCGATTTATGAATTTGAACACCATGAAATTCAATTTGAGAAAAAAAATCTTATTCAAAAAATGATATTGTAATTATTAAATTAGAACCATTCACTTATTGAAAGGTACACAATTATTTAAAAACTAAATATACCTATAAAACAAAATAAATAAATAATTATCAATTCAAATAGATCAATGCTTTTCGAGATAGTAAAAAAAAATGTATTAGTAAATTTGTTAAAATTCTATTAATAATAATTAGTTAATCAAAAGTTATATTACATCAACTAATCATATTTGAGTTCTACTATTTGAAAAAATACAAATTTAACTAAATATAAATTATAGAAAAAAATATTTTATGATCAAACAAAAAATTTGAAGTTATTGAAAAAACTAGAAATCAAAATAATAAAAATATGAGATGAAAAAATGATTTAAATATTTTTCAAAAATCAAAATTATTTCCAATTTGAATGAATTTTTTTTATTACAATTATTTTAACTATTTAGATGTATGGAAAATTTTGAATTTTAATTTACTTTCTTTTTACTTTTCTTTGAAGCATTGTTCTTTGTTTACATATGTTTTCATAATAAGAATTCAAAAAAAGTTTTATCATAACAAATTACTAAAAAAGGTTTCATTTAAAAAAATAATAAAAAGGAATAAAGAATTCATTCCAAGGTAAGGTACTATATGAATTATTCCAAATTAAGAAGATAAAGATGAAATAAATTTTCCAAATTATAAACTCCATTTCATTCAAAGTGCCTAACTAAAAATGAAAAATTCACTTTATTTTTAAGAATCAACCAAAATTATATTCTTTAGAAATACGAGAAACAATAAACTTTTTATTAGAGTCGATAATCATAAAAGAAATACCCAAACAAAACAAAAATTTCAAAAAAAAAAATGTTAAAAAATTTTTTGGGTCCATTTCAATAGAAGGTCTTGTGCAAAATTATCAATTTCTTGAGACAATTAAAATTGTTGTCAATAAGTTTTTTAACTTGTAAATGCATAAATTTTAAAAGAAAATACAAAGTCTCACTTTTCATTATGTTAATTTGGAGTTTCAAACATTATTTTTTTTAAATTTAATTTTGAAAAAAAATAAAAAACAAGAAAAAAAAAAAAATTACGAAAAGCAAAATATAACGAAAAAGAAATCAAAAACAAAAAGAAAACAAAAAAAAAATGTTTTTACAAAATGAGAAAAAATGATTTTGATCTAAAAATTGAAATTTTACTTTGAGAAGAATAATGAATTAAGCTCATAGAATATGTTCTATTTCTTCAATAAAACTGAGCCCCTTTGAATGAAAAAGAGTGTACTTTATTGAAATGTTATTTTCGTCGATCTTGATTTCAACAACTCTATTTTGTGAGTTGATGATCTTTCTTTTTTGTTTATAAAAAAAAAAAAAGATTTGTTTAAAATTTACACATCTTTGTGGGATTTTTTTTTTTATTTATTCTTTGATTAATTTCAAGAATTCACCAGAACCCAATTTTTTCAATTCAAAATATAATTTAATAAAACCAAAAATGCTCAAAAAATTGAAAAATTAAAAATTTAGCCTAATTGATTTTTATTATTTCCACTTACAGAGTAACGAATGATATGTTGAATCCAAACTTTCAATATCTTGTAACACTGATAAAAAAAATTCTTCTGCAAGGTTCTCACAATTAAAATTTTCAAAATCAAAAAAATGTAGGTAATTCCTTCAAAGATATAATTTAATTTCTCAAATATTCAAAAACCTGTGAAATCGAAGTTGCTGATGTCCATTTATGTTCAACGTGCCCTGCCGAAACACATTTTACGCCCTGATTTTTTTTAAATACCAACACACCAAGTTTTTTTGATGATCTTACCCAATTTTGTGCGTGTTCATAAAACCATTTATTTTGTTTTTTTGAAAAAAAATCGTCATTATAGCTATGTACGCTATCTGTAAAAGCAATTTTTGCAACTCTTTTTTGGAAATTTTTTTTATATGTATTTAATAATGTAACTGTTAAGTACCCGCCATAAGAATGAGCAACAATATAAATACTTGCCTTTGTTTTGGTTATAAATGTTTTCCATATATATTCCATATGCTTTGTTGGTGAGTTGTTTTCTGGAACTTCCCCGTGATCTATCCAAACATCTTCACTTATTAATTTTTTTTTCACAAGTATAGTACTTTTTTTTTCTTGTTCGTTGATATATGAAATTAATTTTTCAGTATTAATTTCTATTTTATTTAGTTTTTTATTATAATCCTTAATATAGTTTTTCATTACTGGAAATGAAATTATGGAAAAAAATAAAAAATTTTTTAAGAATATTTCAAAATAATGAGAATATTGTTCATTTTTTTGTAATAATTTTTTAATTTCATTTAAAAAATGATATTGACTTAATTCTGATAGGGTCACCCTGTCCCATAATAAAGCATATTCATTCATATCTTTTCGCAAACTATCATTTAAATTTGTTTGGTTTTTATTTTTATAGTTTTTTACTATACTTTTCAGAACGGAATAAAATAATTCAAGAATTGTAAGTTCTGGCATTTTGAGTTGGATTTGATATATAAGTTCCATCCCTTGCTCTTCAAATTCTTCAAGTACTATCTTCGTTGTAGTTTTTATACTTTGCTTATTCATCTCAGGGCGCGTTTTTGCATTTTTTTCAAATTGATCCTTTTTACGAACTCTTGTAGAGCGAATATTATTAGGGTTAACAATCATAATTCCATATCCCTCTTCTTGTGCCTGTTTCAAATATGGGAAAATCGCGCCAGAATCAAGATTCTTGGTAATACACAAAGAAGTAGACCACTGACCTATTATTATTATTGTTATTTTTATTATCGTTATCATTATTATTATTGTTGTTTTTTAAATATATATATATATATATATATATTGAAAGTGTTATTAAAATATTAAAAGAAAAATTATATTGGGGATTAAACTTGTTTAATTAAAAAACAAAAAATGGTTTAATTTTTATTCTAGAATCCAAAATGAAAAAAAAATGAGAAATTTAGTGATATTTTTTGAATTAATCAATAATTCAGAAAAAAGATATGAACTTATTTTCATAAATTTACAAAAAATTTCTCTTAAAAAATACCTAACAATTTTTGTAATTATCACTCAAATAGAAGAATCATATTCTTCAAAAACAATGGATTTTACATATTGATGAGGAATATTTAAAAAGTCCAGAAAAATAAAAAATTCAATAATAGGCAAATATATTTTTATGATTTGGATTGCATTTACACCTTTTTCCATTCTGGATAGATTAACTTTACAATTTTTTAGTTACATCTATAAATAACTTATAAATGTTTGGCATGTACAGGTTACAAAGATTTTTGATTCTTATGACACAATTTTTTTTCGATGAGCTATATTAACTTTTTAATACAAAAATTGGTTCAAATTCAATTAGAAATACGGTTTTTTCCACAAGAAAATTATTTTTTTCTTTTAAAACAATAATGAAAAAATCATGACATTAAAAATATTGGTTCATTTCAAAATTAGTTATCACTATTTAAGGATTATCTAAAATAAAGCCACCACATCTGCCTTACAAATTAAAACATTAGTGGATTAGACTCTTTATTTCTTTAGATCCAGAAGAACTATAAAATTTAAAAAATTTAACTATAGATAATTTGTCAAGATCAGATACTTAATTGTAAGTAGATACTTGAAACAACAAGACTATCCTAGGTGATAAAACTCAATTTTTCCAGAGGCTTTTATTGGAAACTAGACAATACTTCAATTAGAAGAAACATTGTTGGGTTTTACTACCATCTTCCAATTAAGTATCTGATCTTGACAAATTATCTATAGTTAAATTTTTTAAATTTTATAGTTCTTCTGGATCTAAAGAAATAAAGAGTCTAATCCACTGATGTTTTAATTCGTAAGACTGCCGTGGTGGCTTTATTTTGGATAGTCCATAATCAGAATACCAAAATAAAACTCCGAAAGAAACTTTTACAAAAACAAAGATTCTACAAAATGAAGATAGAATTTAATAGTTTCTTTAAAATAGTATGGCCTTTTGATTTTTAAGGTTTTTTGAAATTGAATATTCACAAAAAATATGAAAAATTTTTTTAAATTGTTGATAGTTTTTAAGTTTTGAATTCAAAAATTCAAATTTTATTTTTTTCATTATTAGAAATTTTTTGTTCTTTTATAAAATTTCACCATTTGTAATAGGCTATCATATTACCATAAAATCCTGTGATAGAAAGTTAAGTATGAGATAGGAAATGGATTTTCTGTTTATCAAAGATTCCATGGTAGGTTTGAACGACGCAACAATCTTTATAAAACAGATACATCCATTCGAACACTACCATGAAATTTTATACGAAATAGAAATTGGTTGTCTATTATAAAATTGATTTTTATGATATAGAAAATTAAATTCCTTTCATAGCAGAAGATAAAAAATTTCAATTTCTCTTACTTCATTAGAGTTAATTTTTTTTTTGTAATAAATAATTACAAAAATTCAATTACATAAGGAAAAAAACCATGAAACTTGAAAGTATCAGAAACCATAGAAACTTGAAAGTATTTTTTGGATCTTTGTTTTTAAATTGTTTAAACCTGTAATTTTTTCAATTTTGGAAATTCAGGATACACATTAATGTAAGTTTTTTTTTAATTTGTTTGTCAATTTTCAAAAAGAAAAAAATACATAATTTTTTTTCTTATATTAAAAATTATATGGTTTATGATAAACTTTCATAACCATTTTATGGTTTTTCATACAGGATTTTAAAATAGAAAACCAATTTCAAAGTTTTATAAATTTAAACGTTAGGATTGGAATGGTTGTAAAAAAATTCAATATACATATTTTTAAGGATCGATGAAAAAAATTTTTAACAACACTTTTTCAAAGATACAACTATTTTAAAAAAGTTTGGACAAAAGGTTTAATCATTGGATCTTCAAATTATCCAATTCGTCAATTTTGAAAGTTTGGATAACACTTGATAAAACTTTTAGTAAAAACCGGCTAAAACGTCTATAAGGCAGAACTTTTTTTTCGTTAGATTTTATATTTTTTTCCCCTTTCTATTTGTTTATTTTCATAAGAAAGAATTATGATTTGATCTCACCTTCATAAACTTTTTTAGTTCTTATCTGAATTGTTTGCGATGATTAGCGATCAGTAAACTGTCCCATGAAGATTACTTTTTTTGTTATTATTTTGTCAAGACAATTATTGACTTTCTAAAGAAAACAAAACTTTTCAAAAAGCAAACACATGCAAGAGGATGATCAATTTGACTTATCAACACCAAACAAACTGTTTCTAGGATTAATTGTTTCACAAATGTGATCTCCAAAAACGTTCTGTAGACTTGGAAAATGAAAAGTTAGTCTGGTGACTTTCTCATACCGATAGTTAAGAAAGTGTTGTTGTCACGTTTTAGTGATCCAAAGATAGTGTTTGTTTGTTAAATCATTCTTGTGCTTTGAGAAAAAAAAGTTAAATGATCGTTACCTGCCCTTACCATTCCAGAACCACAAATGATTAGAAGAAGCTTTTTCGATGTATTCCAGTTTTGTGAGAGGAAAATATTTGATTGAAATTTCCGCGTGTTTCTTTCATTTTTTTCGATACTTTGTTTTTTTGAAAAAGGCACCCACACTTCTTTTAGCTGGTATTGTTCGATCATTTGTTGCTGAACATAATCTAAAATTATTTCATTTAAGTAAACGGGATTGCTAATATCCGTCATTTCAACTGGTTGTGTTTTATTATTTAACAAACGTAACTCATTATTTTCATTGAAGAAATAACCTAATTCAGATAATCGTTCTTGTGGTGTTGTCATTAGTCAATTTTTGATGATGAAACAAAAATTTAAAAAAATGATTAAAGATTTTTCCTTATTATTTCAAAAGTACTACGTTCTTACCCCCGAGGGGGTAGAGTAGTTGTACTGTGTATTGTTGTAAAAACTCAAAAATTTTCTTTGGAAAAATTTAACGATATAATTTCTTAGAACTACCGATAAGAAAGAGATTAGAACACTCAAAAGTTTAGAATAGTGTTGTAGACACTGTGTGATGATTTTGGGAAATCCTTTAGGAAAAGTTTGGGAAATTTTCAGATCTTCTTTTTTCGAATTGATTTCAGGTAAAATAAGAAGTATTTTACTAATAAATTTGACTTTAAAAAGGTTATTTAAAGTTATATGCCTTTCGCTACAATTTCGGTATTTTTTATTTTTTCTAATTTCCAGTAATTGGTCCCAAAAATAATATTCTATCTTATATTATTATTCAAAATTGAATGGGAATTGTTGATCAATCAACTAATAAAGAAAAAAATTCAAAGAGAAAAATCTGAAACATTTTTTGTTATTTTGGAAACATAATTAAAAATCTATTACAGTCCTGTGCCTTTTTAAGACACAGAAAAAATCAAGAAATAAGGCACAAAAAAATTGCATTAAGGCACAAAATCAAAGTGGTCAAAATAAGGCACAATTTTTCTGTGTAATTTCCAAGATTACTCATATGTAATATTCTATATATATATTGAAGAAAACACTCAAACTAACTCGAAAATTATTCGGTGAAATTAGATATTGAAATTGGGAAAGTGCCTTAAATCAAAAATTTGTGCCTTAAAGTGAACAAAATTTTGTGCCTTATATGTTGATTTTTTCTGTGTCTTAAAATGGCACAGGACTGTAATTTGGAATTGAATGAAGAGTTACTTATTGAAAGGTGAACTTAAAATGGTTAAAAAAGTTTAGATACTCGGTTTTTTGATCATAAGAGATTGATACAAAATAGATTTGTAATAAAAAACTAAATGTCTTGAAATACTCGAATTTTTCGAAAAATAAGAAGGTATTTTATTTTTTTGAAATAATTTTTTGGAAAACAACCATTTCAATTTCGAATTCTAAAGTATACAATGGAATTCAGGGAAGAATAAGACTGGAAAGTTGTGTTTAATTCCTTTTTTTGAAGTGAAATTTTTTATTCAAAAATTAAATCCATAATCTACATCGGTGATTTGGTACTCATTTTCATTCATGAGATTTACTTTTTGAGATTATTTATTACAAAATGGATTTCAAAAATTACAAATACACATCAGGAATAAAACTGTTTGTAGCTTGAATGTTTGGTAGTTATTATATTTTGTCTTTTTTTAGTTGAAGAAAAGATCAAAAAAGAGCAATTTATTTTCTCAACACATGGAAAGAATAGTTTAATTTCAATTTTGGTTTAAAAATTGTTTTGTTTTGGTGGAGTGTTTTCCACTCGGTACAAAAAAACAGCAGTTGTATTTTTTCAAGAAAAAAATTTTAAATGAAATTTCAATTTTTAAAAAGAAATAAAATTGTTTTCGTTATTTATTCAAATTTTCGTAGAAAAACCAGCAAACTCAAACCATTATTGACTGATCTTGAAATGGTTTTGATTTTAGTAACTACAAAATAAGAAAACGTTGAAAATTTTTTTATTTTTTTTCGATTATAAGTAAAAGATTATGGGGGTTTGTCGAACTCAAATAGTGAACCGGGGTTGGTTTTAACAATATTCTAATCGAATTTAGCTGTTTATATTAATTAAAACAAATTCTTTAAAAAAAACATTGTCCCCGTATACTAAGACATATTAGAAGTGTTTGAAAAAATTAATTTACGATACTCTTAATCTCTTAAATATATAAGGTTTGCCATGCTCAAGGATTTACAACATTGGAAAATTAATTTGGTCCAAGTCACTCAATTATTTGATCATTAGAAGACAATGAAAAAAGTTCAGTAAATTTACGGTAAAGGTTGGAAATTGAATGAATTCCCTTTCTTTGTTTAAAAACAAGAGCTAAATACAAACACATATTTTTTCTCGTTTCGAAACAATCTCATTTTTAAAATATAAAAAATGTTTGCTTTCTTTTTTATTCAAAAAAAAGAGAAGAGATCATTTATAAGAAGAATTTCAAAATGAGAAAAAAACATTTACAAATTTCGAAATGTGAAAAAAAAAAACATTTTTTTTGATACTATCTAAAGTCAAGAAATTTCGAGAACTGTTCAAAATTAGTCACTGTTAAGAACACACAATATACGTAGGTTTATGTTTGATCGACTTCGGATGTTTCTTAACAAGCTTGAAATACAAGGGTAAATAGAAACTCATTTAAAAGTTAAACCTTCTAGTTTGTCTCTTTGGGGTTTTAAAACCAAGTTTTGTCTCCAATATAGAACATTTAAAATTTAACTTCTGTGTTTTAAATGACTCTACTGGGGAATAAAATACACTTTGAAGTACAACTTCTTCAAATCACCCTTGAAAAATAACAATTTTTTTTTTGTTTTTGTTTGATTTTTAACTTATCTTCTTGTTGTATCGAGATATATCCTTAGTTCCAAAAAAATAAATAAAATCTCATATTGTTTCATTTGTTCAACAATCACCAATTATATTTTCTCATTTTGGATTCCCTTCCAGACTCAAAATAATAATATTGTTCGAGTGCCAAGATTATATTGATCGTAGTTCTTCGAACTTCTCAACATAATCTTATATCACTTAGAACAATATGATATTTCTCGTTCTTCCAGGCCAGACTCATAACACAACAAGGAGATTTTTTCCAAATCAAAACAATGAAGACAGTTATTTGACTTTCGCTTCTCAAAAAAAATTTTCACACAGGAGAAATTGGACAAAAAAAAAAACATTTTTTGTCGTCTTTACCTTTTCACGAATACTTTTTTTCACCAGACTATATTTCTTTGTTTTTCAATGAAAAGGAAAATTGAAAATAACAAAAAAATAAGTATAAAAAATGGCTTTTGGGGATTTTTGAGTGCAAGTTCAAATTTGTGAACATTTCAAACTTGTAAAAGAAAATTTAAAAAATATGTAGAACAACTCTAGAAAATAGTGTGAGTTTCGAAAGTTGAAAAGAAAATTCTAGAATATTAAAATCAAAATTTAGCATGATCTAACAAGGTAAAAATTGTGAAAATTGTTAAAATTGTGAAAATTTCACATTTTTTCTAGAAGAAATTATACTTGTTGGACAAATATTACTTGGATTACATAACTTATTCAGAGGTGATTTTATACATTATTTCACTATTTTCACCTTGAACGTAGTCCTTAAGGTTGAAATAGTCTCCATTATTTTTTTTTGAACAATATCTAAATTAGGATACATTATCTGGAAATAAGTGTTTTATACTGAAAATAAATAGGGTCTTTCAAATCTAAGAAATTGTCACAAAATGCTCTCAAATTCTATTAAATTTAGGTAAAACAATTTAATAGAGATTATTTTCTGAAGGTAGAGCATTCGCTGAATGACAATTGTTTATCCAAATATGATCCAATCTACATTCAATAAACTTCTAATTTTTTTTCTTTCATGCCTTACCAAAATTTGATTACTTAAAAAAAAAATTGGCTAACTGTAAGAAAAAAAAGAAAAAAATCAATTGGATGATAATAACTTAGAAACAAGGAAAAGAGTTCTTGAAAAAATTCTTTAAAAAAGAATTATAAAGATCTTGAAAAATAAAAATGCTAGATATTTTTTTTAGAAGCTAATGAGAAAAATTACATTTTATTTGAGAAAATTTAAGTAAATAAATTTTGATCAAAATTTTGTTAAATGGACGAAATTTTTGAAAGAACAAGTTTTATTATTTTAAATCTCATTATCACTTATCAAAGATCTAACCAGAAAAATTAATTTGAATATGAATCAAGAATATATGTATGTGCCTTTGCAATCTTTCAATAACACAAAACTGAAAAAAAAAAAAAAACAGGAAACACGAGTTAAATTTTTGTCAGGGGTTAAAGGTTGACAACATATGTTATTCATCCTACTATATATAATAAAAAAATCAGAAATCCAAAAAAAAAAAACAATATGTTTTGATAAAATAAAAACAAAAGAAACAGGGTTTATAAGATGCAATCGATAAAAAAACCAAAAAAAAAAAACAATGCTATCTTTAATTAAGTACTCCTAAAATACTGTGATGACACCTTTGGTTTATTCAATTTAATATGATAATTAATCTTGAATCTTAATTGGGGATCTAGTTTTTTAATTGCTTAAATTTCTTTTTTTCGTTTTAATCAAATGTAATTTTTTTTAAACCTTTTTTCTATTTCATTGCTTTGCTTTTTCGTTTTTATTTTCAAGATCGTCTTACTATTGTTTTTTTTTAGTATCTACCTGTAATCGTAACAAAAAACTTCTACCTTTCCCTTTTTAACTATACCTCTCAAATAAACCCCATTTCAAAATAATAGTCCCATTAAAAATCAAATTTTGAAAATAATTCTTTTTAATAATCGAAGTTATAGATTATAATAAAAAAATCACTAATTTAATATTCAGTTCTATACACTAGAAATATTTGTTTTTTGTCTAAAAATAAAATAAAATAAAGTAAAAAAAAATTGGGCATTTATTATGAAATTTAGTTTATCTGGAAAGTTTTTACTACTAAAAAAAAAGGAAAAAAAAACCATTATTCTAAAAAACTTCAAAAATACATTATTTTCCAGACAAAGAGTCCAGTTGTAATGAGTGTATTAGATATGTTTAATAGGATTAAATCGATTTGGGAAGGAAAAATATATTTTGACAATTTTCAAAATTGAAATCAATTCTTCAGATTTTGATTATTTCTTTTTATCTTTTGAGACCGAATTGTTCTGTAAAAAAAAATAATTTTCAATACCAGATTTATATCAAGAAAGTAAAATATTTTATTCGAATGTTATGGAAACACTAATAATGGTTTGAGATAAATCATATTGATAGCTATTAAACTTTTCTTTGTTTCTACAATTGAAGATTAAAATGAACATATATATTTTGACGAAATATTTCTCAAAGAATTTAAGTTTTTCAAATTTTGGAGAAAATATATTGATTAATTAGATTTCTATTATACCATTACCAGGTCTACTTTTATGTATTTTATTTGACTTGTTTCTTTATTGGTTCTTCTTTAAAGATCAATTAGAAAAAATAATTGAAATTTGTAAAAATTTTTTTTGGTACATTTTACAGAAACAAATTAAATATCAAAAAATCATTCAATTCACTTTTTGTAAAAGTGTCACCATGATTTTAAAAACCTTTTTATAACATTTTTACAAATCGCTTTAATAAAAAAAATCCTTTTATTGAAAAAAAAATAAAGTATTAACATTAAATTAGACAACTAATATTACAATAAAAGATAAAATTATTAAAGAAAAGAAAAAAAAAAAGAAAAAGAAAAACGAAATTAAATATTAATTTTATTAAATATTATAATGGAAATGAGGAAAGAAAGCATTTCAAAATTTAAAAATAATTTTCAAATTCGAAATAATAAAAAAAAAAACATTTTTGGATGAAAAGAATAAGAGGAATTATTTCAAAAAAAAAAAAAAAACGAGATAAAAAAAGTGATCAAGAAAGAAGTTATTTTCTGCCTTTAGTAAAGGAAAATTTGGATCTTTTTGTGTTATTTGCAATTCTAGTTGTATTAAACGCGCGCCTAGATTGATTATTTAGCCTTCTCGAAAAAGGTATTCTTAGTAATTTTAGAATGGGAAAGGAGGGTATTTTATGGTTACCATATTGTTCATCAATTAATTCATACACGACATCAAAAAGCCTTTTTTGTTCAAAAACTTCATTATTTAATATTGAAATTTCGATGCAAAGTGTATCAATAATATTCAAGAGTCTAGATTCATTGCCCTCTTCATTTTTTTTTTGCAATTCCTGGATATCCTTTTCTGATTTGATTATTTCGCTAAAATCTTGATTAAATATTGATTCGAAGCTCTTTAATTTTTTGTGTTGGGGAATAATATTTTTTGAAACCTCTTCTAGTAATTTGGAAGGCGGCTCTGGTAATGGTAAAGGTATTTCAAAAAAGTTTTGTAATTCTCTAATAAGTGTGGTTTCTTTGTTTTCTTCTCTTTCCGTATCTGAACCCGGTTCATTAATGGTGTTCTGTTGTAGTTCATTTTTATATTTTGGCCAATTGGTCTGTGGAGATCTTGATTTTGAAAATTCATTCGCAAGCTCTTCAAGATCAATAAATTCCTCTTCTGTTTCCTCTTCCTCTTTTTGTTTATTTTCATTAAATTTTCCAATCCTTTCTATTTCTTGTTTTCTGAATTTGTCTTTATTGCTCTGAAATTTGTTGGCACTTTCCTTTTCAATTTGCCCCAGATCAAGTTTTTTTTGTTGTTCTAATTGGTTTCTTTGCTCTTCTAATTGCTTATTTCTTTCTAACTGTTTTTGAAGATCTCTTTTTTGTTTTTCTAATTTCCTTATTTGCAATTGTCTGATCTTTTCTTCTTCAATTTGTTGTTGTTCAATCCTTTGCCTCTCTAATTCCTTTTGTTGTTCCAATTCTCTTTTTCGCTCCTCCAAAATCCTTATTTGTTCCATTCGTTGTCTTTCTTGTTCGGTTTGTTGTTGTTCAAGTATTCTTTGCCTCTCTAATTGTTTTCTTTGCTCTTCCAATTGCTGTCTTCTTTGGAACTCTTGAAGCTCTCTTTTTTGCTCCTCCAACATCCTTATTTGCTCCATTCGTTGTCTTTCTTCTTCTAGCCTTCGCTGTTCAAGTATCCGTTGCCTTTCTAATTCAACCCTTTGCCTCTCTAGCTCCTCTTGTCTTTGCAATTCTCTTTTTCGCTCCTCCAACATCCTTATTTGCTCCATTCTTTGTCTTTCTTGTTCTAGCCGTTGTTGTTCAAGTATTCTTTGCCTTTCTAATTCAATTCGTTGTCTCTCTAGCTCCTCTTGTCTTTGAAATTCTCTTTTTCGCTCCTCCAAAATCCTTATTTGCTCCATTCTTTGTCTTTCTTGTTCCAGTCTTTGCTTTTCTTCCTCAATCCGCTGCTTTTCAAGTTTTTGATCCGTAAAATATTTTTCTACACTTTTTCTTATTAATAAATGATGTTCTTCGATTCTAATTTCTCTTCCAAAAAGAAATCCTTTTAAATATTCCCAGCTATCATAAAAAAATACCTTTTGTAAAAAAAAGAAATAAATACAAGATAATTATTAAATCTTTTAGTCTTAATTAACTCATTTGAATAAAATTATGATGAGGGGGATAAAAAAATTTTAAATCTCAAACTTGGACCAAATACAAAGAAAAAATTCTGAAAAAGTTTTTTCAATTAGTTTCGTTATCAAAAAATAATACTTTTAATTTCTAATTAATAAAGGAAAATATTAAAAAAATAAATAAAAATTTTTATTTCAAGTTCCCAAATATTTTACTAATTGTGAGTTATCTGAAAAAAACACAAAAACTTTACAACTTTAATTAAAAATGATATTTTTAGAAATTTAATTAAGCATATCAATTGAAACTTTTGGATAAAATTTTAATTAGTATTATTTAATTTTAATACTAAAATGTATGAGTTGAAATATTTAATAGCAATTGATTTTTAAAATAGCCGACAAAGTTCTGTTTTTAAATGTAAACTCCATTTCAAAATCATTGGCACATTAAAAATCAAAATTTGAAAATAAATATTTTTATAATTTGAAGTTATCTATGATAATAAAAAAATTATAATTTTAATATTTAGTTCTATACACTTGAAATATTTGTTTTTCATCTAAAAATAAAATAAAAAAAAGTAAAAAAAAAAATAAAAAAAAATTGTGTCATTTATTATGAAATTTAGTTTAATTAAAATACCAATAATCTTAAATAAATTATTTTCGGAGCTAAGGAAAAAAACATTTTATTTTTGGTAGTTTCGGGCTTTTTAATTTTTTTTCTCTGATTTTAAATTAGTATGTGGATTTTCAACCTAAATCCCAACCAATAATATTAAAACCCAATTGCCAGTTAAACAATTCTTAATATAATGTATTGTTTTTAAAATTTCATAAATAGTTAGCTGCATTTTTTCATAAAAATTGAAGATATTTAATTTACTTTTTAAATATTTACTCTTCAAGAATAAAGAATGAAAAAAATATGAAATTTTTTGTATTTGAGAGATTTACAATCTTTTATTTTTTCAATTTAATCAACTTATTACTTTTATTATTATTATTATTTTTTTTTTTCGGTTAAAAATAGTTTTCTTTATTATTCATAAAAAATATTTTCTGAATAATTTGAAAATACTTTAATTTTATTCTGCAAAATGGATAAAACTAAAACATAAATTTCTTTTCATTTGAGATAACTTTTCAATTAAGAACAACTTTTGAAAATATATAAGATCATTTTTTTTTTAGAAAAATGTTTTTAACACTTATTTAATCAAGTATTTGAGAAAATGATTGAAATAAAGATGATTCATTCATTCTTCAAGAATTGTAGGAAATTTTACTAATTTTTTAATATTTTGTTTGTCATTTTGATCACAAGGTAGAATAATAATCTATTTTTTTAATTATTACATTTTTTTTTTTTTTTCATTAATTTTATCCAAACACAATATCAATTCAAATAGCTTTTTTTTTTGTTATATTCTACCAGTTATTAATAATTTGGATTTATACGATTTAAAGTCTGCATATTAAAAAAAAATCTAAAAATTCAAAGCACAGCTAATCTACATTTATAAAATGTTTTTATCATTTTTTTTCTTTTTAATTTTTATGAAAAATTATATATCAAGTTTGAATTTACAAAAAGCAAACTAAACAAAAAAAACATCACAAAAATATGAAAAAAAGCATATTGCAAAGAATAATTTCATGTTTTGAAAAGATAAAAAACTAATTTATTTGGTAAAATCATTTGAAAATAATGAAATTAATCAGTATTGATTTTTGTTCCATATATTATTTTATCTTAGATACACCTAATTTAAAAGTATAAAATAAATGTTCTTTGAAAGTTTTTATAACTATTAATAAAAAAAACAATTTGTGTTGTTATTTTTCAATTTTCTTAACTCTTTTATTTGATTTAAATATATATATATATATATATATATATATATATTGTGTGTGTGTGTGTGTGTGTGTGTGTGTGTGTGTGTGTGTGTGTGTGTGTGTGTGTGTGTGTGTGTGTGTGTGTGTGTGTGTGTGTGTGCGTGCGTGTAAAGCAGCTATTTTATCTGGGTGTAAAGCACTCTAGAGTACTGCAAAGTTCCTTGGCTTTCCAAAATTCAATTAATTTAAATTTTGGAAAAGTTAACAAGATTTTTTTTTAATTTGAAAAAATTGAGAAAATTGTTTCAAATGTAAAAAATCAACAGCACATTAGTACGTTTCGGCTAATTTTCTAAATTAGTTCATTTATTTTAAACTCATTTCAATCAAAAGGAACAATTGTTTATTCTATCATAAATTTTCCCATAACATATTCTGTATTGAAGATCTTTCATAAAAAGGAATTGTTTATGAATTTTTTTCAATAAAGTTTTAAAAAAGAAATCCAAAAATAAAAAGTTGTTAAAAATGGTAACTTTAGTGTGATTTTGTGTTTTGATTTTAAAAATTTAATTCGTGTCTAACATATATTATAATTGAACTCAGATTAAAAAAAAAAAAAACTCCTTTTTACATTTAGTCGAAAAATATAAATATATATGTGTGTGTCACCCGTTAGGTTTTTTTTACGCTTTCTGTCATTTTGATAATGAATTTATTTACTCATAAAATAGAAAACCTCTAGAAAATCAGGTTATTTTTTTATTTATTTTTTTTTTTTTTGATTAGAAAATTAATTGGTTTTTGAAACAAAAACAAATAGTAAAAAAAAAAAAAAAAAAAATTGGCACTACATATATCTCTTAGTATTTTTTACCTGGTTTAAAATGACTGTAAGAATTGTAATTTAAATTAAATCAATTCGATTTTTTTAATCAAGTAAAGTGATTTTAAAATTCAGAACATTTACAAATTGCGTAAATAGATATTGATATGTAATAAAAAAAAAATCCATAAGAATGGTGTTTGCATAATAATTGGGAATAAAATTTTCATCTGATTTTCTTTTTTCAATTCTTGAAAATTTCCTTTCATTGTGGATTCTGAGTTCACCAATTATATACTAATTAAAACAACAAAAAAGGAACAAGAAAATAATATTGAGACACAAATTTAAATCTAACCCAGTTGAAATTTAAGCAACGATTTGGAAAATAAAAAAGGAAAAGTAAAATGAAAATTTTATTCCCAATTATTATGCAAACACCATTCTTATGGATTTTTTTTTATAATTATTCAATGTATAAATGGATTTTTTTGTATTTCATTTCCAAAAGAATTAAATTTATAAAAGTTTCATCAAAATAATCAGAAATTAATCGTAATAATAAAAAAAAATAGAAAAGAACAGAAAAGGGAAATGAGAAAATTACTGGTGCATATAAAATTAATAATTCAATGTAAGCAGTTTGTAGACTAATAATATTATATAAAGTGTCACCATCAAAATCTGGTTTAATTTCAACAAAATGAATAATATTAAATAAATGTGTTGTTAAATAGTCTAGGAAAGATTGATGATCTATTTCTATTAATAGAAGATGACATATTATAAAAACACTGCCTACTATCTTTCGGATATATTTAGGTAGGGGTAAATACAATTGCAAAAAGGATCGAATATTTTCTTCTTCGGAACGATCTATATTTAATTTACAAATAAAGAAAAATTGATGAAAAGAAAAATTTTTAATAAATAATTTAAAAAAAAATAAATTTACAAAAACTTGATAATGAAATAAAAAACAGTGTAACTGTCAATTGATCAATAAATTAATTAGATTTATTTGAAAACTCAAATTGGATTAATGGACCAAAAGCCTTGCTTTTAAATCCATAATTTTTTTTCTTTTTCCTTTTTTTAAGTTTTCGAATTCTTTTTATATTTATTTTTTTCTTTAAGGAAAAATAGAAAGTTTACTTCTTTAAAATAATATCGATCAATCAAGGAAAAAAAATAAAATTATGGATTTAAAATCATATAAAGTAGAAACAAGAAGTCGTTGGAAAACACAATGATACTGTAAATAATCAATTTATATATATATATATATATATATATATAAACTCCATTTCACTCAAAGATGCCCGGCTTAAAATTGAAAATTATTTTTTTTTAGGACTAGCCTACATAAGATTGCTTAGAAATAAGAGAAATAATTAACTTCAGATTAGGGATGATATTCGTAAAAGAAATACCTAAACAAGCGTAAATTTTCGAAAAAAATAAAATGTTAAAAAAATTTTTGGTGCCCTTTCATTGAAACATCCCATGCAAAATTTCTCAATTTCTTGAGGAAATTAAAATTGTTAATTGTAAGTTTTTTTAATATTAAATATATTAATTTTTAAAAGAAATTACATAGTCTCAATTTTCTCAAGTTAATTTGAATTTTCGAACCTTTTTTTCTTCGAATTGATTTTTTTTTTTAAAAAATAATAAAAAAAAATAAAAAAAAAAGAAAAAAGAAAAAAAAAAAATCAGCAATTTAAAAAAAAAAAATTTGAAGACTAAATTCGAAAAAATGATTATAATTTAAAAATTGAAATTTTAGTTTGAGAAGAATAATGTATTAAAATTATAGAATATGTTCTATTTTCTTTAATAAAACTGTGCACTTTTAACTGGAATAGAGTTTATTTTCAAAAATCCTTATACATGAGTACCTAGTTCTTTTTTTTTTTTTTTTTTTTCAATTTAAAAGGATTAGGTAAAATGGAAAACTTTAACTCAATTGTTTTGGATTTTAGAAAATAGAATAACTATTTTCACCAGTTTTAGTTTTTGAAGAGATTCGCTAGTGGGTTCTTAACCAAAACTAAAATTTTTCGTTTGTTTTCTAGAGTTTTCTTTTGGTTTGGAAAAACGTTATATTTTTGAAATCAAAGAGAAAAACCCCAGAAAACTGTCATTAGTTTTTTTTTTTTTTTTTTTGAAATTATTTTTGAGATAAAAAAAAAACAATAAATGTTCTAAGCAAAATAACAAACTCCTTAAAACAAAAAAAAAACTTGGCACTTTACTTGACTCATTAAAACATATGAAAACTTAACAATGACTTTTTTTAATTAAAAATGTAATATTTCGGAATATCTTTTCAAATTATAAATTTTTTTTTTTTTAAATATGTATTCTTATGTAACACAGATGTAAAAAAAAAAACAAAATTTTGTGATTTCTAAAAATAAATTAATAATTTATAAACTTTTGAAAAAATGCCACAATTTGCTCTGTTCGTCTCTATCTTACAAAATAAACCAAGAACCCTAAATATCTGAATTTAATAATTGTCATTCAAAAATATATATTATTTTGATCTCTTTGTAATAAAAACAGTGAATAAAGAGCAATGAATATTAAATTTTAGATACAGATATGTCAAGAATAAATAAAATAAATAAATAGATAAAATTTTGAATTTACTTACTTTGGTCGTATAAAGTAGGATATTTTTCAATTGTTAAATCGAATAAAGGGTCGGGTAATCTCCAGGTTATTATAAGAAATATTGATAATAATGTTTGTATGCTAGATGTGCTTAAGTCTAAATTATCAAAATTGGACATAAAATTTGTTTCTTTGGAAAATCGAGATATATTTTCAGAAAATTTTGATTGATAAGTTACAAAATTGCTATAGTTGACTATTTGTTCAAATTGCTTTGGTAATTTTATTGCAAATTCAAATATTTTGCTGAAAATTTCTGGATATAAATTTTCAACATCATTTTCATTTTTTAACGTGCCGCTTAGCCAAGAAGATAAAGTTGACTTATCATACAACAATTGAATAATAGTGAAAATTGTGATAATTGTTGAAGACTCTTGAGAAACTAAATACATTGGTTTCCCACCTTTCACACTGATCACCATTTTAAATTCATTGCCTGTGCTATTCATTAATCTTACGTTTTGAATATCGGAGTATTGTATGAATGTTGTTTTATTTAATTGTTCTAATGAACTCATGTTGATTTTTTGATTGCTGAGAATTATGGAAAAGGATTCCGAAGAAAAATTTAGTGTGTTTAATTGTGATACGATACCAATATAAAATACTATAATATTAATAATGATTTCATAAAGAGAGAGAGATGAAATTTTTGCAAATAAATTGAGAATTTAAATTTAGATAATTTCAGGTGGAAAAAAAATAATAAAGAAAATTTATATTTTTAAATCAATTATTTTTGTGGTAATTAAAAATAGTTTTTGAAAATTTAATGCAAAAAATTTGTTTATTTCAGAAATACCAGTTTTTTCATTAAGGTTATTATTTTAATAATATTAAAAGACCATAAACAATATTGCTATGAAGTTTTCGTTTTTTTTAAAAATATTACCATTAAGTTTTTTTTTATCCTTCTTGTTTCAATGGTGCGTATAATATTATTGATAGTTAGTTTTAATCTAATATATTTTTGTTTTTTTTGAAAAAAAAATATTATCATATTAAGTTAAGTGATTTGTTTGAAAACCAAAAAATGAAATATTTATAATTTTTTTGAAAGACATTTATTGATCCAAAAAATTTCAGAATTATCATCCAGATCAAGGTAAAAATTAAAAATCATTTTTTTTATTTTTTTTCCATTTTTCCCCTGACTGAATCTTTTTTATATTGGGAAGAAGAAAAGCTACAGAGGAAAAAGATCAAGTGGTTACTTGCTAATAATGTGACACCGAAACACGAAAGTATGGATTACTTGAAAATAAAAACAAAAAAACAAAGGCTAAAAATGACCAAAGGTTTAATGCAAATAAGATCAAAAAAAAAAGAAATTATAACAACTTCAACAACGATCCCCAAGTTAATATTCATGATCAATTATCAAATTATTAAATCAACCAAAAGTATCGTGACTGTGATTTTGGGAGTACTTAATTAAAGATAGCATTGTTTTTTTTTTTTGATTTTTTACCAATTGCTTCTTATAAACCCTTTTTAAATTTCTTTTTTTTTTTTTCTTTTTTCTTTTTTCTTTTTTCTTTTTCCTTTTCAATTTTTTACTTTTGCTTTTTTAAACATAAAAAAATTTTAGGTATGTCTTTTCCCATGAACAATTGTGAAATCTATGATTTTACGTTTAAATTACCTTTGAGGAAATTTAAGTAAAAGGACATCTAGAGCGTAATTTACACTTCTTCCATCAATAAATAAAAAAAATCATTTTTTTTCTTTTGGCCTCTTATACTACTTTAACTTCATCTTTTTTTCAGCATAATATTTTTACCCTTATGTTAAATTTCATGATTGTTTGAAAACAAACTGAAAAGTCATTGATTTTTATGTATTTTCGTTTTGGAACATTTCAACTCAAATTTGAATTTTTAAAGGAGAAAATGGTTTATCCAAATATACAAAGTGTAAAAATTAAAGTCAGTTAAAATTTACATTTTAACAATTTGTATTGTCTTGAAATTCTCCAAAGGTATCAAATATAAACCTAAAAGTTAAAGTAATATTCAACAATCAGCAAGTTCAGATCGTTTTTTTTTTGTTTACCAAAAAAATGTGCTAATTTCTGTTTATTGGATTTTACTCGGTTAGAATCCTAATTAAAAAAATATATTTTTGCAAAAATATTTCACAATAATAAAATATCAAAAATCTTTATTTAAAACCCAAAGTTATTAAAGGTATACCTCAAGTTCAACAGTTCTAAAATTCAGGACATTTACTAATTGCCTAAATAGATATTATAATGTAATAGATAAAAGCTCAAATCAAATTTTGTCCTTTATGTTTAAAATATCAACAAAAGAAAATTATAGAAAATATTAATCATTTATTATGGGTATGCCCTTCTTATGAAAAAAATAGATTAATTTTTCAACAATACATTAAAAGAAATAAATCTTAATGAATTAATTTTAAACTGTGATAGTTTGAAATTATTTTCATTCATTAATAATCGTGAAATCTATGATTTTACTCTTAAATTTATGAAAGGGGATTTAATTCTAAGGGCAACTTAGAGTGTAATATACACTTTTTCAATAATAATATATATATAAATATATTTTTTTCTCAAAATTTCAATAAAGAAGAGCCAAATTACCATTTGAAAATTTTCCTTTTTATAAAGGATTGATTTTGTCAAGATCTTTTTATTTTTTCACAACACTATATATGAAGAAAGGCAAATGTTGGAAAAAAGGAAATGAAAAATTTTCATTTTTTTCATAAGAAAATGACACTATTTATTATTTGTTTTTCACTAACAAAAAAAAAAAAGAATTCTTTAAAACTTTCATTTGATCATTACTATTTTTTGAAAAATAAATGTAAAAAAACTTTCATTCTGCTTTCCAAAAAAAAGGTTTTCAAAGCCTAAAGCAAACTTTAAATTTTTCATTTACCCAAATAAGCTTATATTATTATTATTCCTTTTTAGAATTGGGACTTTTGATGATTTGTTTAAGTTCTTGGGTTGTGTATTTTTTTAGGAAGGATGAAAGAAAATTTTGATCTCTTTATTTTTCAATTACCAGTACAGTATTGAATAAAAAAATAAGTCAGGGAATGAAAATAAGTCTAGATCATTAGTAATTGTTAATATTAGGGAAATAGTTTAGTCCTTGATTAATAATTTCTTTTATTTAAGAATCAAACTCTTGAAATTGTAAGTATATACTTAATTAGAATGATGATTAATTAAATTACACTTGGACAAAATAAACTCCAATCAACCAAAAAACAAGAAATAAAAAGTATAATTGTCCAAATTCATATCAAACCCCTCGGAAACTCTCATTTTTTTCAAAATAGGAAGATCTACCTAGGGTTACCAACAATTAAATGGGTATTCTGTCGACTACTAACTTTAAGGAACTTTTGGTAGGCTTATTACTGAGTTCATAAAAAAATTGTTTAGTTATACAGTGTGTGCAATAAACCATGTTTGTGTGCTTTATTGTTTTTCAAAGGATTGAAATGTTGTTTTGAAAAATTTGTTGAAAATATTTATTGTTTTTCGGGTTGAAGTTTTATCTGAGTTTGAAATAATTGTGTGTTTTTTATTTAGGTTTTGAAGTTGTTCTATTCGTGAGTGGTACTGTTTGTTTTTTGCATTTTCTTGGAGGTTTTATCTAATTGAAAGGAAAATTTTTATAATTTAGAGTTCTTGGTAAAGACAAAAAGGAAATTTTTAAAAAAAATTTTTTTTTTCTATTTTTGCTTGAAGTTTTTTCAGATTTTTTCAAAAAGTTCATTTTACAAAATACTGGTGTTTGAAGAATAAATCGGAAAAAATTTTCAATTCATTTTCTTATTCCCTATTTTTCTTTTACAAACAGAGGTTTGCAAAGAAATAGATTGTAGTCCGTGATCTCTATTTATTTGTTAGTTATGTCCCTCCACGGAAAAAAATCCAAAAAATGAAAAGAAAAGTGGATACCCACTTTACAAAGTATTAGCGATATTACTTCACCAAAAGGAGTATTTATGGTTAGTAATACCCGTGGGTGGATTTTAGGTGTATCTCAAAAAGCAGTATAATTCTTGACAAATTTTTAAAATTAGATCTAAAGAGTAGGAACGTGTTCTAAATGTTGAATCCAGGTTTGCCAAACAACTTTTCCATTTTATATTTTGAACAGTCTAGTCAATTTTTTATAACTCCAAAAAAAAACCTTCTCAGTTATAAAATGGAAAAGAAGTGTTTAAATGGAGTTCTCTTTTGGTTCTGAGTCTTTAGAGAAGTGATGATTTTGTAAAAAAAAAGTTGTTGGAAAGTACGTTTAAATGATCAAAGTTTTAATGTTTTCATTAATATTCAGTGTTTTAAATCCACTTGTAAAAAGTTGAAAAATACCAGTGGCTCTAGGTTCAAATAATATAAAAGGTTGAAAAAAAATCTTTGTGTTTTCATTTTTTTTCTTTTGATTAAAATAACTCACTTTTTAGTTATTTTTGGAACAAAAGTAAAAAGAAAAAGAACAATTATTTGTCCAAGGAACACCAAATAGAGAATATCAAAGAAATTGAATAATATTTCAAATTTGGGAAGAGGTATACACTTTTAATTGAAACGTATGTTCATTGGTTTTAATTCAGAAAATCAAAAAGAAAAAGAAAAAGAAAAAAAAAAACAGAATTTGTGGATAGAAACAAAACTTGTAGAGAAGGATTTGTTGAAACCCAAACTATTGGAAGAAATATTCGAAAAAACAATTGTTGGTTAATTTTCAGGTTGATGCTGTGTGCGTTATTCATTTTGAAAATATTGGATCTTCAAACAGAAAAACAAAAGAAATTTAAATGCTTCTCAAATAACGTTTAAACCTGATTTCATTTATTCTCATTAGTAAATTATTTTTTTTAAAAAGTAAACCAAAAAAGAAGAACTCGTAACTTCTCTAATATTTAAAAACAATAAAGTATTTAGATCTACAATTTTTCGTTTTCGTTTTTTTATCAAGTAAGCTGTCAGGACAAAACTTTTTGTATTTCTCTTGTTTTCGTGAAATATCTTATATTTTTCACAGAATGAATCTTGAAAGATATTTGGATATCACGAGGGCTTTAGCACGAGTGTAGATATCCAAATATCTTTCAAGATTCATTCTGTGAAAAATATTAGCGATATTTCCCTTCAAACAGGGAAATAATGACAGTTATTTCCTTATTAGGAATATAATGGTATATTTTGTTTGGGTTTCACCAAGAAATCCAAAAGAAATATTTCAGAATGGATAAATGGATAATTCGTCTGAAATTTTAACTCATTTACAATTCAAATTCCAGTAAAGGTTCCCCAAAGTGTGTGTTCGTTTTGAAGTTCATGTTTTTTGATAGAAACCCAAAATATATTATTATCACGATAACTTTTAAAAAAATTCAAACACTACATTAATCAATAAAATAAAAACAACAATTCTTTTTTTTAAAAATATTTGTATTTTTGAAAAATACAAAGAGATCAGAAAACATGCGGTATTGCAATATTATAAAAAGGGTTTGATTTTTTTTTTTTCTTCATACTGATAAATTCGAAATAATTTCAAAAAATTTTTAGTTCATTTTCCATTTTTATAAATCTTCAAACTATTTCTTATCAATCAGTCCAGGACAAAGAATATTTTGAAAAACAACTAATTTTATAGAGTTTCTTAACAGTTGACTTCATAAAATGCTTTCTTCAAAGTTGAGTCTAATAATTTCAAAAAGGATATTCAAGTAAAAATTTTCAACCATTTATTAGAATTTATCAGTACTGTTGATTGTAAAATAAATGGAACAAAATTTTCATTTGGCTTTCCAAAAATAAAACGTCTCTCAAGAATTAAAATATATCTAGAAAGACTTCAATTCTGATAGGTTAATTATTAATTTAAGCTTGTTTTAAGAATTAAAAATTTGAAATTTTTAAGGATTTTTTTGTTTTTATTAGGAAAGCTGAATGAAAATTTTGTTCCTTTTATTTTGCAACAAATAGTATTAACAATTAATAATGATCTTGACTTATTTTCATGACCTGTCTTATTTTTTTTTCAATTCTTAAATATGATCTGTTTAAATTTTTTTTTTTTTTTTTTCGTTTTCCGTTTTCAGTTTTCTAAATTTGGAATGGCATATTTGCTTAATGGGCTCTGTATAAGTAGATTGCCATTTTCCAAAAATAAAAAGAAAAAGTTTTAAAAAAACCCTAAATAGGATTTGAGAACTTAAGTACGTAAGTTTGCTCATGAATTATATGAGCTTTTAATTTTCTTTTTGAAGACTTTTGGCAAACTGTTTTTTTCTCCTTAAATTCCAAAATTCGATTTTTATTTTGTTTGAAGAGTGGTAAACAATTTTAAAAGTTAAATTTTTTTTCTTTGTTGTTTTACAACAGCTCAATTCGAAAATACTGTTTTTCTTGGAAAGAGATGTTGAATTTTTTTTGTTTTTTTGTTTTTTGTTTTTTGTTTTTTAAATTTTAATTTTTGACAATAGAGATCTGGATTTTGATTCAAAAGATATCCTGAAAAGCTGTAATTTGGTTTGTATTTAGACTGTTACCCTTATAATTTTTAAAAAGGTGAAATTTGTTGATAAAAAAAACAAAAATCAAATTGTTTACCTTTGTTATCTTTATTTGTAAAAAAAATATTGTCTGTGGGGATCGTATATTGTGTTTGGTTTTGTTTTTTATATTTGTTTAATACACTTTTAAGTTTTAGTTGTGATTGATCTTGTTGAAAACGCTGTTCAATTTCCTTTTTATTAAATGATTGTGTATTTCTTGAGTACAATGTACTTTGATTCAGGATATTTTTTGGTTGTAAACGATTCTTTGGATTTGAGGAAATGGGCAGTGACTTTGGTCGTTGTAGTATTCCCACTTTTTGAAATTTTTGTTGTGGTAACTTGTATTGTGATTGAGAAAAAGTGAGATTTTTCTTCGAATAGGTATGGTTGGTTTGGTAGTTGTTTTGTTGGTTTGTAGGATAATATTTTTGAGAAGTCTCAGGCTTGGTTTGTTGTATTTGCTGCCTTTGGTAAGATTGTTGATATGAATTGCGGGTTTGTTGATTTTGGGTTTGGCTTTGGTTTTCGTTTTGGCCTGTTGTGTATTGTTGTTTTTGGTTGAAATTTAGATTCTTATTTTGATTCAGATAAGATTGTTGTGTTTGCTGCCTTTGGTAAGACTGTTGATACGAATTGCGAGTTTGTTGATTTTGGCCTTGGCTTTGGTTTGTTGTGTATTGTTGTTTTTGGTTGAAATTTGGATTTTTATTCTGACTCAGATAAGATTGTTGTGTTTGCTGCCTTTGGTAAGATTGTTGATAAGAATTCTGATTTTGTTGATTTTGATTTTGGCCTTGGCTTTGTTTTTCGTTTTGGTTTGTTGTGTATTGTTGTTTTTGATTTATATTTGGATTCTCAATTTTTTTGGGGGTTGTTGCTACTTTATTTTGTGTTTGGGTTGTGATCGAATTTTCTGGTATTGCCTTAGACAGCTTACGGATCCATAGCCTCCCATTGTTAAAATCGTCACAGGACAAATAGACGCAAACTCTTGAAGGGTGCGTTAATTGGAAATAAATCGATTTTTTTTTATTTAAAGGAGAAATTTTACGGCAGGTGTACCTACTTAGATTTATAAATTCCGTAGCCCGTTTTTTTTGTTTATAGTCTTTTTCGTTTTTGTAGTCGTAAAGGTACTGTTTGTCTAAAACAATGTATCGTTTTTTTTTTGATTTCCATCCACCTAATTACAAATAATTTAATGAAAATCAGACGCAGATAATGGTTGATTAATAAAAAGACACAAAAAGAAAAACTTGTCAATCAAAATCTTACTTGAGTAGCGGTACAAATAACTTTCCATGAAAACAGATGACATCGAAACTGAAATTGGGTCTAATCTTCGATTTTGAAAATGTAAAAGATTTAAGAAAAAGAATTAATAAATAGGTTAAAACAAAGAAAATTCTTTTTGTTGGAAATTTAAAAAATGTTTAGTTGCAAAGTTTTCTGAATAAAGTGTGTTTAGGTGTGGAGACAACGAATAATTTTTTGGCCTTTTTGATCAAGTCAAAACTTCACTTTTATTAAAGTAAATTCTGAAATAGAATATTTTTTTACTGTTGAAATAATTTCAAAAAACACCTAATTCCCTTTTCTAAGAATTTAAATTTCGAAATATTTAGACTTTTTTACAATGAAATTTTTTTTTTATTTCACAAATAAGACAGAGAATTATTGAAATTTTATTTTTTCCTTTATTAAGTTTTTCTCGTTTTGAAAACTTTTGATTCGTTAATGAACCGATCAGGAAAATCACATTTTAACTTGAATCTAAAATTAGTAAGAGCAATACAATATAAAACATTCTTTATGTGTGTTTGGATGGATCAATTTTTTTAGTTTTTAAGCTTGGAGGACTTAATCTTAAAAACAAAGTTTTTTTTTATTGTTTAAAAAGGTTACAAATTTTTCCCCATATTTCCGAATCGAGAAAGTCCCATTTTAGAATGGTTGGTATATTTGGATGGATATCGCAACACTTGAGCAACAAACAAAACTTTCTTTTTAATTCTAATTTTTTAGGATAAGTCCAAACAAATGAGAATAAAATTTTTACTTTCTTTTTCATTTAGCTTAATAATTTTTTTTTGTTTCTCTTTAAATGAAAATGGTAAAACTTTTTTATGGTTCGAATTGTTAAGAAATTTTGTTTGTTTGTCGATCTTAATAAGATTGGTTTAAAAAAACTATTTTAGAGGTAGAGTTACAAAATTGAAATAAGAAAAGTACTCATATTTATTCTTCAAATGTATTCAAGTTCATCAGATTATCGTATTTTCAATAATGGTGTATTAGTTTTTACTTCTTATTCCCAATAATCAGAAAAAAAAAGTACCAAATAAATAAATTGAGAGAAAAAAAGCAATCTTTTCTTTTGAGGGTTTCCAAGTTAAGGGGGTAAGTACATTTTTCAAATTTTGAGTTCCCTATTTTTTCGAAACTGAATTCTTCACATTATTTCTTAAACCAAATACATTAAAACTTTTAATTTGTAAATTTGAGAGTGTCAGACATTCTAATCTAATATATTTACATACCTAACTAAAAAATGTCAATCAAAATAAATGAAAAATTTGATCAAGAAAAAATAAATAAAAATAATATATTTATTGATCTTATCTGTAAAATTGATACACTTACTTCTTCTTTACTTAATTTTATTTTTCATTCTGTCGGGAAAAACTTTTGTTTACAAAATTTTTGATTAATTAATTATTTTTTATTTATAAAGAATTTTCAAAATGTATTTTGTAACCCTATTGTCATTTGATTCATCCAATTCTATTTTGGTTTAGAAAATAGGATTTTTTTTAATTCTTCTTCAGAAATAAAGATTTTTTTGTTGTATTTGATAATTATTTATCCTCGGATTATATTGAAAACTCCTAAATAATTCTAAATTCGAATTGAAATTTTTTTACTCAATTTTTCTTTTTCTTTCAGTTGAATGTTTTGTAACTGTTTTTTGATTCCAAGAATTCAACATCTTTCTTTTAATTTTTGAAAATTTATTCTTGGTTTTGTATTTGTTTGATAAAAATATTTGAAAAAAGAATTTTGAAAGCAAATTTGTTAGAAATCTTTTGTAATATAATAATAAATTGTAATAGGTATAAGAAATTCAAGATAATAAATTGCTTTGGTTCATCCAAATTAAGAAGATCAAGAAAAAAAATCTTCCAAAATAGTCTTTGATGAATTTATTGTTTTTTAGATTCTTAATTTCAGCAAATGTATTTATGAAGGTGATCTTTCTTGTTTGTCCTTTGAAAGGAAAAGATTTGAATAAAATAAACACCTTTTCTGTTTTTTTTTTTTGGTTTTATTCTTTGATTAATTTCATGAATTCCCTTATATACATTTTGATAACGAAAAAATAACTCTAAAAAACCAAACATTAATCAAAAAAAGGAAAAATTGAAAAATTGAAGATTCAACCCAGTTTACTAGAATTATTTTCACAAATAGTGCAGTAAAAACGATGTTTTGTTTTTAAAGTTTCAATATCATATGGCACTCAAAAAATAATTTTTCAGTTTTATTCTTCCAATTAAAATTGTTAAAAATGGTAAAATATACCAACTCTCCTAAAAAAAGAGAGAGAAGATTAAATGAAATTGTTTTCTTATTTATTATACAAATCCCAGTAAAGGAAAAAATACCTTGAATTTATTTAAATTTAATGTACACTCCAAGTACAAAAAACTTACATTTAAACTTTGGTTTTCAAAATTAATTCTTACAAATTATAAATATATACATATATTCCCATAATAAAGTTGATAAAATAATCTGTATAAATTTTATAAGACATATTTTTACAGTCATTTTCAAATTTAAGGCACAAACTTCAACGAAAATTAAGGTACAAAAAAAACTTAAATTAAGGCTCAAATTTTCGTAAAATAATTTGTATAAAAAAAAATTTCCAAATTTTGTGCTTTAATTTAAGATTTTTTTGTTCCTTAAATTTCTTTGAAAGTTTTTGCCTTAAATTTGAAACTGACTGTATAATTAAAACTTTTTTTTCTACAAAGACTTCCAATTAAATGAACAAAAAAAAAACACACACAATAAAAGAAACAAAGACATATTTATTTCTTCTAGTTCAAAAATGAAAAAATTATTCTTACCAATGTAAGATCACGAATTAAAAATTGTTCGAATTTTTGTTCACTTTTCACAGCAAGAAAAAAAAAAATAAAAACTTTCATAAATATTGATACAATTGGGAAAAAAATTGAATAAAATCAATTCTGAATCTAAAATTTACTCGAAAGATCATTTAATTTGATTTCAAAATTGAATTAACTTTCCTATAACCATTGATTAGCTAAATAAACTTTGTTTCTGTAAGAGAGTAACCTAATATTTTCTTAATAAATCAAATATCAATTATTTGATATAATTGACCTTTGAAGAACAAATAAGTAATAAGAAGAATAATACACATCAAATAATTATTGATATCCTTCTCAAATAAAACTTAACTATCAATAGTTTTCTTAAAAAATGAAAAACTAAATTCTTAGGGCCCCATTGAGAAAAACAAAATGCTTGTTTTGATCCCCAAATTGTATTTGAATGATAAAAGCCACACAAGTTAGACTTCATTCCCCTTGCTTTTATCTTAGAAATCAAGTCCCCAAACAAATTATATAGGGAATTTGTGGTATCTATTTGAAAAAGGAAAGGAAATGAAAATAAAGTGAAAATTTTTCCATTTATGTTCGAATATCCTTATCAGCGATCAAATAAAATTCCAATATAAATCAATATTATTTCTCAACAATGATTTCCCAAGTTTCGATAACATAATAATAACACTTTTTTACCAAGTTTCAATTGATCTTGCAATAATTTTTTTTTATATAACTGTATTAGGTTTTAAAAAAAAAAAGGTAAAAAAAAAAAACAAAAAGTGTTAAGACATGATTTCAATTTTGAAATTTTCCAAAATACCTTTTTCTTCTTATAGCTATGCATACCCTTTAATCACATGTAATTCACCCATTACAAATAGACCCCTTTGAATGATAGATAGTTTAAAAATCAAAATTTTCAACACAGCTAAAATGTTCCAAAGAATCACAATAATACAATTTCATCTAAATTGGAAATAATTTTTATTTTTATTTAAAAATGAATATCATTTTTTCATCTTTTTGTTTGGTCTTTTCATTTTTTTTTTGAATTGCCTAACCTGTTTCATTCTTTCAATATTTTTATCGACAATGAGTATTATATTAAAGTTGTGTTCTTCAAACCACAAGAACTTAAATAAAATTATTTAACAGTATCTAAACATTGGATGATCAATATTCCTAATAGAATTTAAACAAAATTAACAATACAATATTTTTGTTTTGCCCATCCCCAATTTTTTTAACTTAACGATAATTTTTTAATTTTGATAATTATTTATTTATTGTTTTATGAGTTTTATAATTGTAAATCTATTGTTAACATTTCAATTAGTAAATGGTTATAATTTGATATTTCTTCTAGAATTTATTTAATAATATATTTTTTTCTAAAATCGAATTTTAGTATGTTAAAATTATTAAATTGTAATTTAGAAATATATATATATATATATATCATATTTAAGTAATCCTAATATTTTTTATACGAAAATCATTTATTAAAGCCCCTTTACAATATGATTTAGCTAGTTAAATTGACAAATTTACAAATTCTCATAGTTTTATTCGTCATCGTTTTTCGAATAAATTTAATTTGTACATCAACTTCATTTTTTCTAATTTAGTCAATTTTTTTATTCTTAGTTTTATTTTTTCCTTGTTTTTGTTTTTTTTTTACTTTTTTCTTCTTAAGGAAAATAATTAAAAAAAAAAAATAATTTAAAAAAAATTAAAAAAAAAGTCAAAGAAAAAATATTCTAATTGGTATGTTATTATTTTGAAGATCTAACAAAATAAAATATAAAAGTTAAATTTTTTTGTGCTGTCAATAAAATTTTGGTAAATATTAATAAAAAATCTAAAAATTAGAAGAAAAAAAAAAATAGTTAAAACCATACAAACAATCCCATGTTTTAACTCAAAAAATAAATTGAGGAATTTCCATCTTCACTTATCAAAAAAAAAAAAAAAAAAAAAGTAAAAAGCAAGTACAGAAGATTATAGGTAAACAATTTTATTTCAAAAGATTTAAATATATTTGATAATATATTTTTGAACATCTAATACGGAAATAACAAATATAAGAAATATTTGTATTCTAATTCTTGGGTGTTTTCTTCTTGACTAACTTTTTTTTATTTATAATTGAAACATTTTTCTCTGCCCACCAAATAATGATCCCTTAAAAGACTCAATTTCCTCAAGATCAAATTTGTCTGTTAAAAAATAAAAAACAATTGCTGTCATAAAAGAGTCAAACCCTGCCGAATGCCCACCTTCAAATTCGGTTATATATTCTTTTTTTTTCACTACTTTTTCATTTTCGTTTTCATTTTTACTTTCTTCTTCTTCTTTTTCTTCTTCTTCTTCTTCTTCCACCTTTGACTCTATTTCCATCTCCCCTTTTTTTTCGTTCTTCTTTACACTACTCTTTTTTCTTTTTTCTTGCTGAAGGTTTTCAAGACATTTTTGATTTGAAAACATTTCTAATTTAATATTTAGATCTCCAAGTATTCTTCCAAATAATAATTGCAAGCCATTAGGCACATTTTTGTCCCAATGGCTTGAAATTAACTTTGTATCAAAGATCTCAATCTTTTGAAGGAATGGCCTAAATTTTTTCCAGTTTTTATCAATGTCAATAATGAAAGTCCTGAGGGTTAAATAGAGATCCATAGAGACAAAATGGCCAACAATTGGCAATTTTGGGTTGATCCACGATACCCTTTGTTCTTTTTCAATTACAAACAAGTTCCCGATAATTCTACAAAGTATGGTACCTGGTGTAAGATCGGATGACGATTTCTCATTCTCGTATTCCGAAGAAAAAGTCTTGGATTTATTTTCTACCAAGTAACGGTCGCTTGGATTGATTATTATTGCATTTTCAAAAAGATAATTAAAATCAAATTTGTTTTGCTTTAAAAACAGTAACGACGATGTGTCGCTTAAAAACTTCTTCCCATCAAGCACAGAGAATGTGAATGTGGTAATTGTTGGTGGGGTGCTGTTTGATTGTACAAAAGACAAACCAAATTCAACCATCCCATAGCGTGTTACAAAATTTGTTAATGCGTTATGGCGAGGATTTGGCTTGGAAGAATGCAAATTTCTTAGACCTAGCCCGCCGGTAAATTCTGTATCAAACGCAACAAAATCACTTTTGATCATTAATGAAAAGATTTCTTTTTCATAATCCTTGATGTTCTTACTTGTGACCTTTGTTTCGTTAAAGGTGTAAACCTGTGAATATTTTGCTTTTTTCATTTTCTTGTTTTTTTTTTTTTTGGTCAAAAGAGAGAAAAAATGATTTCTTGAAACACAAAGTAATTTTTTGAGAAAGAATTTAAAGACTTTATTATTCAAAGTTTCATTTTTTTTTGTTAGTGTTTGAGAAAAATACAACAAATTAATAATTTTTGTTTTTAAGGGATTGGTTCCATCCTAAGATCAAATGAAATTGAAATTCCTGCGAGCTAAGAAACAATTGTATTGTTAGTCTTACATTATAAAGACTCTCCATAATTTGTACTTAAAAATTAAGGAAAAATTTTGATTTTGGGAAATATTTCCAATTTGAATTTAATAAAAAAAAATTTTTAAAAAAACAAGATTATTGAATGTTTGTTTGAGGATTTTATTTATTAATCAGTTTTGAAATTTCCCTTTTTTTGGGATCCATTAAAACTAAATTCATTTGAATAATATACTAATTTTCGTGTATGATTATATTTCGTCAGAAAATTTTCCATGTGCTCTTAATAATAAAAAACAACATATTTAAAAAGAGAAAATTCTAAATATTAATATTTTGAAATAATTAATAAAAAATAAGGAAAAGCCCAATAAAAGTGAATTAGTTCATTTATAACAATATGTTGATGTATTTTTTCGAAGTTTATATAAAACATTTTCAAAAATAAATTACCAATTTTTTATTTTTATTTAAAAAGTGTTTAATACACTCTAGTTGCCCTAAAATTCAATTTTCACCTCGAAATTTATGTAAAATAATATATTTCATGATTATTAATTAATGAGAAATATTTCGAACTTTCTTGTATTAAAATTATTACATTAAGATTTATTTCTTGTATTTTTTTTGAAAGATCATCTTTTTTTTTGATTTTTTTTCATCATGTTTACGAGAAATTACCTTTTTTCAAACTTTTAAGAATATAAAAATTTTATTTTATAGATCTAAATTTTATTCTATTATTCTATTAAACATCTATATAATTTAGATTTATATAAATATCCCCTCTTTTATTTTTGTTTTTTTATTTGCTAATATTTGAATTGAAGTATCAATAATGAAAAATAATAAAAAAATATTTCAACAAAAATCAATACTTTCTAACATAAAACAAAAAATCTGTTCGAAAAAATTCAAGAATTATCTTAATTGTTAATAATTATAAAATGGCAACTATTGTTTGTATAAATTTGAAAAATGTTATTTTTGGAATTCATAAAAAAGACACAAATTAATAAATTGTTTAAAGAACATTAACTCATCCATGTCATTCTTTGAAACACAAATTCTAAAAAAAAAAAAAAATTAAAATCTCAAAAATATTTCATTTAATTTCTAAAAAAACAAACACTAGTGGAAACATGATGTTACTTTTTTTGAGATTTTTTTTTTTACAAAAATTATTTTTAACAGAAAGTACTAATTTCATATCAAAATCTAGGTGCCTTATAAAACCCAATTAAAAGTAGATATTTCTAGTAGATCTGATTATATATAATTAAAAAATAACTTTGAATTACTATTTTAGATATTTCAAAAAATTACAAAAACTAGATATTTTTTTATATTTTGAAGGGAGGAAATAAATTTACTCTTACAACCCTAATTTCTAAATTTTTGTTTTGAAATTTTAATAAAGAGTCATAAATTTCCAAATCATTAACCAATGATATAATAAAAATTGAGATTTGTTTCAACTAAAATCAAGAATATTATTTTTCAATTGCTTATTCTTTTTATTTATTTAAATTAATTCCTTAATCCAATTTTCTTGATTTTTTCCATAAAATGTGAAGTTCCAAGAAAATGATTGTTATCTTCAATTTTTTCTAGATCAGAACAATTTTTATATAAGTTGCAAAATTTTGTTGGTAATTTATTTTTATCATAAATATAAGACTATCTCTTAAAATAATTTGTGAAATTCCTTACTTTTAAAATGGATGTTGTTCCTACCCATTTTAAATATTTTTTGTCATTATTTTTTCTTTAATTTAAGAAATAAACCGAAAATATTTGAAATTTTCTGTTTATTTCCTAAATTAAAAATAAAAATCTTTTAGATTTCAAAAATTTACAAGATTTGAGTTAAATTTTGATTTTACCCCATTATTTTGAATTTTGGGAAAGCTAGGTCACTCTACGAAATTCGATAACACCTAAACACGACTTTTTGTTGATATTATTATTATACCTAATAAATTTTAATTATTCTTGACATTTCCATCCATAACTATTTATAAATAATTTTTGTCTAAACTTATTTTGGTTTGCATTTAATAATTTTAAATTTACTTTTTCCCAGTTGATCTTTTCATATTTTTTCTAGGATAATTTTTAATTGTTGTGAAATGAGATCAAACGCTGTATTTATAATTTCTTTTTGAGTTTATGTCTTCTTTTGTACATTGAAATTCAGGCTTGTTCAAGTTTAGATTAAGTTTTATTAATTATTCAAAAAACTAAATATTTAATAAATATTCAGGAAAAAAAATATTCTTGGATTTAAAATTAAAAAAAATCACTCAAAATTTACTTTTTTAATAGAATTTTTTTTTTTTACATTAAATATGGGGTATAGTATAAATGGTTTATATTAACAATCAATTTTTATCAAAAAAACTAGATACACATATTTTGGCTTGTGTACTTATTTAATTTGAAAACTCTGTAAAAAATATTAGTTAGGAAACTTATAATTTTAATTATTAATACCACAATAAGAATTGTGTGCATATTAAAAAAGGGGCGCCAAAGTTAGATTCCTCACATAACGAACTGGAAGAATTATGAAAAAGTTCAACACAAAATAAAATATCTAAATCCAGTAATATTTTTCAAGAAATATATATAAGATAACAAAGAAAGTTAAAAATAGATTACCGTAGCCAAAATAAAGCGTGCAAAAAAATTTAATGTGTGTTTCAAAATAAAAAGAGTGTTTTTTTTTTTTTGTTATTGAAGACTTAAACATTAATCGAGAAAAGAAATTGAGAATAAACCCTAAAAAAATATGGTATTGGTTTCTTAAAGTTCTATTATTTAAAAAGAAATTCTAAAAATGAAAGATCAAATTGCAAAATTTCACTCAAAAAATAGAGTAAATTTTTAAGAAAATTTTTAATCTTCAAAAAAAAACAAAAAAATCCATGAAAAATTGAGAATAGAATGGAATATTTTCAACTATTGGCATGAATAATTTAAATTTTACTGAAAATAACCAAATCTTTACTTTCAAAATTGATTTGAACTTAGGTATACTATTTGGTAGTGAATTGGATGTCGCATTGGTACACGAAGGAAAAAAAAGCACGGCTTATATTTTGAAACAATGATTATGGTCTTTGTGCACGCATTATTTTGATCACGTAGGGTTTATTTTTTACTGCTTTGATCCTGATTTTCTTCGTTATTAATTTCGTTCTCCACAAATAAAGCGCTTGTTTTAACACCTTCTACCCCAATAACATCAAACTTTACAAAGTTTTTACTACCAAAAAACAAAGAGGTCTCACTCAATTTGCTCAATATGAAAGTTCTTGTGTAATTTCCAAAGGAATTACTTTCTTCAGAATAACTGTGTATATTTGAATCCACACAAAATGTAAATTGAAGATTCTAAGAATACTGTTAATTGTAAAATAAAAAGATCAAAATTTTCATGCGACTTTCCATAATAATCATCCTAGAACTAAAATAAATCATCTATGTCCCCAACTGTCATGGGGATTTTTATAATTTCTACTGGTTTTATCAGAATTAAAAATTTGAAATGTGAACCTCAAATTAAAAATCTTTTTTGGAATTCTAAATAAAAATTTTGTTCCAATTATTTTGCAACAAAAAGTAAATATCACAGAAAAAATTTTTGGTAGAGTTACTTTGATAATTATGATGAATTTTAATTTCCGTCATTTTTCGAATGAAAGAGAAGTTTCTTACATAGTGAGAGAAATAATCTTATTTCGGTTTATTTTCTTATTCTTTAAAAAAATCATTTTTCGAAAACATTTTGCTTCTCAATTTTTGTTTTAATGAGCGTCCTTCATAAATCTTCACCAAATCTGGTTGTCTCTAAAAAAAAACGTAGCAATAGTGTCTCTGTCAAAAACAATGAAACAAAACCAAGAATCCGTGATCTAAACAAATACAAAGAAGACAAGAATAATCACAACAACGAAAAAAACCTGTTTCAACAAGTAAAAAACTCGCCAAAGTCACCGATAACTGTGATTGAATCAAGAAGTCATAACACAAAGCCCAGTTCCATTCGAAATTTAAATCAGTCACGGTTTATCAAGGGCCCTAATGTAAGAAAATCACTTCAGTTGAAATGGGGATCACGCCCCAAGACTGTTCTTGTGATTAAAAAAAAAGACTCGAAGAGTGCAACAAGAATTACAAAAAAGATTCTTCATTATTTAGTTTATGGTGCAAAAGTAAATGTTTTAATTGAACCTTCTGCCCAAAAGGATTTCCCTGATAACACACCATTTAAAAATGGTAACCAATTCTTTTCTTTTTTTATTTTCATTTCTATTTTCTTTTTTTATTTTCTTTTATTTTTAACCAGTGTTGAAAGGGGACTAAGAAAAAATATTTTTTCTTGTGTTCCTCACAGAAATTATCATTGAACATACAATACATTTAGTACTGAATTTTTATAGATCTTCTTTTTTGCTGAGAAATACAAAAAAATTTAATAATTTTTTTTCACATCGCTTCTGAAAGTACTTTGGTTTTATTAAATAGGACATTCAATTGAAAACTTTGGTGATTTTGAGATTTTAAGATCAAATTATTTCATAAAAAAGCAATAAAAAACGTTTGAAATTGAATTTCCTTAAATTGGTTCCAACACTGTGCAAAAAGTGATGTCTTAAAAAATATAATTGCTTTCGAAAAAGAGAGTTTTTTAAGATGTTCGTCTTTATGCTTGTGTTGAATTAAAATTTCTCATGTCACTTCAGACAAGAAAGTTGTATTTTTAGAAAAATTTAATTATAAATATATATTTAAGGGATTAGATTCTACCACTAGAAGTCCAAAATTAAAGCGTGTTGTTATTGAGTGTAAATCAGATCAGTTTCCAATGGTTCAAATGTCTCGAAAAATTCGATTAGCAAAAATAGTACTAAAATTTGTTGATCATCAATATTAAAAAAGTATCCTTTTATTCGTAAACAATCCAAAAATTTTCGAGAATAAAAAATTGACATTTCGAAACCAATATAAACGATGAATTATCAATATTCAGACTACAAAGTCACAAAATATGTTTCTTAAATTTATGGCGAAATGTAGATTAGCTCGTTAAAAAATTCAATTTTTTTAAAAAAATAAATAGTGAGCCAATATATTAATTTTCCAAATCATTTTTACCTACTGTAAATATATTGAAAATACAACTAACTTCAGAAAAAGGAAACAAAAATAAGCATTCTTTTCTTTTTTAGGTTGATGATTATTTAATCAATCTTGAAATTTACAAAATGAAAAAATAGTTACTTTTGGAGGTTCTAAATCCTCAATTTCCAAATACTGTAATACTATTATTTTGGTTTAAATCTTTTAGATTTTTATAAGTAATTAAAAAAATTTCCATAAAGAAAATTTTTAATTTAATTATTAGTAAAAAACTAATAATAGGGTTTAACATCTAAATGTGACAAATTGACATATATTGTTCCTTGTTTTCAAAAAAAGACTGATTTTTTGAGGATAAATACTTCTTTTACATTAGAATCATTTTTTCGCGAATAAATACTTTACCACGAAAAAATGTATTTTTGCAAAAAAGTTGGAGTTTTCACGGAAAGGTACTGTTTTTTTGGGAATAAAACACATTTAATATTAGGGTTTGTTGAAAAATACTCAATCAATTTTGTCTTTTTGTTTCAGATCTTCAATTAAAAATAAATATTTGTTTTTGTAAAAAAAACAAAAGATTTAAAACTAAAATATTTTTCTAGAATGTTGAATCACTTTATAATGTTATTGGAAGTTGCTTTGTTTAGTTTATACCAGATTCTTATCAAAAATGCCTCAATTTTTGGATCAAAATCATTTTTTCTAATTTTTGAAAATTTTTTTTTTTGCTTTTTCAAATTTTTTTTCTTCTTTTGTTACTTCTTTTTTTTTCTTTTACTTTCTTCCAATTATGTCAAGCCGAAAAAAAAAAATCTTCATAAATACAAATAAACATTAAAAAAATCAGAGATGATGTAATGACTTTTAAAATTCAGAAAATTATTACAGCCGTTCCAAACCTACCGTGAAATTTGACAGACATAGAAATTGACTTTTTGTCTCTGTTAAATACAAAAAAAAAAATCTTCGGTTAAACGCTATCATATACATTTTATGGTTTGACATAGGTTTTTTTAAAAAATTCCTTATTTGAAAGACAAACAAAAAAATTCTTGTTGTTTATCAAATACATTCAAAAAATCAAAACAAAGATTCCCAAAGATTGGAGATCGAATTTGATAATTTCTTTGAAATGGTCTTGCCTTTTGATTTTAAGGTCTTTAGAAATTAAATTCCATCAAAAACCTGAAAATTTTTCCAAATTATTCATCTTCCAGAAGCTTTGTATTCAAAAATTCAAATTTTAATATTTTTTCTATGGGAAAATTGTTTGTTCTATTGATAAAATTTCACGGTTTGTAATAGGCTATCACATAACCATAAAATCCTGTCATAAAAAGTCAAGTATGATAAACAAAATGAATTTTCTGTTTATCATAGATTTCACGGTAGGGTTGGAACGGCTGTAGCAAAAAAATCTCTTGTTAATCTTTTTTTAGTGAAAGTTCAGTATAAAAAATCCATAATGCTCATTTCAAAAATCATGATTCACTTTTTTTTTATCTTTTGATAAGCGAATTTATTTTTTTAATTTGAGATAAATATATCTTTTGCGACAATTTCAGTATTTTTTATTTTTTTTTAATTTTAAGCAAACAACACCAAAAATAATATTGGTTCTTATTTGAATATTAAAAAATGGCTGAGAATTGTTGATCAATAAACCAATAAAGAAAAATAAATATAACTAAGAATAACAAACTGAAACGATTTTAATTTATTGTGAAAAAATATAATTAAAAACCGATTAATTTGGAATTGGATGAAGATTACTTGTTGGGATTTGAATTGGACAAGGTTAAAAAAGTTTAGGTAATCTAAATTTTTTGATCAGAAGAGATTTATTCAAAAAATATTAGGATTGAAAAAAGAAATGCATTGAAATACCTTAATTTTAAGAAACATAAGAGTATATTTATTTTTTTTGAATAACTTTTTAGAAAAACTATCAGAACAATTTCGAATTCTAAAGGATAAAAACGTTATTTAGTTTATAGCGGGCCTGGCAAACATTATTTAATTGCTTTTTTTTGAAGAAATTTTCCCTTTAAAAAAATAAATCTTTGGCAAAAAACATCATGGTTTTGATACTCATTTTTATACATTCGATTTACTGTTTGAGAATATTCATTTACAAACAGATTTGAAACATTACAAATATACATCAGAAATAAAACCATTTATAACTTGAATGTTTGGAGTTAGTTAGATTGCTATCTTTTTTTTTGTTTGAAGAAAGTAAAAACAAAAAAAGAGAACTTCATTCCTCAACTCATCAGAAAGAATCATTTAATTTGGATTTAGGTTTTTAAATTGTTTTGTAGTGGTGATGTGTCTACCACTCAGTACAGAAAAAAAAGTTTGTATCTTTTCAGTAAATAAACTGTTTTCCAGTCAAAGTTGCCCAGTTATAATAGAATGAATTACATGTGTTTAAAGAATTTGAATGGATATTAAAAGGAAATAATATATTTTGAAAATTTCAAAATTGAAATCGCATTTTTTCACATTTTTTCACATTTTTGTTTTTTTTTTCGATTTTTTTTTTTATTCCAAGATCTATAACCACTTAATCAAAAACATGTTATTCTAAAGTTATTGAAAATTTGAAAATGATTGTAGAAAAATCATATTAATTTTCTATTGGAATTTTATTTGATCTTCAACAGGAGATCAAAATGAACATTGTTATTTTTTTCTTTAATCCTAAGAATTTTGGTTTTTCATCTTTTTAAGAAAATCTATTGATTTATTAGTTTTACTTTATACAAGATATCGACTATTTTTCAAACAAGGGCAATAGGCTACGATTCAATCGCGGCCATAAACAATTAAAAAAAAAAAAAAAGATAACAACTATTTTGTGATGTTTATTTTTCTAATTATCCCTTATTTAATCTTCAAAGTCCATTTATAAAAAATATTTGATTATTTGGAAAAAAATTGGGCACTTTTGACAGAAAGAAAGTTTAGTTGTAATTAATTTAATTTTTTTTTCCATCTTTGTTCCAATTCTCGAAAAAAGCAAGCATATTCCCCCCTTTGAATGATCTTTTAAATTATTTTTATTTTTGAAACTAAAAAATTTTATAACCTTAGAAATATTTTCATTTTTATTTTCATTTTTCAATTAAAGATTCTAGGGGGTTAACTGAACCCAAACAACGAATTGAGAGTTAAACTAAACTATATTTTAATCGAATTTAGGTCTTTATTTTCATTTGAATAAAATTTTCAAAAAATATAATACCTCCGTATATTAAGGCATATTAAAAAAAAATCAATTGAAAAAAGTTCTTTAATTATACAAAACTACATATATTATCAACGATATATTTAATTTCAAATAATTTTTTTTAATTATTAACGTATATACAATGATTTAAAAAATTAAAAATACAATCAATATCTCTTTTTAATTTTTATCTTATATTATCTTTCTTTTTCTTTCTCTTTCTTTTTATATATAAAAAAATATATTTACTTTACAAAAGAAAATAAATCAAATTTAAATGAAATAGTTGATTTTGTTGTAAGTGTCGGTGGTGACGGTACAATTCTTCATGTTTGTAATTTATTTAATCTTCAGCCAATACCACCACTTTTAGCATTTCATTCTGGCACTCTTGGATTTTTAGCTTGCTATGGTAAGTTCTTTCATACCCAACATTTTAATTGAATTAAAAAAAAACAAAATTTAAAATTAACTATAATAACCAAAGTTTAAATAAGAATGTTCTTCATATGGAAGAAGTGGTATAATATATTTCAGAAATGATTGTTATACTCATTTCTTTCATTTAGACATCCAAATTTCCATAATAACTATTCAATTTCTACAATGGGATTAATTTATATTAACCCCATTTTTTTTTATTTTGGAAATTATTTTTTTTTCTCACTTTAAAAGAATATTGAATTTGATTATTTCATTTTTCAAATTCTCATTTTTTTTTTTTTTAATTAATTAATATTCTAAAATTTAAATCTAAAATAATGAAAAAATACTAATCACATAAAATTTTTTACGTTACAAAAAAAAAAAAAAAAAAAAAAGATTATAAAGACTATAGGAATAGCATTGAATCAACAATTAAAGGAAAATTCTTTCTTACTCTTCGATCTCGTTTAGTTTGTCGAGTTTTTTCAAATGATGAGCTCGTTTATAAAACAAATGTACTAAATGAAGTTGTAGTTGGAAGGGGTTCTTCACCACATCTTTGTAATCTAAAATGTCTTTGCGATGAAGTTTCTTTCACTCGGATCCAAGCAGATGGGGTTTTAATTGGCACACCAACAGGATCAACCGCATATAATTTATCAGCTGGTGGACCCATTACTCACCCTTCAAGCTCTGGAATTCTGTTTACACCCATCTGTGCTCATTCTTTATCTGCTAGGCCATTAGTATTTCCTGATTCTGTAAAGCTTAAAATTAAAGTGTCTCTATCTAGTCGTGGAACATGTACCTGCTTATTTGATGGGATCCACGGGTGTACTTTAAATAGGGGAGATTATATTGTAATTTCGACTTCAAAATATCCCTTGCCAAGTATTAACCGAACCAATGCAATTTCAGATTGGTTTAGTGGTATTAGTGAGATCCTAAGTTGGAATGATAGAAAGGTTGTTCAAAAACCTTTGTCAACAAAAAAATAATTTTATTCTGATACCAATGCGTTTTATTAGTAAATCTAACGATTTTTCTTTATATTTAAAATTTCATTTTTATTTTATCTTATTCTCGCTTTTTATAATTGTTTTTGAAAATGGCTTCAAGAATAAATTTTAACCTAAAAAAAGAGTTTTTATTACGAAATATTATTTTTTTTAGTGTTTAAATTCCACTTTACACATTATTATTTTTTATTATTATTATCTATTTGAAAATTAAATATTATGTCCATATTTGATGATTTAAGAAAATAGTAAACTAAAAAAAAATCAAAATTAATAGCAAATTCAAAAAAAAATTCCCACATCTTGAAAATGAAAAATGAAGTAAAAACCTGAGTGCAATAAAATCAGAATTTACTTTGAAAGTTATTGTTAGAGATGAATTATTTGTTTTTAAAAGTTTGATCCATTTTTCCTCATTTTTGAAAAGTTCAAAATTCAACACTATTGTCGAATTATTAAAAAAAAAAATTATTTTCTTTGAAAGAAGAAAGAAATCATATTGTCTGCGCAAGAAGGTGTACCAAAAAATACTACTAAAATAGAGCCATTAAGTTTTAAAATAAACCCAGAATAAAAAATCGACTTGTGAATTTATAAAAAGATTGTAATAATTATTTTATACTTGGAAAGGATATAATTCTTTTATTCGAGTTGAACAGTTTCAAATCAATTTTTTCTTTTTGTTGAATAAAAAAATATGAGAAAAATAATCAAAACCAAAAAGTTAAATGAAAAAATCTCCAAAAAATTTTTTTTAAAACCTGGTAAATTTGAAAAAACTAAATAAAAATACTTTATAATTTGATTATTAATAATTAATAATTAATAACCGAATCTTAATTGTTCTAGTGGGTTAGTAGTGATTTTTAGATTAAAATAATTTTGAAACACCCTCTTTTTTCTCAATTTTTTCAAGATTTTCCAACAAATAAAAATAATTCAAATAAATAATTCTAATAAAAAAAAAATAATGGTAGAATTATTATCAAATAACTTATTTCAATAATAATATCATTTAGTTCTTTATACTCTTAATAAGTGAAAAAGTTTTCCTGAATCTTTTAAATTTCACGAAATTTGATAAATATTTGTGAATAAAACAAAAGATAATTTTTTTATACTAATCTTCAATCAAAAAAATTTGATTTATTTTTCTTGCTTTTTTATGATGAGATTAGATTTTCGATGTTATTTGTTCATCAAAACTATCAGAAATAAGTAAAAGTAAAATTTCATAATATTATTAATGTTTGTGGAGAATTTTTCTTTTTGTAATTTGATCCAAATTTAACATACAAAAAAGATTCTGATTGTTTTACTGAATATAACATTTGTAAAATATGAATTATTTTAAAAATGATAATAGTATTTATCTTAAGTTGGTAAATGAGGTTTTTTTCATTTTTAATTGTATCTTTGGGAAAGAATTACTCTACTACCTTTGGAAGAAGAAAAAAATAAGGATTATAATGTTAATTGCAAAATAAAAGTTTCGAAATTTTCCTTTGACTTTGCAAAATAATAAGAATCCAACACACCCAATTTTAAAAGGTAAAATAATAATACAACTGATTTACAGAATTAAAAAATTTGAAATTGAGTATGATTTATAAACCCTTTTTTGGAAAAGTTGAAAACTTTTGTCAATTTATTTTTCGAGAAATAGTAATCCCCAAAGTTAACAATTAAAAGTCATGTTAACTCTTTGTCCTGTTTCACTTTTTTTCTGCAACTGCTCTTTGATTTTTTTTTGAATTAAATCGAGAAAATTGCTGAAGAAAAACCAAATTCGTTCCAAATGATCCACAACTCGGGGTGCAATTGTACCGAAAAAGCATTTGTGAAATTATTGTTAAAAGCACTTTGGATGATTACAAAACGAGTTTGAAGAGAAGGTTACCAAAACATTCATAAAATGCGTTAATAAAACAGGTAACTTTTTCCCATTAAAAGGAAAATATTTTCTGAACGGTTGTTAAAACTATTTTTCTTCTTTTCTCAAAGATCTTTTTGAAAAAAAAGAGAAATTGAAAACAAAATGATATTTTCTCGTTTGAATTTACCACTTTGAAATGTTAATTTTATTTTTTTTGTTTGTGTTTAAAAGTTTTATCAAGATTAATAAAATTAAAAAAAAATTGATAAGAATAATCTTTTAATCATTTTCAACATTTTCGATCTTTTCTTGTACGTTCTTAAGCAATTCTTCCAGTTCATTTTCCATTCTTTGAATTTCGTTGGTAACAGTTTCAATTTCGTTTTTGAGTTCAATTTCTCTTTCTTCTGTTTGTTTTAATTCTAATTTCCTTTTTTCTTCTTTTTGTTTATATTCATCAACCTTTTGTTTCCATTCGATTTCTCTTCTTTCAAGATCTTTTGTTTCCTCTTCAAGTTTTTTTTCTGTTTGTTTTATTTCTTTGTCGATCGAAAGTAATTGTTCGTAGAGTTCGTCGCTGTTCATAAGTTTTTATTTATTTTTAAAAAAAAGTTTTTAAAAAAATGATAAAAACTAAAATTGAACAAGATTAAAATAACGGTGCTAATAATTCCTACATTAATAAATAAGCTCAAAAATTGTAGTCACTGTTTTACTTGACTGAAAAGTAGTTTGTTTGTTTTGAAATTGTTCCAAATTTTGAAAGGAATAACAAGATCATAATTCAACAACTTTCAGTTTAATAAGTTTTTACCTTTCAAAATTTGTTATTTGAATTAACTTTCCACTTTTTCGTTTTCTGGGAAAGAGTTTAAGGTTTTTGAAAGTATGCAAATATTTTTACTTGAGAGATACTTTCAAAAAATTTCAATTAAAAATTCAAAAGTTTATCGTTCGTTAATAATTATTTTTTATCCTTTTTTGTCTTATCGTTGTGGAAAAAAAGTTCGACTGAGTTTTTAATTCGGAAAATTACTGAAAATTCAAAGCAAGATCTACTAATTAAAGAATAAATTAATTAATAAAAGAACAAAATGAAGTATTCAACACATTAACAGTTTTTTGAATAATACCTTTAAGTATGGGATTTTCTTTCATTAACCAATTGAGGAAAAATGTTTTCAAAAAATTGATTATTTTTTTAATCTCCAAAACAACTTATGAACAATTTCGAAAATAAAGTAGATCGAAATTATTTTTGTTGGGTTGATTGAAAATAATCACATGAATTATTATTTGGAGTTAATTGGTTTCTTCTTTTTATTGATTTTACTTTTCCTTTTCAACAATGTTCTCAATGAAAAACTGTGTTTTACTTTTTTTCTAGAAGAGTGATAACAGTTTGTATAAAGTTTTTGAAATTTGAAAAATATGAAAGAATATCAGAGACTGAAATCTTGCAGACTGTCAGTCTGAAAGTTCAAAAAAGTCTTGAAAGTTTGGTATATATTGTGCTATTCTTGTCGTGAAAACAACAGAAATCGAATATGTATTGAAAAATATTAGAATTATTTTGTTCTATTTTTTAATTCTTGTATTTGTCAAGCTTGTTTTAATTTTTGTAAAATTTTATGTATTTTAAACTATTTCATAAAACAACAAAAAAATTAAATTACATAATATCACCACAATATTAAAAAAGAGTACATATTCTAATTTGTTAATATCAAAATGTTAAAGGTGTCTATGGATTTATCCAATTATTGTTAATTATGTACGGCTTTTATTATTAAAGATTGTTAAATTTTGGAAATTATTTTTGTCAAAAATAAATTTTAAAAAGATATAATACCCATGAACAAATAATAATCTTGAAGAATTTTTTTATTTAGAAATTTTAAAATTTCTTAATACTTTAAAAAATATAATATCTTCTAAAAAATTTAGAATTATAAGATTATAAAAAACATATAAAGAATATAAAAAATAAAAGATATATTAAGTATCCAAATTATTTTCAAAAAATAAAATATAATATTTATAGTTTATCATTCTTATTCCGAATTTTATCACAATTAAACCTCTTGTGAAAAAAATTTTAGTAAGTATCGAAAAAAATAAATTTCCAATTTTCAAACCGAAATCAGATCATATAAAAATGTGATCAACAATTTTTAATTTCTTTAATAAAAGAACTATCCTAAGATTGGACAAATTGGATTATTATGAAGAATCAGTTGATTATGAATAATAATTTTTGATATTTGTAAATAAATATTAGAATTTAGTTTAATATTTTTCAAAACAATTAATTTTAGTTTCAATTTCATCTGATATCAATGTGTAATTTCGACACTCTTTGAATACAAAGCACCAAATTTATTCACTTCAAAATACACTCTTTACCAGATTAAGTATTTCATACTTTCACTTAATTCTTAAAAATAAATCGAAATTTAGTATAATATTAATTTTTTTTTTTTTTTTACAAGAGAATCAAAAAATTGATAAAAATTATAAATTTACAAGGAAAATTAGATTTGGCATTTCTAGAAAAAAAAATTTTCTTTTATAATACTCTAATGTTTTAAAGTATGTTTAAATTATTCAATTTTTTTTTTTTTTTTTTATCAATTAAATGGTAGCTTTTGTTTGGAAATTTCTCTAAATATTGAAAAGGGGGGAGACCTAAGAATAGAAGAATTGTGAATTTCCCCAAGATCAAGTTTAAGTAATTTGTGTTTTACAAAACAGAATTTAAAATAGAAAATAAAAAAAAATTCAAATTCAAAAAACAATTAAAAAATTTAATTCTTCTTCATTTGGAAAAATTAATAAAAGTTAATCAAAGAATAAACAATAAAATTAACTGGAATTCAAAAGATTTAATTAAATTGAAAAAAGAAATTTATAAATACGCATACAATGAATTACTGAATCCCAAGAGCTCTACGGTGCAAAAATATTTCACAATAATAAAAAATCAAAAATATTTTATTTAAAACCCAAAGAAATTTAAGCTATACATCGAACTCAGTAATCCTAAAATTCTTGACATTTACTAATTGCCTAAATAGATATTATTTTGGAATAGATAAAAACTCAATTAAATTTTACATTCTCTGTTTAAAATATGAACATAAAGAAATAAGAGAAAATATTAATCACTTTTTCATGAGTATCTCCTTCTTATGAAAAAATAGATTAATTTTTCTAACTAAAGTAAAAAAAATTAAATCCCAATAAATTAATTTTAAACCGTGATAGTTTGAAATTAACCTCATTAATTAAAAATCCATGAAATCTATCATTTTACGCTTAAATTTCTGGAAGTTTGTTTACTTCTAAATGAAAATAGAGTGTAATTTACACTTTTTCAATAATAAAAAAAAAAGTAGTTCTTATTTTTTTCACAAAGAATTGATATTTTAAAAAAATTGTAATTAATATCTTTGATGTATTTTCAGAGTGTAAAGAGGGATAAGGTAAAAACTTTTCGAACAAATTTGTATTCATAATTTATATGTTTTTTTAATGGGGGGGGGTATTTCTAAATCTTTTATTATGAATTATAAAATTCGGCTCACTTTTAGAATCCATGAGAATGAAAAAACCTCTGAATTTTGTTCAATTTTTCTATTTTTTTTTAAATTATTCTTTTCACATTAGATCATCGACACTTCAACAAAAAAAAAATCACACAGGTTGACTAATGGTTTCTAAAATGATATATATCTTTTTTTCTGTCTTTATGCCTTAAATATCACTCTATAAAGAAAAATATATTATTTATTTTCTCAAAATCATTCAAATATGTACTTATATTTTCAAATAAAATTATCTCTTTTTATTTTTTTTTAAACTAATTTCCTCTTTATTTTGTCAAATAACTTAATACAACCCATACCAATATAGTAATTTCAAGGAAAATGTGTATAGGATAACAAGAACCAAAATAAAACCACATCAAAAGAATTAAATTACATCGAAAGTACAAAGATTTTTTTATAATATAGATAAATATATAAAAATTGATAAAAATCAAAATAAAATATTAAAAAAAAAAAAAAAAAAAAAAAATGAGGGTTACAAAAGATATTCTGTTATATACCTTATTTTTTTTTGTATTTATCGATATTTTTAATAGGAATAAATAAATATTCGGTTAAACATGTTCAAATATTTGTGATGATTTATTTTTAATAAAGTAACCTTATTATTAAAAATAAAAAATTAATAATTTAATAAAATTATCGAAGAATACGAAATGAATCAAAATAATGACAATACCTCAAAACCCATTCAGTTATCAGAAATAAAATATAT
>JANTQA010000009.1:0-90792 GCA_027625915.1 Anaeramoeba flamelloides | reverse complement strand
ATTTTTTTTTTTTTTTTTTTTTTTTTTTGACAAATTGTAAACAACTGAAACAAGAAACTATTTTTTTGTTTTATTTTTTGTAAAATTGCCAACAACTGAAACAAGAATAAATAAATAAAAAATTGATTGACTATCTTTTACAAATAAAGTCTAACCATATTAAAAGATGTGAAGAAAATTACAATCTAAGGATTTCCAAATTAAAGTCAAAATTTATACTTTTATTGTTTTGGTGAAACAATGAAGGTAGTACACTTTTCAAGAAAGTATTTGATTCGATCAGACGAAAAATTGAACCTAAATACTGAATTGTATTTTAGACTGCACAATTTTACAATCTTTCATTTTCAAAAAATTGCAATTCTTTAGATTTTTGTTCCATGGATCAAATTGTTTGTTGATTACTCAACCTTCACTAGATAAAATCTTTCAGTGAATGGGTTTTCAAAACAAATTGAATAGTTGTTCTAAAAGTTTATTGTTACACAAGAACATGAAAGCAAAAACATTACAGTATGTTCAATAACCCGTGCCGTCGTTTTAATATGTGTTTTTGAAAATTATTTGTGTTGTTTTTTGAAATAACTGTGGTTTTTTAATTTTAAACGTAGTTTTTTTTTCAAAAATGGTGGTTTTATGTTCGTAATTCCTTGTTTAATACAGTCAGTTTCACTTTTAAGGCACAAACTTTCAACGAAATTTAAGGCACAAAAAAAATCTCAAATTAAGGAACAAATTTTGGAATTTCATTTTTTACAATTTATTTTACTTGAACACTAGTCGGAATTGAAAATCAAGGATCTGAAAATTTTTTTCGCATAAATAATTTCATTTTTATTTGGAGATTTCATTTTTGATGTCCATAGCTCTCTAGAACCTTTATTTAAGGATATATTGCCCCTTTTTAATTTTTACTTTCAAAAAATTTAATTGGGATATTTTTTTGATATATTGGCCAATAAATATAGAAATTAAGGATCCCATCAAAAATGAAAATTAAAATGTGTTTTTAAATATTTTTAGTAGGATCTTTCATAAGTTTAAACTCAATTTTAAGAATATTTTTTTTTTGAAAAAAAAAAAAATTTTTTTTTTTAATAGTAAACATTAGTAAATTATATTTTGACTAAAACTTCTACTCTCTCTACTGAAAAAAATAATTTTTTTTCAGATGTTACCAGAAAATTGGCACTTAATTAATTGGTGTTCTTTCAAAAAAAAAAATTTCTAACAAAATTCAAATTAAACTCAGCTTGTAAACTCAGATACTTTAAATGATCCAGTTTAAGAAATTTTGAAAAAAAAAATAAAAAAAATTAGAAATTTTTTGATAATACCAGATCTCGAACTCGTGACATTAGATTTTTTTACTCTAGATCTGGCGCTCTACCGTTGAGACATTAGACTATTTGTTGTAAATTGAAAATATTTTTTTTCTTCAAAATTGATTTTTTTAAAATTTTTAAACAAGTAATATAACCAAAAAAAATTTACAATTTTCCTAAGTTTTTAATTTAAAAAAATTTTTTTTTTTAAAACTACTTTTTCTATTAACATTAATAATATAAAAGAAAAATCTGATAGGAAAAAAAAATTTTTTTAAAATTTTAAAAAAAAAATTATTAAAAATTTTTTTAATAGTAAAAATTTCAATTTTTTTAAAAATTTCAAAAAAAAATTTTTTTATATAAAAAAAAATTCTTTCAAATTTTTATAATGAAAAAAATATTATTTGAGTTTAATAATAAAGATTTTTTAATAAAATAAATTTTTTTTTCTAATACTTTTTAATAAATTATTATAAAAAAAATTAATAAAAAATTTTTTTTTTTATTTTTCTTAAAAAAATGATAAATCAAAAAAATACCCAAAATAAAATTTTTGAAAATAATATTTTTATATATAAATTATTTTATAAAATAGATTCAAATAAAATATTTGTAAATTTTTATATATAAAATTTGGTGTTAATATTTTTATTTTTTTTATTTTTTATAATAATTTTATTTAAATATATATGAAACGAATATCATCAATTAAGACTGTATAATTAAAATTAAAATGAAAAAAAAAATTTTTTTTTAGTTATATATAAATTATTTTTAAAATTTGAAATAATATTTTAAGTATTATTTTTTATTATTATTTATAATATATATGACCAAAAAAAAAATTTTTTTTTTTCAAATATGTTTACAAAGAAAAATTTAAAAAAATTATTTTTTTATTTTTTTGGCCTTGGGCCCAAAATTTTACCAAAAATAATTTTTTTTATAAAATTTTACTCTAGTGGGAACAATTTAAAATTTTCTAAAAAAATATATTTTTTTCTAATTTTGCACAAATAAAAAAAATAAAAAATTTCAAAAATAAAAAATTATTTTTTTTTTTTTGAAAAAATGAAAATGGGAAATATCTTTTAAAATGTAGAAGATAGAATACTCTAAATTTCAAAAATCAAATATTTAGAGTATTTTTGATGGTTTAGGTAAAATAATTTACTATATTTCTCAATATTTTAAAAAAATTGATTTTTCAATTTATACTTGTGAATTTGAATTTTGTGCTTTAATTTGAGATTTTTATTGTGTCTTAAATTTCGTTGAAAGTTTGTGCCTTAAAAGTGAAACTGACTGTAACAAAATACAGTTCAGTATAACTATACTTACAAATCAAACAATATGTTAAATAGATCATATTATCAAGGTGTTTTTCTACAGCCTTCAAGGCCAATCTCCTGATAAAAGAGATCTACTTCAACTCAATTTTTACAAAAAAACACCAAAATCAACAATGAACCAAATCTTTCTATTTGAATAAATACAAAAAAAATCAATAAAAAGGATAAAATAAGTTCCTTAAAAACTTTTTTGCTTGTACCTCGAATTATTAACAAAATGAGATATCAATTTTTCAAAAGTTTTTTTAAAAAAGATAGGAACCAAAAATTTCAATTCATTTTCTTTTTTCCTTTCGCCAATCTTCTTCAAATCATATCTTGTATTTGGTTTAATTATTTACTTGTTTTTTTTTGCCTTATATTGAGGTGATAAGAATCCAAAATGAAAGAATATTTCATATTGAATCAAAAGTTAATTAACCCATATATTTTCTGATCTAAAATTCTACAAGAACATACCCAATGACCAAATTATTTATAAATCAATTGATTTTCAACAAGTTTAATAATGAGAGGAAATTAAATCTCTTATAAGATCAATTTTCAGAGAGTATTTATAGAAAGATCTTTCAATTTTTCAATCAAAATAGCAGAAATAATATTTTAGAAAACTTTCAAACAAAATTTCAATTATGGTTTGTGAGAATGACAGTAATATTGTCAAGATATACTTTTTTTTTTTAAAAAATAAACACACTTTTGAAAACTTATAATTCTTAACCACAATTAAAAATTGAAAACAATAATAAAAAATTCGGAAAACAACACTTAAGGTTTACAATCCCTGAAACTGGAAAAAAGATTATCTTGTATTGGGTGTGTCAACTTGTTATTTTGGTTCTTAGCTGATCGATCCACAACTAAGTTTGGATCGTATAGGTGGTTGAAAAATGCTATTGTTGTCATTTTATTTTTAATTTTTCCGAAATCCAGATTGATGAGTCTAAGATTAATTGATTGGAAGGTATTTAATTAGTAATTGTTAATTTTTGGGTTGTAAATTGAAATTATCATTTACACTTTTACAGAATTAGGAGTAAATAAAAAAAATTTTTTTTACAAGCATCAAATAATACAAAGCGTAAATAAAAATTTCAACACAGAAAACAAAAAAATCATCAATTACTAATTAAATATCTTCCAATTAATTAATCTTAGACTCATCAATTCGGATTTTGAAAAAATTAAAAATAAAATGACAACAATAGCATTTTTCAACCACCTATACGATCCAAACTTAGTTGTGGATCGATCAGCTAAGAACCAAAATAACAAGTTGACACACCCAATACAAGATAATCTTTTTTCCAGTTTCAGGGATTGTAAACCTTAAAAACACTTTTTTAAAAAAACCACAATAAAAATTGCAAAAAAAAATATTTATGGAAGTCGACACGGGTTATTTAACATATTGTAAAACGCATTACTCATTTGTCAAATCACAGAAATCACAGAAATCACAGAAATCACAGAAACTATTTGAGCCATGGAGCACTAATGTGATTACGTCCAATAACAACATACTTTGATCCTAGGATTCTCTTTGGTAGACGCTAATCCCAAAAATTCGAAAAATATCTCCTTTGAAGAAAATTCAACCCAAAATTAAAAATGATTATATGTGTATAAATTGTATTTTTGAAATTTTTCATGAAATGTTTACACTTGTGTAACGGCGGTTTCCTAGATTTTCTAAAATTAAATTGAATTTTAGAAAAACTAACAACATCTAAGCTGTATTTTATACTTTGTCAACAATAATAATACAAATTGGTTTTATTTTTTATTTTTAATAGTGAAAAATTGAAAAATACTTCAAAAGATATTCAAGTCCAGAGTTTGATTTTTCAAATCTAATTTCATTTTTGTTATAATAATTCTAAAAAGATCTAGAAAAGTTTCAATCGTAACATTATTTGTTTGCTCAATAATTATTGATTTTTCAGAAAAGATATTTGAATAATTTGAAGATCTAATTTGTAATACAGTCAGTTTCACTTTTAAGGCACAAACTTTCAACGAAATTTAAGGCACAAAAAAAATCTCAAATTAAGGCACAAAATTTAGATTCTAGTTAAATAAATTGTAAAAAAATAAATTCCAAATTTTGTGCTTTAATTTGAGATTTTTTTGTGCCTTAAATTTCGTTGAAAGTTTGTGCCTTAAAAGTGAAACTGACTGTAAAACAATGATCTCTTTTATTTTTTTAGGAAATGAGGATGTATATTCGATTCAATACCAATCACAAACACTTAACCTTGTTTTTATTCATTTTAGAATTTGTTTGGGAAGAAATATGAACCGGTAAACAATAATTCAAATTTTTTGCCAATTTTTGAGATTTTTAACCTTCTACCTGAAAATTGAAAAATCTATTTTCAATTTTATCTTACACATTAAAAAATAGGCTGTTGGTAATTTTTAAACGAGGTCAAATGGTTTTCAATTTTCACCTGTTAGCAAATTTTCTCAAAAAATCGATTTTTCCTTTTTTCGGAACCTTCTTTTGCATTTTGAGATAACACAGACATTTCAAAAATCAATGAGAACACAGACATTGTAAAAATCATAGAAATTACAGAAACCAGTAGAAATGAGGTGGATAGATCAATTCTGAAATTTTCTTATAAAAAAATTCATTTTTTTATACTTAGATCTCACTGAATAAATATTTGTGAGATTTACCAACCACCAAACCCAATTTTAAATATATCGATACTTAAAATTTTGAATTGCCAACATAGCCATTAAAATTTAGTTACACTAAATTCCAAATTAGAATTTTTCAATTTTTTTTTTTTTGGAATTCAGAAAACATTTTATTAAATATCCAAAAATTAATAATCTGATTTGTAAATTTAGTATAATTGAATTACAGTTTAAAGGTTATATTTACAATGTTGAAGTTGAATGGATTCTAAATTTGAAAAATTTGTTTTTTAAAAACCCTAACTCTTATTTTGAATCAATTTAATTTTTTATCATCTAATTATATAAAGTAAGATATTAGAGAGAAAATCCCCCTTCAGGGGGTTTGGGGGTGTAGGTAATATAGCACCTAATTGTTTAGGTGCGTAAATATAAATATTTTTGTAATTTTTTTTTTTTTTTGAAAAGAAAAGAAAGTTTTGTATTGGGTAGGTAGGAGAATTCTGACATCATTACTTAATAAGATTAATATATATATATATATTAACTAAATCTAAATAATTTGACATACAAAAATATTCAAGAATTATTAATAATTGTATCAAATAAATTGCAGAATCATTCTAAAAGATATGAAATTCTTTAAAACATAAAAAAACAATCAACTGAATCTTTAAAACTTGTTAAAACAAAAAAATAAAAATAAAAATTAAATATTTATAAAAAATGATATTACCTTAGATTTTAAATGAGTAATCTCTTTTTGTCAATTCAGTGAGAAAAAAAAAATTATCAGATCAATAAAAACCATTGAACAAGGTGGATTGGGGAAAAAGTTGTTTACATTTTATTGATAACTATTTACAAGTCAAAATTCTGTTCATTAAAGTCTCATTTTCAAGTAAAATCACAATTCATCTGGATATTTTGTTGGAATTGTTAATTTTTAGCTTTATTTTCTCTTTTTTTCATTCTTTGTTACAGGCATCAATCAAAAAATGGTCTTTATTAATTCCTATATCTAGCTAATTCGAAATCAAACTTAAACTGTGTCTATTTTTATATTGGTCGATTATTTACAAATTAATTTCTTCTTATCTTGTTTATTTCATTTTGCAATTGTTCAATACCCGATAAATAAAAAAAAAACAAAAAATGAAAAAATGAATAATTAAAATGAAAATCACTTATAAATAATTATCTTATTAACAATCAAATTCAATAGTATTGATAATTTGAAAGGTGTAACCTTTTGTTTATTAAGGAGTTTATATATATATATATATATATATGTATGTATATATATATGAACAAAATATAAACAATTGAGACACAATATAAAACACTTGAAAGAATAAAAATCTTATATTTTACAGGCAATTTGGAAATAATTTTGATTTCTCACAAAACATGAAAATTCATTTTTTGCCATTTTAATTGTTTTGTTTTCAGTTCCCTTTTTACCATTTAAATAACCTGTTTCATTAAATTTCGTTATTAATTTTTTTTTCGATGGTCGATAGAAGATTAATTGTTGACTTTGTTGAATTGAATAATCCACATGCAATCAGTTGATGATATCTTATCATTTGATCGATCCAACAACAATTATTGGAGGAATTTCAACAAATTTACCAATAAAATTTTTTGTTCTAACCCGTTTATTTCCTCATTTTAGACATACTACAATTTTTTATTTATTTAGAAAATTTATAGTTTTTTTCAAAATTTCCTTTTTTTCTGGATTATCAACTCCAATCCTAAAGTTTATTTTTTGAGATCATTTCTAAATAATCAGAAGTCAGTGGATTAAAACACAAAAAAATAATTTATTTTTAAGGATCTTTTATCATTTGGGAGAGAATATAAATTTTTATTCTTTGATTTTAATTGTAAACATATATAATAAACTCATTTCTACTTTAGTAGAAATGAAAGGCCATCTTTAGATGGCCTTCAAAACAATACATTCAAAAACAATATTCATAAAAACATCATATTATGAATATTAAAATGAACAAAAACAAAAATCTTAAAAATTAATTAAAATACAAAAAAACCATCAAACTAAATTTTCAAAACACAAACTACAATATCATCATATTACAACATTAATTCACATAATACCATCCTATTAAAACACCAACATCCAACATACAAACAAATACACAACACTAACAACAAATAAACACACATTCTCATCCTCAAAACAACAATCAAAATTTAATAATTAATTCAATTCTCAACTCACTAATTTTTAAATAAAACAAACAAAAACACTTCACTTTAATAACCAATTAAAATCTCATTTTCAAATATGAATTATCAAACCCCAAATTGACAATTCCCTTAATTAATCAAAAGGATAAAGATCCACTTTTCAGAAAAATTTGAAGCAACTTTAAAGAAACATATTCACCAATTTGAATAAAAATTTCATAATTCTTTCATTTTTAATAATCTCAAAAATGATCAAATAAAAACAGTCATTAGATAAACTCGAAAAATCTCTTCTTAAGAAACTTAAAAATAAAAATGAACAATAATCACAATTTCTGAGCTTGAAAAATAAAGATCATTTTAAACATTCTTGATAAATGACTCTAACTTTTGAAGATCATAAATTTATGAATTTTGATCATCAAGTTAATTGAATTCTCAATTTGTTTCACCTACTAATCAGAAGAATTCCTACAAAGGAATTATGACTTTATCTTTGATTCCTTGGTTTAATTGGGGTTACTTTGGTTTCTTTTGGTACTTCTTGTTTTTAATTGAATTGAAGTTTCTCAAAGGATCTTTAGTGGAGATTATTTTATACGTTTTTTCTTTTGAAAGAATCCTCCATACCAAACATATTAAAACACTTTTGTTCATTTTGAGGTTTTTTTGTTTGTTTTGTTTTGTTTTGTTTTGTTAATCTCAAAACTGAATTGTTCACTTCAATAGAAATTGGATTCGAGGAGCTATGGTAAAGTTTTTATAGAATTTTAAAAATCTCAAAAATTAACAAAAAATTGGAATTATTGTTGAAGGTTTCATTGCTAAGGTATCTCCAAACAAATTCAAAATTGAATAAAGATGAGGTTAGGGTGTTTGTTATTGTATTGAATCCGATTAAAATCCTCATATCCTAAAAATAAATGATCATTTTTTCTCAATCAAGAGTGAATAAACAAATCTTTATTTTGAAAGAATAAAAAAACTGACTAATTTAATTTCAAATTTTTTTTAGATTAATCTTCAATGAATTTGACCCTTTAGGTGAAGATTGGAAACCCATTTCATTTTAACTACATACGTTAAAAATAAACTGCAGTTTATTTACCAAAAAGTCAAGTGGAATTCAATTTTCACTTGACTTTTAATTTTCTCAAAAATTTGATTTTTCCAATACAACTTTTGCATTTTAAGATAACACAGACATTTCAAAAATAAACGAGAACACAGACATTGTAAAAATCACAGAAATCACAGAAATCACAGAAATCACAGAAACCACAGAAACCAGTACAGTCAGTTCCACTTTTAAGGCACAAACTTTCAACGAAATTTAAGACACAATAAAAATCTCAAATTAAGGCACAAAATGCAGATTCTAGTAAAATAAATTGTTAAATAAAAAATTTCTAAATTTTGTGCCTTAATTTGAAATTTTTTTGTGCCTTAAATTTCGTTGCTAGTTTGTGCCTTAAAAGTGAAACTGACTGTAGAGATCAATTAGGATATTTTTCAGTGGTATAAATAACCCGTTCAGACAACCTTTAACCCATTACGAAAATTTAACTCGTGTTTTTTTTTTTTCAGAATTGGGTATTGGAACACCAGAAGACACACTTATAGATTCTTGGTTCGGACTAAAAGTGACTTTAGAGGTTAGATCTTTGATTAACCAAAATAGCACAATTATATTAAATGCTTTTGTTTCAAAAATTTCATCATATTTACAAAATTTGTGAGATTAAATGATTTATTTATAAAAATTCAAAAAATGAAATTTTGCTCATTTTTTTGTCAAAAAATTACATTTTAATCTTTCAATATCTTCATAATTCTTTTTTAAAATTTATTTAAAGAACCCAATTTCTTGTTTATATACATGTTTTCATCCCATTGATTTGTTTCTTTTCTTTCTAGAGTCAGCCAATATTATTTGCATGAGTTAAATTTTATTAATGGGTTAAAATAAAAAACACGGGCTAGTTACACCACTGTACTTGTAAAAAAAATTCATTTTTTCCTACTTAGATCTCACTGAATAAATATTTATGAGATTTACCAAACACCAAACTCTCTTTTTGAAACACACCAATCATCAAATTTTGAATTGTCAACGTAATTTGTAAATTTTATTGACAAATAAATTCAAAATTAGAATTTTTCTTTTTTTTTTGTTTTTTGAATCACTTAGAAATCATGTTATTCTAAATGTTGAGAGAAAAATGATATTGAGAGAAAAATAGTTGGACAGTAATGCAATTGGGAACATTACTGAAAATGATTTTTAATTTCAATCCTTTATGAAATAACTAAAGAAAATAACAATAATCTACTGTTTAGAATAATGTTTAATGTAATTCTACTTTTTCAAAACCTTATCTCTTATAATCTACAGCAAGTTTAAAAATTACCATTTTCAGAATTAATAGTAAACTTTACTAAAACTTGGATTGTTGTGGAAATAGCATGATCTACTTTAGTTATCAACCATTCAAATGAGTATTCTACACACACCCCAGATTAATAAACTTGTAACACATTTAAACCTGGATTTATATAAAATTCACTGAGTTATCAATAGAATTTGATTTTCAATTTTACTAATGTTCCCAATTAAAAATGGTTTCTAACCATTTTCCTGTGTCCAAAATTTTTCTCTCAACAGTAATCCAAAATTTATACTTTGATTTGGAATTTTATTTTATATGATTGAATTTTTAGTTTTAAATTTTAATTTAAATCTTAGAAGTCGAAGAGATTATAGATTTGGAAAAATTGTTTTTTAAAAACTCTAATTCTTATTTTGAATACAATTTATTTTTAATCATCTAATATCATAAAGTAAGGTAAAGAAAAGAAAGTCCCCTTCAGGGGGTTTGGGGGTGTAGGTAATATAGCACCTAATAGGTTAGGTGCGTAATTATATATTTTTATTTTTTTTTTTTTTTTTTTAGAAAAAAAAGCTTTGAGTTGGGTAAGTTAAAGAATTCTGACATCATTCCTTAACAAGATAAAAATACATACATACATATATATATATATATATATATATATAAACTCTTTTTCAAATAATAGTATATAAAACAATTCAAGAATTATTCATAATTGAATGAAGTTAATTATAGTATCATTCTAAAAGATATGAAATTTTTTAAAACATAAAAAAACAATCAACTGAAGAATTAAAACTCGTTACAACAAAAATATAAATTAAAATTTAAATATTATTAAAAATTGATGTTCCTTTTATTAGAAATGAGGAATCTCTTTTTGTAAATTATTGGGGGGGAAAAATTATGAAATCTATAAAAACCATTGAACCAGTTGAATTGGGGAAAAAATTTCTTTACATTTTTTGATTACTCTTTACATATCAAACTTCTGTTATTTAAAGTCTCGTTTTAAAGATTAAACCGCAATTCCTCTGGATATTTTGTTGGAATTGTTAATTTTTATCTTTATTTTCTCTTTTCTTCATTCTTTGTTCTAGGCATCACTCAAAAAATGGTCTTTATTAATTCCTATATCTAGCTAATTCGAAATCAAACTTAAACTGTGTCTATTTTTATACTGTTAGATTATTTACAAATTGTTTTCTTCTTATCTTGTTGTTTCATTTTGCAATTGTTCAATACCCGATAAATAAAAAAACAAAAAATGAAAAAATGAAATAATGATTAACTAAAATGAAAATCACCATTAAGTAATTATCTTATTAAAAATCAAATTCAATAGTATTGATAATTTGAAAGGTGTACCCTTTTGTTTGAAAATGAGTTTGTATATATATGAACAAAATATAAACAATTTAGACACAATATAAAACAGTTGAAAGAATAAAAATTTTATATTTTTCATTCAATTTGAAAATAATTTTGATTTTTCTGAAAATAGAAAATTCATTTATTTTTTTTTTTTTTTATTGTTGAAGAAGTGTAAATTACAATCTGGATACCCTTTTACTTAAATTCCCTTTCAGAAATATAAGCATAAAATCATAGATTTCACGATTATTATTTAATGAAAATAGTTTCAAACTGTTTGTTTTAAATTAATTCATTAAGATTTTTTTTTTTTTTTTGTTTTGAAATATTAATCTATCTTTTTCATAGGAAGGATAGACCCTATAAAAAATGATCAATATTTTCAATAATTTCTTGTTTTAATATGGAGATCTAAATATTTGAACAACTATAGATCAAATGAAATAGGTGACTTTATTAAGTTTTGATTTAGAACTTTATAGATGGTTTGAATCTATAAAGTGCTAAGGTTTTAAGAATAAGAATTGGTTTTACAAAATTGAGTTACTTTTTTTTTTTTTTTTTTTTTGAAAGTTTCAAGTTTTCCCAAATCTTGTTTTCGCAAAATACCAGTACAAGATACCGACTCGACAGTAAAAACCCAGTCCAGGTAACGACTCGACAGATTGAACAGAAAGTCCAATTTGGTTCACTTTGGTTGGCTTCAGATCGCATTCGTTGGATTCAGTTATCTACAGTTGCATAAGTCCAGCTCAATTCATTTTAGATCTGATCTTTAACAAGTTTGGTTAGGTTAGTCATGAACAAGTCCACCAATTCTTATAATGATTTTTTATTCCTTTTACCTCTCCAAGCACCTAAAAAAACAAAAAGAGAAGAAACCAAAGGAACCAAAGGAACCAAAGGAACCAAAGGAAACAAAGGAACCAAAAAAGGGAAATTTGAAAAAGGTAAAAAGATTAAAAAAATGAAAATTCATTTATTTGTTTATTTTATTTCGATTCATTTTCCTTTTTAATATTTAAGTAATTTGTTTAATTAGATCTGTAATTTTTTTTTTGATTTTACAATAGAAGATTATTGTCAAGTTTGTTGAATAGAAAAATCCACATATTATCGATTTGATGACATCTTTAACATTTGATTAGACAAAAATTCTTGTTGTTGGAAGAATCACAACAAATTTGTAAATAGAATTTATTTTCCTAACTTTTTCATTTCATCATTTTGGACACACAGATTTTTAGTTTTTTCGAAAATTTATAGTTTTTTCAGATATCCCTTTATCTGAATTATCAACTCTAATCCTGAACTTGATTTTTTTAGATCATTTCTAAATTATTTGGAGTCAGTGGATTAATTCAAAAACAAATTTTCATTTTTAGGATATTTTAACATTTGATTGAGAATATAAATTGTTACTCTTTGATTTTGATTGTAAACATATATAATAAACTCATTTCTACTTTAGTAGAAATGAAAGGCCATCTTTAGATGGCCTTCAAAACATCAAAACAATAATATTAACCCACATATCAAACAACACTACTCTATAAATAAAATAATACAAATCACAAACAATTTCATAATTCACAATCAACAAAAAATTCTCAATAAATAATAAATATTCATACATAAAAACCACAATTCAAAAATACATCAAACACACATTCTATTCTAATAAACAATAAATTTCTCTAAAAATTCTTATATTATTTAGTTCAGCAAAATTATTAATCTTTAACACACAAAAAAACCACCACATACAAACAAATACTCAACAAATAAACACACAAAAATAACCTAAAAACACCAAAACACATTAATTCACCCAATCCTCACACTCTCAAAACGCTTAGTCAAAACAATCTAAAAAACTAAACAAATCAACACATAAATCTAATAAATTAAACAAACAATTCAAATATCAATTATTCCTCATAACCACATATTTCGAAATTATCAATGTTGTATTTAAATATTTTGATCCAATTTATATTTAAATACTGAATGGAAACTCATATAGATAATATCCAATTTAAATCAAAATATAGTTTTTTTAATGAAAAAATGAACAAAATAATTTGAAACAATCAACTCGTAAACCCTTATTAAGAAACATTAAAATAAAATTAAAAAATAATCACAATTTTTGAGCTTGAAAAAATGAAGATCCTTTCAAACATTCTTGATAAATGACTCTAAGTTTTCGAAGATCGTGTGTAAAAGAGTTTAGATCATTCAATTGCTTGAATTTTCAATTTATAATCCACAAATCAGAATAATCCCATCAAATTAATTGTGACTCTTTCTTAGTTATATCGGTTTTGGCTTTTTTGGTTGTTTCTTGAAGTAAAGTTCTCAAGAGGATCTTTGGTGGATATTATTTTCAAGCGTTTTATTTTGAAAGAATCTACCATCCCAAACAAACTTAATTGTTTTTTGTTTTGCTTTTTTAATAACATTTCTATGTTTGGATTGTTTTGTTTCTCTCTTAAAACCCAATTTGTTGTGTTCGAGAAAAAATGGGCTACGGTATAGTGAGAAAGATTTTGTGGAATTTTACATTTGAGGATCTTTTAGTGAATTAAATTTTGCAAAAATTAGTCAGTTTTTTTTTAATATTTAGCAAAAGATTTAATTATTCCTTCATATCAATTGATTGAGCAAAAATGATCTTTTAGTTTTTAAGGAAATTAGAATATTAGATGGATTCAATCCAATACCAAATTCTTTACCTTTTCTTTATTCAATTTAGAATTTGTTTGGAAATAACAATGAAATGATCAACAATAATTCCAAATTTTTGTTAATTTATGAGATTTTTAACCTTTAAGGTGATAATTGAAAACCCCATTTCATCTTAACTCACACATTAAAAATAAAATGTGTGTAATTCCCAACGAGGTCAAATGGTTTTCAATTTACACCTGATAGGTTCGAAAATTATCATTAAAATTTCGATTTTTCCTAAACTTCATTATTTTATATTTTGAGAAATCGAAGAGAAATCAAAAGAAATCATAGAATTGTTACGTACCCTCATCAATTCTAACATTTTCTTACAGTCAGTTCCACTTTCAAGGTACAAACTTTCAACAGAATTTAAGGAACAAAAAAATCTCAAATTAAGGCACAAAATTTGGAAATTCGAATCTATATAAACTCTAGTTTTTATTAAGGTGCCCAAAAAAATACCAAAATTTTGAAATTTTTTTTTTAATCTAACAGGAAAGAACGTATAAGTAATAAGATGTTTAATAAACTACATTATCTAAGTGATTTTATTGTTAAAAATGTTCATAAATGTTAAAAGTTTTTTAAAAGGGAATTCTGGAAAAATGTAGACATCTTTGACTTTCTACATCTGTAGACATTTGTAGATTTTTGACATTTGTAAACATTTTTTCTTTTCACTAGAAGCTTTTAAAAGACTAATTTTGTATGAGCGAAGCGAGACACTTCACCCATTATGACTTATTTTGAATCCTGATCCAAAATGACTGATATTTGTGAAGCAAATGTCTTCAATTTTTCAATTTCCCATTAATTTTCCAAAAAAAATATGGTCCAAGTGGGAATCGAACCTGGGTCATGTGTCTTCAAATGTCAAAAATCTACAAATGTCTACAGATGTAGAAAGTCAAAGATGTCTACATTTTTCAAGAATAATTTTTTAAAAATTCAAAACTCAAAAATTTTTGGGCCCCTTAATGAAAATCAACGTTGCACATTTTGATTTTCAATTGAAGATCAAATGAAATATTACAGAAATCAATAGTATTTTTTTAAAAAATACTCTAATGTTTAAATAACCGTAGAAGAACACATTTTGGATTAATGACTAAGATCTTGCAACATGAAAAAAAAAATTTGCAAAAAAATAAAAAAAAAAAAAAAAGGTGAAAAAATGAAATTTGAAAATTTGCAAAATTATTTAATCTTTTGAAAATCATTCAAAATACTCTAAAAAGACGTGTTATGTACATTATAAGTAGGCCCTTTAATAAAAATTAGAGTTTATATATAAGCTATAACCCAAAATTTATATCATTTTTTATTTCCCTATATTTTATTTATGTATGATTTCAATTTAGCAAAATAAACACCAATAATATATTTAGACTTATGAATGGTTAATTCTTTGTAGTTTAACTTTCTTTGAAATGTTTCTAAATACAATTTTTTCATTTAAAAAATTTATTTAACAAAAATTTTTTATCTTTAAAAATAATAAAGTAAAAATTTTCGAAATGATCAAATTTTTAATTTTTTATTTTTTTTTCATTTTGCATTTTTTTTTTATTATTATTTTTTCAAATTAAACAAATTTTGCAAGTAAACTCTAGAAATCAAAGAAAAATCAAATGGATAGTGGATAATTGGCTAGTATTTTATTGTGTTTATTGTAAACTACTGTCAATTCTAAAATAAATAGGACAAAATTTTCATTTAGCTTTCCAAAAAAATCAAAAGAATTAAAATTATCTGAAAAAACCTATTCTTAAAGTGGCAACCAGAAATAAACCTAATTAGTGAATTAAAAACTATTAATTTTTCCAAATAGATTTTTAACATTTTTTGGAAAGCGAAATGAAAATTTTTTAGAATTTTTTTGCAACAGATAGTAAATTCAGAACAACCTGGTGTTTAGTTGGACAAAGTGAGATACTTGGTATTTTTGTTTTTAAAAAAAAATTTTTGACTTTTTCTTATTTCTTTCTTTCTTTCTTTTTTTCTTTTGTTTTCAAAATTTGAAAAACAAAACAAATTATAAATTTACAGATAGCAAGTCGAATGGTTAGAAAACAAATAGTGAACAAATGAAAAAAAACATGCTGAACTGAAAACATTAATAATTGAATAGAAAAATGATTCTAAACAATAATGAAGGAAAATTGAAGAAGAGACTGATCTGAAAATTACCAAAATAGTAATTGTTAATCGTGGATTTATTTACTTAAGTAAGGAGCATTTTTTTTTTTTTTTTTGATTTTTATTCTTTTTTTTTCAAGAACTTAATTCAATAAAGACTAATTGTTATCAAATATTTTATTTTTATTTATAATCTCAGGATTTTAATACAGAGCATTGAGTAAAATAACTTTTTAAAGTTTAAAATATATGTTTTATAAATTTATTTTTGTCAGACACACTTTTGGAATGGAGCTTATATATAAACTTGTTGAAAAAAATTTTTACAGCCATTTAGAGAAATTCTGTCCAGACTTATTACACGTACCTACTTTCTTACAAAACATTTGATTCACTCAGAGTGTAGTTTACATAATTGTCAAAATTTTCATTCAAAAATCATTTAAAAATTTTTCCGAAAAATTTAGAGTTGTTTATATATACATATAGATGGATAAAACATGTTTTTGAAAATTTTCAAAATCACAAATAGAGAAATTCTGTCCAAAACCTACTATACGTACCTAACCTATTATTTCAAAACCTGAATTTATTCTCAATGCAATAAATATTATTCTCATGGTTTTCATTCATAATTCGAGTAATAATTTGGAAAATATTACCAACCATAGATATTTATATAATGAAATAATATTTTATTTTTTTCCATTTTTTCCTCTTACAAATCTTTAATATTGGAAAGAAGAGTTACTAAGGAAAAAGATCAAGTGGTTACCTATTCGACTGAGATCTTGAAACATGACAGTATGATTAACTTGAAAATAAAAAAAGAAAAAGCAAAGGCAAAAAAGGAACAAGATTAAAAAAAAAAAAACTAGATCAAAAATAACAAAGAAATAACAACATCTAAACAACCACCTCCCAAATGAACATTCATGATCAATTATTAACCTAAAATTTAAAATTAACCTTAAGTATCGTGGCTGTGATTTTGGGTGTTCTAATTAAATCAACATAGCATTGATTTTTTTTTTTTTGATTTTTCACCAATTGCTTTTTAACAAATCTCAACACAAACTTAAAAGATTTTTTGTTAATTTTTTTTTTTTCTTGTTAAGTTTGCTTTTTTTTATTTTTTTTTTTTTCTTTGTTTTTTTTTTATAGTTTTGTAAACTTTTTGTTTTTGCTTTTTCGACCATAAAAATAAGCTCTTTATATTCCTTTGGTCTTCTCTAGTTACCGTTTAAATTTTTTCTTCCTTTTCATGGGTGTGTCATTCCTATGAAAATGATATTAAGTAACAAGCGTAAAATCTATGATTTTGAGCTGAAATTTCTTTTCAGAAATTTGTTTAAAATGGCATTTAGGATGTAAATTTACACCTCTTCCTAAATAAAAAAAAAAAAAAAAAAAAAAAAATGAAATAATATTTTTAGAAAATTTTCATCGAGATTTCTTTTAAAACATGATTCATTCAAATTATACATTACAAAAATCCTAAATTTCTATTCAAAAACCATATTCACAATATTTTGCAAAATGTTGGAGTTGTTTATATAAACTCTAATTGTTATTAAGTGCCCAAAGATTTTTGTGTTTATTATGATTTTTTTTGTTTTTGATTAAGAAGTGTCTTTAAATCAGAAAATTTTATTAATATTGGTTTCTTAAAAAATTCAAGATATCTTAGAAACAATATACATTTCGAAGTTGGGGTATTTTTATTATATCATCCAAAAAATTGTACCCCTTAATAAAAACTAGATTTTAGTTTGACATAACATATTTTTTCAAAAATTTTCAAATCCAAATCCCATTTGGAGAAAGAGAAATTAAGTCCAGAGTTACAATACGTACCTACTTTATTACAAAACATGATTCACTCGGAGAGTAGTTTACATATATCACATAATATTCATTCAAAAAATTTTCCAAAAATTTGAAGTTGTTTTAATATATAGATAAAAGAAAGTTTTTAAAAATTATCAAATCCATTTAGAGAAATTCTGTCCAGAAATACAATACGTACCTACTTTATTTCAAATCATTATTCAATCAGAGAGTAGTTTACATAAATGTCACACAATTTTCATTCAAAAATCATTCAAAAAATTTTCGAAAAATTCAGAGTTTTTATATATCATGACAAAACATGTTTTTGTTTTCCAAAAATTTTCCATTTCTAGAAATAATTCCATACACATTTATATTACGTACCTTCAACACTAGCCCTAAAAATTTATTTTCATAAAATAATCATAATAATAATCATTAAACAATTCAAATATTTAATCCTTTCCATAATACTTAATATTTTCCCAATTTATAATTCAAAATTTTGAATTTTCTCTTGTTGAATTAAAAAAAATATTTTTTTCTAAAAATTGTTTATATATATCAAGACAAAACATTTTTTTGTTTTCCAAAAATTTTCCATTTCTAAATTCCTTTTTTTTTAGAGGTGCCCAAAAAAAAAATAAATTCTCAATTTTTTCTTATAATCTGTGTTTTAAGAATGAAGTAGAAATGTATAATATAATAATTTTAAGTAATGAGTTGATATCCACTTTAATCATTACACATACATCTATATGTTTTCTTAAAAATAAAAAAATTGATAAATTTTTGGCCACCCTATTAAAAAAATGACCATTACAAATTTTGTTCCTAATGAAGGTCAAAAGAAAATTTCAATAAAAATCAATATAATTTTTTCAAAGGTATCCTAATTGTTTCAAAAACATTATGGCATCATCATTTGACTTTGTGAGTATTGATCATGCAACAAAAAAATTTTTTCCAAAAAACACTTGGCATAAAAGAAAAAAAAAAAAGGCAAATGAAAAAAAAATGAAAAAATGAAAACAATAGTGAAATTAAATCAGCATATTCAATTCTCTAAATCTCATTTTACCAATAGTTACTTTATTTTAAACTGGGCCCCTATATAAAAAAAAAAAAAAAGAGTTTATATTCCAATTCACCTGATTTGACACACCAAAAATCGAAATTTGAGAAAAAATCACAATTTTTTCTATTAATTTTTGAAATCAATTTAGAATTTATTATGATATGGGTTATTAATACCTCTTTTAGCTTTTTATATCCAATAAAAAACAAAATTAAAAATCAACATAAAAACTTTGATGTATGTCTAAAATTTTTGAGTGAACATAACAAATTTTTTACTTAACTTACACTACAAAAAAATGATTAACAAGAAGATTTATTAAGAATAAATATATACAAATGAAAATAAATTACATTGTCTCAGTTTTTTTAGTGTTTATCCGAATTTTCTAAGATATTATTTTTTTCTTAACTGTAATTATGTGTAACAAAAAAAAAAAGAAAAAAAAAAAAAAAAAAAAAAAAAAAAAAGTAATAAAAAAATAAAGAAAGAAAATTGATTAAATTAGAAAAAATGATTTGATCTAAAAATGGAAAAATTTATTTTGTTAAGAATATTTGATTAAAATTTTTCAAAAAGACTTTGAATAAAATTTTTAAGTGTGTCAAAAATTATATATATATATATATATACAGTCAGTTTCACTTTTAAGGCACAAACTTTCAACGAAATTTAAGGCACAAAAAAAATCTCAAATTAAAGCACAAAATTCAGCTTCTAGTAAAATAAATTGTAAAAATTAAAATTCCAAAAAATGTGCCTTAATTTGAGATTTTTTTTGTGCCTTAAATTTCGTTGAAAGTTTGTGCCTTAAAAGTGAAACTGACTGTATATATACTCTATTGATAGATAGATAGATAGATAGATTGATATGTTTATATTTTAAATACAATTATAGCAAGTTTATATCTTTTTGGTTAACGAAAAAGTTTTAAAATCAAAATTTAAAATTTTCAAATTTTTTGAAAAAATATAAAAAACCATTGAAAAAAAAAAACAAAAAAAGAGATAATTTGAAATAGTAAATTAAGTTTCTTCTAAAAAACAAAAAAACAAAAAAAATAAAAAATAATTCAAAATTTAAATTATTCAAAAAGAAATATAATTCAAGATTTATTCTCAAAAGAAATAACATAATTTTTAAAAAAATTCAAAATAACAAAAGAAAAAAAGTCAATTTCATGAAATTGAACTTATTTAAACATCTTTATAATTTGAATATTAATGCACTAGAAAAGAGATTGATTTATTTTTATTTTATTATTATTATTAATTTGGATTAATTTTCAATTTTATTTATTTTTTTTTTACTTTTTTTTTTTTTTTCAAAAAATTATTTTTTTATTTTGAAATTTCTTTTTGAGTGAATAAGTTTAAAATTAATATAAACTAAATTCAAAAATGCGGGGCATAGTTTTTAAAATGATGCTCGGGATAACCAATTATATAAGTAGCCCTGTAAATTATCATCAATAAACTTGAGGTTGATGAATAATCATCAGAAGATTAAATACTAACAAGATGTCTTTTTTAACAATTTTGGTATGTTGAGAAAAATCTATTTCATTTTTTGTACAAAAATTTGGCTAAAAAAATCATCCAAAATTTTTTAACATCTGGATATCATCGATTTTTTTTTAGGTTGTAAGAGTTTTTTGATTGAGAATTAAATTGAAATTTTTCATCATGAAAAAAATGTAAATGTAAATCAGTGAAGAAAAATTGACATTTGATACTATATAATTGAAGAAACTACCAAATAAAACAAAATCAAATTGTCTTCGGATTTTTTGAAAAATTTTATATTTTTTTCCAATTTTTCAGTTAACAGTTTGGTTATTAAATTATGAAGTAGAAAATTTTATTTAAAATTACCCATTAACCCATTATCCAACATCATATTGAAATTCAATGATTCTAGAATGAGTTCTTAAAATTTGGGCCACACTTTTTTGGATTTAGTTTATATTAATTTAAAGCTTTTATATATTTTTTTTTTGTTAAAATCCGAAATTAAAACATTATATATTTAATTTTTAAAAAATAAATATAAATTGTTTAAAAAATCAATAAACACTTGTGAAAATCCTTTTCTTAACAATTTATGTAATTTTTTAAAGAATTTTCTGATTTCATTTTAAGATTGAAATTCTTTAGAGCAAAATAATTCAAAAAAAAAAATTAAAGAATGTGGAATATATAAAAAAAAATAAATAAATAAAACACAAACATTTTTTTGATTCCATTTGAGAAAGTAATTTGAAAAATGCAAATGAATTTGATTGGTTTAGGTTATTTTCTAATTCTTGAAATTCTTCAAGAAGTTTTTGTATTGAAGATTTTGAATTGTTGATTATTTGTTTTTCATCTTGTATACCATTCCAAATTTCTTCAAAAAAATTATTGGTTAATTTGGTTTCATTTTGTTCAAGTAAATCTAAAAGTTTTTTTTGATTCAAATAAAAATTTGAGCTTTCTTTTTGGAATTTTTTGTTTTTGTGCATTCAGATTCTTTTCAGAATAATTTAATTGTTTAAAGTTTTCATTAATTCTTTGGAAATGAGCTTGTATGTATTTTTTTTTGTTCTTTGATCAATTCTTTATAAAAATCTAAGGGTTGATCAAATGAAATTGTTTCATGATTTGAATGATCAAAGCTACATTCAGAACAAATTAATTTTTGACAACTCTTACAATATCTTGTTAGTTCATTCTTTTGATGAATTGGTCATTTCTTGGTTCTATTAATGTCTTGAGTTTTTTTGTAGATTTGATGAGAGGTTTTTTTTTTTTTTATTTTTTTCAAATAAGAAAAAGGAAGAAGAAGAAGAAGAAGATTATTTATTTGGATTTTTATTTTGTTAAATCAATATATGTCCTTAAGATAAAAAAGCACTATTTTTTTCTTTTTAATATTTTTCGAAATCTAGTTTATAACTCAATTCAATTAACCACGGAGTTAAAATTTTTTCGAATAAAAACACTCTAGACTTTGGAATAATGAAATTATTTTTTGAAATTACTGTGCACTTTTTTTTTTTTTTTTGACAAATTGGGGCTGAGAAAATATAAAAATCAAAGAATAAGTTAATAGATTAAATTGGAGTCTTTTTCCAGGGAGTTTATCCTTTTTAAATTACTTTTTTTTTTATTTTTACCACATAAAAATCAAAAAACATTTGAGGACCAAATTAGTGCCTATGTGATAATAAAATTCCCTTTAATTTTAAATTTGTTTTAGTAAATGAGTTAAAATAAGATATAGTATATAAAAATATACATAATTTCAAGTTTGAATTCAATGATTTTGACAAAAATCGTTTTATTTTTAAATTTAAATGGGAACTAAATTTTTTATATTTTTTAATTTATTATTTTTATTTTTTTTAATGGAGGGTCTCAATGTTTTATCAGAAGTGGCCACAGAAAGACTGAATATAAATATTAATGAAAGAAATAAACCAACTTTAAAAAGAAAATTTGAGTCGTTGAAAATACAGCTCGTAAATACAAAATTCAAAAGAAGTTAACTTTTCATAATAAAAAAATTCTTTTGAAATTCAAAAGCCGAAAGTCTGATATTATTAATAATTTAATAGAGTCAAATGATCTATTTGTGGAGTTACTTGATAAATTAAAGAAGAAAGGTTGGTTTGAAAAGTGTCAGGAAGTTGAAAATAAAATTAATTTTGTCAAGGGTTTACCAAAAAATAATTGCGAAAAGATTTCAATCATTGATTCTTTCAATCGTCTAATGGATGGTGAATTAAAACAAAAATTGATTAAAATAATTAATGATGAATTCCAAAAAAAAAACAAATTAATGAAAAGTTTTCGAATCAAGAGTTTAACAAATTTTTTGCAATCTTCTTAACAATGGTATTATGCCCACAACCCAATTTAAAGTATTATTGGAAGGAAAATTATTTCATCTATGGAAATAAATTAATCAAAATTTTATTATCAAGAAATCGTTTTTCGCAAATTCATTCATCTTGGAGATTCAGTAATTCAGTCACAATAGATGAAATATTAGATCTCATACAATCAAAATTCCAAAAGGAATGGGAAATTGGTTCTCATGTAACTTTAGATGAAACAATTATCAAGTTTTTTGGCAGAATTTTTTTTAGTGTGAAAATCCCAAGAAAGCCTATTTCAACAGGTATCAAGGTTTGGACTTTATGTGACAACACAACATATGTTTATTATTGGAGCCTTTATAAAGGAATTTATGAAGAAGTTTATAAATTAGTATTGCGAATGGCAAAAACTCTTCCAATTCAAAACAAAAAAAATTTTTTTTTCCACATTTTTGGAGATTCTTATTTCGGGTCAGATAAAATAACAGAGTACTTGCATAAGTTGAAAGTCAACTTTTCATTTCTTTGTAAATCGGATAGACCCTCTTATCTATTCAAAAAGGGGTTAAATCCAATTTTAGAAAAAGGTAAATGGAAAACTCTAATTAATGATAAAAATAATCCAAAATACGGTGTTACAAGTTTCAAAGATATTAATAAAAGAGGGTTTACTTGTGTCAATATGATTACAACAAATTTTGATGATAGTACAAAAGAAATAGAAAGGCGAAATTTTAAAGATAGAAATCCCAATAACCGTAAAAAAATTATTTTGGTCGACAAACCACAAAATATTGTTGAGTATGGGAATAATATGGGGTTTGTTGATAAAGCCAATCAATCTATTAATAAAAACCTTTTTAAACATAAACATATGTCTTGGAAAAGATGTGTTTTATATTTCTTTTTTAAAGTACTAGTTCATAATTCAAAAATTATTTATGAAACAATCAACAAAACACACATTTCGATAACAGACTATATTTATAGATTAGCTTTAGACCTGGCTAAAATCAAAAGATGTAATCTAGATAAACATATTTTATTAAACAAACAAAAGAAAAAACATTGTTATTTTTGTCGAAAATTTTTTAAAAAAAGAAATAGTACCACATTGAAATGCTCAAATTGTAATTTACCTTTACCTCGTAACTGTTTTTATAAATTACATTTTCAAAACTATCAAATATAAATAAATAAAATTTAAAAATATATATATAAATAAATATATATTTACCTTTTTACTCTTTTTTTGAATTTAAGTATATTTATTCATTTAGACTCTTAATTAAGATACTCTAAATTTGATAAATTGTGAAAGAATGATACAATTATGAATTTACTGTTTTATCTTAGCTTTCCAATTTTAGTGTTTTTTGGGTCGTAGGGACATATAGAGTTAAAATTGAGAAAATTTCAAAAAGTTTTCCAATGTTTCAGAAAATTCCATCCAGACTATACATACGTACCCAATTAATTTCAAAACATAATTTACTGGGAGTGTACTTTACATATATTATATAACATTGATTCAAAAATCAAAATCCTTTGGCAAAAAAATTTTTCCAAAAATTTGGAGTTGTTTAATATATATAAAGAGAATACTGAGAAATTTTCAAATTTTTTTCAAACTATTTTCTGAAAGAAACCTTCTTTCCAGACTTACTTCACATACACACTTTCTTTCAAAACATTATTCACCCAGCAGAGTACTTTTCATAATTTTCCTAATTTTAATTCAAAAACTAGTCAAAATTCCGATCATAATCTGATCATCACTTAACCTAAAAGTGTATCTAATAGTCAAATTAGATCTATTTAATTTTTATATATACACATATATTCAACAATCTTTCAATTCACAAATTATTTCAAATTTATATATTTCAAGAAATTTCAAATTGTGTTAGAGTGAGAGAGAGAATATATAACCTTTGTCTTTAATTTATTTCCAAAAACAAAGAAAATTTAATTCATTTGTTATTTTGCCTTTGTTATTTCAAATCAATGTTTAACCTAGGGTATCTGAAACTCAGACATCACCTTGGATGTGGGGGTTACTCATAAATTAGTTTAAAATTATCTGAAAAATCTTGAAGATTTTTCAAGTTTAGATGCATGAAAATGTGTACATTTCTTTATCAAGTGATATAGATATGAGTATTTTTTTCCAGTAAGGCATCACTAATAGGAAACATTACTGGGACTAGTAGGTTTCATCTGTATATCACACTAGTGAAAAAAATTGAAAAAAAGTGAAAAAAATTTATGCAACTCAAATACTGCTGTGTGGGTACACTTCGGACATCCTCAATACATCTGAAGTCACACTAAGTTAAAATTCTTTTTTTTCTCAAAAATGTTTCACTATTAAAAAAAAAAAAATTTCTAAAAAAATCAGAGAATGCAAATCGGAATTACTACATACGTACCCTAACCTAGCTAACGGTACATGTAAACTTGCCAGGTAAACATTCAAGTACATGACTTGAAAATGAACATAGGAATTCGATTTCCTTCCCCAAAAATGTTCAAATTAACTCAAATTGGACAGTTATTTTCAAAATGTTACAAATAGAATAAAGATTATGTTTGTGTATATGTCTATATACACTTACATTGTGTAAGTGATTTGTTTTAAAAAAATTTATTGGTCATTCTAATCATAAATTTTACACATGTATCACAAAATTTTACAATTCAAATATCATTACCTAAAATAGCCAGCATATTTTTGCTTTGAAAAACCCACATTACACAGGCGCTTATGTAGATGCGTTGACCATAATTAACGCTATTTGATTTTAACTTTGGAGCTATTACCTCTTCTCTCGGAGTTACTGGGGTAATCATAGTTATTTTCTTTTCCTTCACTTATTAATATGCTTAAATCCAGTGAGTGGTTTTTAATTAAATCACGGATAACAATATATATATATATATATATATATATATATATGAATGAATGAATGAATGAATACTATAATAATAGATTGAAAATAAAAGGATCAATTCTTTTTACAAATAAAAAGAAGAAAAGCCCTTTTTCAATGGTAAGGTATTAAAATTAAGTTATAATATCTTGTTCATATTATTATATATTTAACTTGAAAAATAATATATACCCCTCAAATAAAAATATTCAGGAATCGTCTATTTTAAAAGTAATGTCTAATCTTTTTTAGAACCCTTTTTTCTTTCAATAAGAAAAAGAAGAAGAATAAGATTATAGAGTATCCAGTGATTCAATTATATTAACTAATCTTAAATTGATAAGTAAATTATCAAAGAATAGAAACTACAATTTGTAATAACGAGTAAATTTAAAATGTAAAATTAAAAATTAATCTTCATAGCAATAATTTTTGATTTTCATTCTAATAAGGTAAAATACATTTATTTTTTCGAATATTAATAATAATTCAATCTTTCTAATTCAGAGATATTAGTTTCTGTCAAATGTAGGTGATAATATAGATCATATAAATCAGTCAAATATACGCAAATTTACATTTTTTCATCTAATATAATTACTCCCACCTAGAATTATCTATCAATATTGTAGGTTCACCTAAAGATCCAAATAAATTAATGTTTTAGAAATATCCATAAAAATAAATTGAATTTTGCAGTTTTGAAAAGATAAGATTGGCATAATATGAAGTAAGTTTTTTTTTTTAATTAATTTATCAACATAAAAACTTGTATATTAATGTATTGAAAAATTTTGTTACTTTAGTTTTTTTTATTTTTCACAAAATATTTCAATTTGAAAAATATCACAATTTCCAAAGGAATCACAGGAATCATCACAGAAACAGAAATCTAAGGAATCACAGAAATTTAAGGAACCTAATGAACCGAAAGAAACCGAAAGGAATCACAGGAATCATAGAAATCACAGAAACCTGCTCAAAAAAAAAAATTCTCTACTTGACTTGATCCACATTCCAATATCCATATTGGTTTTTGATGAGTAAAGCCAAGATCTGAATATGTTCCATTTATTATTATCCATATTACCTTCATCCACATCCTAAATTCAAATCTTATCTATCTCCAAAGATTAGTTCACATTTGAATTGAAAAGCAATATATTTTCCAATTCTTTAATCTGATAAACAAGCATTTTTGAAGAATTTTTCTGTAAAATTTGGGATCCCCAGACCAATTAATTAAAAAATAAATTTTTATTTCATTTTGGGATTGTTTAAATCTTCTATTTGTATCCCAATCGATTGTCTATAAATCTTCCAAATTAGGGATTGATTTTTTCAATTTTGATCAAAATAATTGATTTTTCCTTTATTGTCGCATTTTACGATGGAAATGTTTGATATTCCCAATCCAAATCCATCAATCAATCGATTTTTGAATTGAATTTTCTTTCTTCAATTTTGAATTGAAGCCTCCTTAAGCTTCTTGGATCACCATTTTTAGAAGGATTTTATTGAAATTTTGGATTGATTTTCTTTTACAAAAATTTCTGATTCTTCTTCTTCTACAAATAATTCATCCTTTATCAATGAATCCATTAATATAGGATTTTGGTAACTTTTGCATTAAATTATTTTGAAATTAATTTCATACTCTTCTTCTTCTTCTTCTTCTTCTTCTTCTTCTTCTTCTTCTTCTTCTTCTTCTTCTTCTTCTTCTTCTTCTTCTTCTTCTTCTTCTTCTTCTTCTTCTTCTTCTTCTTCTTCTTCTTCTTCTTCTTCTTCTTCTTCTTCTTCTTCTTCTTCTTCTTCTTCTTCTTCTTCTTCTTCTTCTTCTTCTTCTTCTTCTTCTTCTTCTTCTTCTTCTTCTTCTTCTTCTTCTTCTTCTTCTTTGAATAATTGGTCTCCAATCAAAACTTTTTTCCTTCTTCCTTCTTGAAATTTTGGTTATTTCTTTGATCTTTTTCTCCATGAGAAAATTTTTCTTTCTCAAAAAATAAAAAAAAATCAATTTTGATCTTGAAATCTTGGGCATTTATTGTTTCCTTCCCTTCAATTGATTTTCTAAAAGAATTGAAAATTACAATTTCTTTTTTAAAATTTGAATTTCAGAAATAATAATAATTTGAGTTTTATTGAGATCATAAAGGCAAATTTAATTTCCAGTTTTGTAAATTATTTATTCACTTCATTTGAAATGAAATGCTATTCTCCTTATATTAAAATTTTGGATTACAAATGAATTGAATATTTCCTTTTTCATTTTCATTATTATTATTTTTTTTTTTTCAATACCAAATAATTGATCAATAGATCTTTTGATAATTTTCATCATATCTTTATTGAAATTTTGGATTTCTTTGATTATTATTCTTAAAATTTTTTGACAAAATTACAGAGTTCTTTTTAGGGATGAATTTCATTTGATTGTTTGTTAAAGTTCAAATATTTTTAATTTTGTTCAATTATAATTTTCAAGATTCATTTTTGTTGAATGGATTTTGTATCATTTCATTCATTTAACTTTTTGATAATTTCTAAGAACTAAATCAAGATTTTTTTTTCTTTTTCTTTTTCAAGCAATTTAATTTTTCATTTGAAATTTTTTTTTCAACAAATTCACTATTTTTCGATTGAATTAATCTTTTGATTTCATTGATCAATTTTTTTCCATTTTATTTTGGATTTTCATTTTCTTTTGAAATTATTTGATTTTTGACAAGTGATATTATTCAACAATTGCAAAATGACTACATAATAATTTTTTATGATCAAGACAAAAAAATTCAAATTGGGTAAATTTTTGTGTTCTTGATATAATCTAGAGAAATTGTAAATTCTGGTTTGTCTTGTTCTATTTTTTTAATAGTCTTTTTATAGTAAAATTATTGTTCAAAAATTAAATAGTTATTTTATTTTTTAAAAATATATGTTCAAAAATGAAAAAAGTTATTTTTAAGAAAAGAAAAGGGATAAAAATAAAAAAATAATAATAAGAAAAAAACTAGATTCAAACTTTTAGTTAATTCCATTTATGAAAATAATTTAAAAAAATTCAAATGAATTTTATTTGATTAATGTTGTGACTCTAATTCTTGAAATTTGTTGAGCAAGTTTTTGTGATTCACAATTTTTAATTATTGATTGTTTCTTTTTTATTATTCATAAGATTGGAACTTTGTTGAAACAAAATTCATTAGTTAATTTTGTTTCATTTTGTTCAAGCAAATTCAATAGTTTTTTTTTTATGTGTTATAAAATTTTGATCTTTCCGGTGTATTTTGTTTTTTTGATCATCCAACTTCTTTTCATCATCAGAATTCAATTGTTTCAAAGTTTTCCATTTATTTTTTGAAAATGAGCCTTTTATAGTTTTCTTTTGTTCTTTGATTAATTCTTTATTCTTTATAAAAATCGCATTATATTTGGTTGATCAAATGTAATTGTTTCATGATTGGTACGTTCAAAGTTACCTTTGTTCAGAGCAAATTAATTTTTGACAACTCTTACAATACCTCGGCAGTTTCTTCTTTTGGTGAATGGTACACTTTTCACTTCCAACGGCAGTGAATTTAGTTTCTTTGAATATTGAGTTGATGTTGTTTTTTTTTTTTTTTTTCAGAATTTTATTTTCTGAATTTTTATTTAAATTTTGAATAAGAAATTGCAAATAATTTAAAATAGAAAATTTGAATTGATTTTTTTTTACGATTTATTTTTTTGTTAAAAGATAAGAAGAAATTCGAAAGATAAATGAAGAAGTAGAATAATTCTATTAAAAAAAGAAAAGATTCATTTAAACAAAATAAAAAAATTTGGAAATAATCAAAAAATTCAAAGAAAATTAAGAATAAAATGAATTGTTTTCTCCATAAAAAATAAAAAAAAGTTGTAAACTAGGAACAATAAAAGAAAGCTTTTTCTAAAGGTTGATATTTAAATATATAGAAATTCTTTTACTCTTATAATTCAAAATAATAAATGAAAATATTTTTTTATTTATTGATTTAATCGAAATAGTATCTTTTGAGACAAATAAATTTAAAACATTATTTCCATTATGTGTGGGTTTGTTTTTTTTGTTAAATTCCAATTTTTTTGAAATTACATTGTTGGAATTTTGTTTCAGCAAAATAAAATTAAAAATTAAAAATCAAATATTATTATTGATCTTTATTTTCTATTTTGGAAACAAAATTGAAATTGTTTGTTTTTTTTTTATTTTTATTAATAAAATGAAACATTCTTGTTTTTTTTTTCTTTTTTCATTTAAATATTTTTTAATTTAAGATTTATTTTATTGAAAAACAAAAAAACATACAAAAATTAAGAAAAAAAATGGGTTGAAAGTTTTTGAGATCTTGAATAGAAACCCAATTGTTCTAAGTTTTTATGAGTTAATTAATTATATATATATATATATATATATATATATATATATATTTCTGGAAACAACTTTTGTAGTTAATTAACAAAAAGAAATCTATTTTTCACAATGTGTGAACTGTTATATCCCCTAAACCCTAAAAGTGAAAATTTGTCATACACACTTAAATAGAAGAAATTGATTTTTTTTCTCTCTATTATTTTTCATTTGGAAATTAAGAAATAGGAAAACTCAATTTCCATCTTTCGATTAAATCTCATAAAATAGAAAAAATTTTCAATTTCAATTTAATAAAAGAATAATAAAAAAGAATGTTTTTTTTTTGTTTTATATAAACTATTTTTCAAAAATAACCAAACACCCAAAAATGAAATTTTGGAATATTTTTTTTTTAATTTTCGATATTTCATTTAAAATACAAATAACATTAATAATAAGTTAAAACTAATTAATCTTTTATTTCAAAATTAAAACAAAGTAACTAATTAAAAATAAAAATTATGGAAAAATAAAAAAGTGTTCTACAGTATGCTTACAAACTCGAGATATTTTTTTTAATCTAGTCCATTTTCCATGTGAGACAGTTTTTTTGCGAGACAATTTTCGATAATCGAGACAAAAATTTTCTTTTTTGAGACATTTGTTTGGGAGAGTTTATTTGAAGAGTTAAACCGCAATTTCTGAATTTAAAGGAAAATAAAAAAAAGATTACACAATTTTCAGTCAAGATTTACATTATTTAAAATATTCAATATCTTTGCAAGTTTCCTCAATTTTCAAGAGGATTTTAATATTTGTTTTTCAAATAATTCATTTTTTTCGAAAATTTCCCTTTGTTTCAATGGCAAAATATCTCAATGTATCTAGATTAACTATGGATCGAGACCGTTTGTGTTAGTTTTTTGTTTACAACTCGACCCCTTTTTGACTATTTTTATGTCTTTAGTATCAAAATTAAAATGTCTCGAATAAAAAAAAATGTCTCACAAGAAAAGTGTCTCTCCAAAAAAGTGTCTCAAATAAAAAAAAATGTTCAAGTGAAAATTGTCTCGAGATTTGATCTAGTGTCTCGAGTTTGTTAGCATACTGTAATATTTTTGAAATGACGTTTCTTAATTTTTATTCTTATTTACAAAAAATCAATAAACCCAATTTATTGACTACCCTCATCTTTCAATAACTTTTTTAATTCTTTTGTTTGTTGGTTGGACTAAGTTTTTTGAAGTTTCCTATGAGGTAATTATTCCAAACTTCATCCAGTATGTTGATCATTTCATCAATTGGTTTCGTTTTTCTTTGAAACAATTACTTTTTTTTTAAAAAAAAAATAAATGTATTAAAAATTTTTGATCACATTCGATCAAAAAAAAATTTTGTTTTGTGTGTATGCTTAATACTCATCAAAATCATGTTTTTGATGAAATAAGAATAGCATTTTTGTACTTTTTAATTTTTAAAAAAAAAATACTTCTTGTGTTATTTTTCCTATGCCAAATCCTCAGTTTTTGTGGATTAATAAAGAACCATGACAAACCAGTGAAAACAACTCTTCTCCAATCAATTTCTAAAGACTCATATCAAGTAAACTGAATTTCAAAATTAGGGGCAAATTTTCACTCGAAAAAAAAATTGTTTCATAACATTTTGTCAAAACTAAAACTCAACAAATAAAATAAATAATCAGAAATCAAAATAAAATGTCTTTAAGACCATAAAATGTTTTATTTCTTATTGTAAATCAAAGAATAAATAAAATAATCTCAAAAATCACAAAAAAAATTTGCCCTTCATTTTGAAATGGATTTTCATCATTTTCAAAGGGATTTCTTATTCTTTCATCTTTATGTTCTCAAAACAATTTGAGTCTCTTTTCGATTAAATTCATCAGATTAGCGATAACTGCACATTTGATTTTATCCCAAACTTTGCTCTCTATTGATTTTGTATTTCCAACGTTTTTTAAAAAAGAAAAGAAAAAAAAAGACAAAGAAAAGAAAAGAAAAAGTAAAGAGAGAAAAGAAAAGAAAACAAACAAACAAAATTCTAACTTTTTTATTAAACCGATCTAAATGAAATGGGAAAGAAGATCAAACTTTCGCATCAAATTTGTACACCCAAGATCGAATCTTTTTCATTATCCAAGCTAATTTGAAAAGAAACTTGTTTTGATTAAAACCATTCTTTTAAAGTTGACAGTTTGTTATTTTAAAATCTTTTTATTAGTGCTTTTTTTAATCTCACTCTTAAGACAAATTGTTGTGAACCTTTTTATGAAAAAATAAAAAGAAGAATCAAATTGGCGATTATTCTGAGTATAAATCGAAAAAAATGAAATAAACATTTGGATAATTTATTTTAATTAAGACAGTTTCTTTAAATTAGATACTAAATATAGTAGTTTTATGGGTGTTTGCTTGAGAATATTAAGTTGACTAATCACACATAACAATAAAATTAAACATCTTTTAAATGCCCCTAATTTTGAAATTCAGTTTATAAACTAAGGTCTTTTAATTTTTGTTTTCAATCTCCAAAACAAATAATAAAATTGAAAAAAAAAAACTAAAAAATTAATTTCAAACAAATTCTGATGAATTGACTTCAAATACACATTTTTTATTTATACGTGGTGTTTAAACTGTTTTACTATTTTTGAAAAATAGTTTAGAAATCATTGATATTGAAGAAATCGAAGAAACCCTAAATAAAAAAAAATGAAATTTCTAATAAAAAGAAAAAGGGTAATTTGAAAGTAAATTTTAGATGTATTGCTTTTGAAATCTCGGTTTAAATCCTGAGATTTGTTCCAATTTAGTAAAATTGAAGATCTTTGCTAATAATGGTGAATGAAAATTTTTTTTTCAAGAATTTGAAATGTTTTTTAAATGAGAAAGAATAAAAAAAATATAAGATATGTCTTTAATCAACGGATACAAAGTATTTTTTTCAAAAAAAGAGAAAAGTATTGGAAATTTGATGTTGATTTATTTTATTTTCGCCTTAAAAAAAGTAAACTAATAAACTACTCCCTAAATTTAAGGTGGTAAAGAGTGTTAATCTGTTCATCATAAAAAACAACTCAAAATAATTTGTAAATAAGAATTCTCACCAAATTCTTTCTTGTTTTCAATTTCACATTTTTTTCGTTTTTAGTGCCATAGAACCATAGAACCATTTTCGAAGAGAATTTACTCTGAATGATTTCTTTCTTTACTTTAAAGAAACTAAGAGTTTTATTAAAGTTATCTTCACTTCTTTTGTTTATTATAAAAATTGTTACTTGTCAAGTTGTAGATATCTCTTTTGTTTATTTCATAAATAAATCGATAAAAAAGAAAGTTAACCAAATTCCCTCAATTCTCTCTGTTGAGAATTTTGGATTATTTATTTTTTTTGGGGAAAACTTTTTTCCTTAAAATGTCCCCATTTAAACCAAATCAAAAACTCATTTTGAAATTGAAGGGTTTAGGATCTACAATTTGGTTTCTATAATTTTGGTTTCTGTGATTTCTGTGATTTCACAGATACTGTAATTTAACAATTTGCAAATTATGTGATTGGAGGTTTCTCTAATTTCCTGTGATTTCTGTAGAGTTTCTTTGGTATCGTTGTGATTTGTATTACAGAATAAAATTTTAAAACAGGAAACCAATTTCAATATATTACAAACGTTCATGGTGGAGTTGGAACGGCCGGGTTATTGTTGTTGTTATTGTTCTTATGAAAAAAAAAAGTTGTTTGTTTTTTGCTAAAAATAAAAATAAAATGAAAAAATACTACAATACACTCTCAGAAATAGATCATTTGAAAATATTGTCGAATTTTTTGAACGAGAAGAGAAAACATCAAAAAAATTCAAAAAAAAAGAGATTAATAATAAAAAAGAAAAAAAAAATCACTACAAACCAAACTTTGTTCAAGATCTGTACTAATATGGTTTCTAAATCTTCTTCTTTTGTGAATTAAATCACATTCTTGACAAAGGTTTTCTTCACAATCTTGCAATAAACTTCAGCGGCAATATTTCGAAAATCATCATACCATATTGTTTTCTTCTTGTTGTTGTTGTTTTGTTTTCTTTTTTTGGATGGATTGAATGATTAGTAGTGATCATTTTTGTTTATTGTTCTAGGTTTTCAATTGGAAAGGTAAGGGTATTTCGGTCAAACTAAATTACCGAAGGTAAATTTGTAATAAAAATGATTTTTTGGAATTCCTAATTTTATTTTCAAGTTTCTTCGTTCTTAGATCTTCCCTTTCTCCTTGTCTAAAATTTTCAACCCCTCTGAAAGTGTTAGAAACTGTCTCAAAGTGTGGTAAAAGTCCTAAGAAAGTTGTAGTGAAAATTATTTTGATTCGTTTCTTCGGTTACTTAGTTTTCTTCGAATTCTAGTTCACTACTTTTCTTTCGATTTGTATCAAATTTCTCCACCCTTTCAAAAAGTATTAAACATATGAATTTTCGGATATTCCTAAACTCAACCAAAAACCAAAATAATAACCTCTTTGAAGGTTATTAAAAGTTTTTTTTCAAAAGAATACGAAAATTTTTTTACTGATTGATGTTGATGTTGTTGGAGAACTTTTGTATATGTCAGAGAAGTTTAGAAGAATTATTATTCTCTGTAAAAGATAAATAAAATCGAGAAAAGAACTTTGTTGATCTTACTCCTTAAATATTTTGGTTGAATTGGAATGTGCAATTGTCAAGAAAATATTTTAATTGAACAAATGAAACTATTGTACATTTTGCTTTTATTTTGTAACATCAATTCCCAAAACTTTTTATTTTGGTGGGTTTTCACTCAAAAAGTATTAAATAATTCTCTTGGAGGTTTGATGAAAATTCCAATTCTCTTTCAATTATTAAACAACCCAATACACTCTTTCATCTCCAAAATGAACATTTTAAATTTTGGGTCTTCTTTAATCGGGCTATATATGCTCATCACGATCCAATCTACACATTATTTCTAATTTAAATTAACATAAACTAGTCCAAACTCTCTAAACAAAAAGATTTTCTCTACTTCAAAAAAACAATTTGACAAAATAACAAAGTTGTTGTTTTTGTCGTTGGATGAGTTTAATAATTATTAAAAGCACTCGAAAAAATACTTTAGTTTCAAAATAGAAATAGAAGAAATTGAAGAAATTTAAAAGAAATCATTTTTTTTAAACTTGGATCTTCACTCCTTTATAATTTATTCAATACCCAATTACTCTACTTTTCTCCAATTAAAAACCCCACCGTGAACAAAAATGATCACTACTAATCCTTCAATCCATCCAAAAAAAGAAAAAAACAACAACAACAACAACAAGAAAACAATATGGTGTGATGGTGTTCGAAATATTGCCGCTGTAGTTTATTGCACGATTGTGAAGAAAATTCTTGTCAAGAATGTGACCTAATGCACAAAAGAAGGAGATTTAAGAAGCATATTAGAACAGATCTTGAACCAGGTTTGTTTGATGGTTTTTTTTTTCATCTCACTTTTTTTTATTTACAGTCAGTCCTACTTTTAAGGCACAAACGTTGATGGTAATTTAAGGCACAACAAAATTTCACTTTTAGACACAAAATTTTCAATTACTGTAAAATTATTACTTTGAAAACACAATCCGAAAAAATGTACCTAAAAGTGAAATTTCATTGTGCCTTAAATTACCATCAAAGTTTGTGCCTTAAAAATGAGACTGGCTGTATGTTAACCCATTATTTTTGAGTTTTGACTTCACCCAGTTATTTTAAAAAACTGTGAAACCATTTTCAAAACTTTTTTTGGTGGTTTAGGATTTTTATAAAAATTGAAAAAACTTCTCTTTTTTTAAAAAACAAAAAAGTGAAGAATATACTTAGAAGAAGCATTTTTTCTTGTTTTAAGATTTAAAAAAATGTGAGTGCTTATGTCAAAATAAAATTGAAATTAATCCTCACTTTATCTAAAATTAATAGTTTTTAAAAAAAGCTTTTTATGTTACTCATATTTTTGAAAAAGTAAAAATTACTCACTTTTTTAAATTAAAATAGCTTGAATCATTAAAAATCCTTCTTTTTTTTGAATTTGTTAAGGGTTTGTCTCTTCAAAAAATTCTACAATAACATTTTCAAATTATCAGATTAAGTGTTTTATTGTCGATCATTTTTCAACAATATATCAACTGTACCGGATAAAAGTTTTTTTTGAAAAAAGGATCAAAAATAATGAATTAGTGAAATTCGAGATAATGATTAGACCCTTTGCTTAATATAAACCAAATTACGAAATTTGTTTCAAATTGCGAAACTAGACACAAATTGCTAAATAAGTCACAATATTCGTAATTAAAATTATAAAGAAATTTAATTTATTACACAATAAGTCACTTATTTCGTAATTTATTTTATACAAAAAATAACCCTTAGAAATCGAAAGAGAATCAATTTGTGAGGTTTATTATTCCACTTTAGAGATGGCTAACATAAAAGAAAATCAAAGAAATCTCTCTATAATACAAAAAAAATTATTTATTTCATGGATCTCCAAAATAAACAACAATTGGAAGCAAACAAAGAAAACAAAGATTTAAATAGATATATTCTGTTGTGAAAATTACATTTTTGAAGTAACAACCTATTTATTGTTTTCAAAAAAAAAAAAAAAAAACAAATAATTCGTAAACATTGTTTACAAATGATTTAAATGTTCGATCAACAACAATCCAACTTAAAAAATGGAGAAAAGAATACATTTCAATTTGTAAAGAATTTAATTGGTTTAACATTTTCAAACTAGTTTCTCTTCTTTACCGAAATTAGCAAATGTTTTCAAATTTCAAATTTTGTTTTTGTTGTTTTTTGAAAAGAAGATGTTATTACAAAAAATAACAATTATTTCTAACAGTAAAGTACTGTGACAGAATTTTTACTATTTTTGAGATTTAAACAATTTAATATTTGGCTTTATTTAAATTCCTAATTTGTAATCATTTATTGGTGTTAAAAAAACATTTTTCTAAAAAAAAAAAAAAAATTAAAGTATAAATTTGTTTTAAGATCTCTTGAAAAATTCAAATTCAGTTATATTTTAGTGTTTTTCCTTATATAATTGGTAAATTGAAAAATAAAGGTTTTATTCCACAATTAGTCTCCAATTACACAATTTATTACATATTTCGCAATAAATAATATTGCGCAATTTTTTTAATTGTGAAATAACCATTGTGAAAAAAAATTGTGTCATTAAAAAAAATTGTTCAGGCTGAAATTTTTTTTCATTTTTTAAATTGTAAATTGGAACAAAATGGTTTTTTGAAAGGATCATTTTCTGAAAAAGTGTTAACCTTTTGAGAGAAAGTATTAACAATACCCTTTTAGGTGATCTGATGTTGGTTTCGAAACATAAATTTCAAAACTTTAGTATTTCTCTTGAGTGTTAAAACAAGAAAAGTTCAATTTTAATTGTAAACTTTACTAAAAATAAGAATTTAAAGATTGAGAATATAATTAAATCCCTTACTTCTGTTTAATGTTTATACTATAGAATTTATTTGAATTGATAAAATGGTTTTATAAAGAAACAATTTATTAAACTATAAAAACCAGATTTTCCAAAAATGGTATTTTTTGATAAATTGTTGATTTTCTAGTAAGGTTTTACAATAAAAACCTCAAAATAACAAAAATCAGAAATTTTAGAATATCTCAAGACCTAATTAAAGGGCATTACAAGAATCTTAATTAAAAAGAAAATTCATTTTTGGTCATATTATCAATTAAAAACAAGAACTTTTGAGATAATTGAATTAAAATAAAATCACATTTTTAGTAAAGTTTCCAATTAAAATCAAAGTTTTGTCATTTTAGCACTCCAGAGAAATACTAAAGTTTTTGAAATTTGTGTTTCGAAACCAACTCCATATTTTCTAATTAGAAATGGTTAATATTTTTTTTCATAAGAGTAATACTTTTTCAGAAAATGATCCTTTCAAAAAACCATTTTGTTCATATTTACAATTTAAAAAATGGAAAAAAAATTTCAGCTTGACCCAATTTTTTTTCACAATGGTTACTATCTGTTGCAAAGTAAATTGGAAAAAATTTTCATTTAGTATTCCAAAAATTTTTTAAAATCTATTTGGAAATATTAATAGTTTTTAATTTACTAATTAGGGTTATATTCTGTTACCACTTCTAGAATAGGGGCTTTCAGATAATTTTAATTCTTTGATTTTTTTGGAAAGCCAAATGAAAATGTTGTTCAATTTATTTTAGAATTGACAGTATCAAGAGATCTTTTCAAATCTAGAAACAAACTCAATGAAGGTAATTGTGAAGTTTTTTTGTTTTTTTCCAAATAAACATTAATTAATTTTTTCTTTTTGAAAATATTTTGTTTAATTTTCTAAGATTTTGTACCAAAATAGCATATTAGGACTGATCATTTTTTCTAGTGCTCCTAACAAAGTTTTAAACAACATATTATACTTCTCTAGAGTGGTTAGTGACTAAAATAACCTAATATATGTTCCAACTTATCGTCCAACATTAGGCGATTTTTGTCAATCAAATATTTCACATGAAATTTTTTTTTAAAATATTCCAAACCCTTCCCTATACTATAATGTTTGTGCCAATTTTTTTCTCATTTTTTTTTATTAAAAATGAATTAAAAATAGTCGATTTTTGTTTTTTTTTGAAAATTTTATTCTTATTTTAAAATTCAAAAATGATTGAATATAATCATTTTTCAATTTCAATTGTTTAATATTTAAAAATAAAGATAAATTTTGATTTTTGTTGAAATTTTGCAATTTTTATTTTTCTTTTTAATTGGATTTTTTTAAAAAAATTTTTTAATTTTTTCTAAGGAAACGAATCACAAAAATTTAATTTTAATTCTATTTTTAAATATAAATAATACACACCTCAAATTGATATATCTCTAAAAATTTGTTTTTTTTTATGAAATTTGATTTTTAGATTTAACCCAATTTACTAAATCTTAGTAATACAAATTGAGTATATATAATTTTTTAAATCATTATTTTTTTCCTATTAATTCAAGAAAGATAGTAAAAATGAACTTGGAATTGAATAACTTTTGTTTGAAAAAAAAAAAAAAAAAAGTGAAATAATTATTTTTACAAATAAAAGTTACCCATATCATTCACGAAGTTATTTTTTATTTTTTTCTAAAATTAATAACATAATTTTAATTAGAGGTAAATTAAACGTCTTCCGATTTGTGATACTAAGATTTAGTAAATTGGGTTAAATCTAAAAATTGAATTTCATAAAAAAAAACTATATTTTTAGAGATATATCAATTTAAGGTGTGTATTATTTGTAGTTAAAAATGGAATTAAAAATAAAAATTTTGATGTTAACATTTTAAAAATAAAAATTAATTAAATGTGGAGAAGTCATACTATTTTTAAACATTTTGATATGATACCTTATAAATGTTATATTTTGAAAAAGAGAAGAATTAATTTTTTTAAAAAAATATCTTAAAAAAAAGTAAAAAAACAAAATCCTAATTTAGGACTTTGATTGATTCACTTGATATGAGTAATTGTAATGTCTCTTATTAAAGATCTATATTTATTTAAGATATGCAAACAATATTTTTTTTTCAAATAAATTATTCCCAAAAATCTTCATCAATCTGTTAAAAAAATTTAAGTTTGCATTTTTATTTGTTGACAATCAATTATACAAATATGATCTACTGATTTTCAGAGAAAAATTTATTGTAAAACGGAAAATAAAATTAAAAAATATTAAAAAATTCAATTCTTATGAAGTACTTTTCAATTTCAATCTAATTTTTTCAAAAAAATAATAGATCAAAAACTTTGAATTCTTCAATTATTTTTAAAAAAATCCAATCATTAAAAGTTTTATTTTGGAAAAATCTCAAATGTTAATAATCAAAAAAAGAATGGGGGCATAACAATCAAAAAGTATTTAAATTATTTTTATTGCTATCGAAGATTAAATACTGTTATTAATTTTTTTTTTTTTTTTTTTTTTTTGTTTTTTTGATACCTTTAAAGTTTCTACAATTTTCTACTGAAAAAACAACCAAATATTAATAAAATAAAAGTTCAAATTATTAAATTTATTTACTTGTGTAAAATAAAATATATGGATATTTATCATTATTGTTTTCAGATTTTGATTGATTATTGTTCTTGTTCATGTTTATTGGAGTATTATGCTCAGAGGGTATGAATTTTCCACCGTACCAAAATTCTGAACAATAATCACTTTCTTGAGTTTTTCCATTATGGTATATTATTCCGAATAATTTGTAATCATGAGAATCATTTTTACTCATTTCATTAATTTCGTTTCCTAATTCAGTTCCATTTCCATTTTCTACTTTTTGTTCTTTTCCTATTTCCTTTTCGGTTTTCTTTATAACATTTTGAATACAAATATCTAAAGGAGGGTTCAAAACATTCCCTAATTGTATAAGCTTTTTTCTTTTGGTTATGAAATCATATTCAAATATTTTTAAATGAATAATTAAATTTTTAGGTAAATTTTGAACATAATATTTTGAATCAAGAGTTTTTTTAACACATCCTTCACATGAAATTTGTATTTCTTCATTTAATATTTTTTGTTGAAAAAATAAATTTAACAATTCCTCTAAAGATTTGTTTTTTTTAATATTTAAAGATAAAGTAAAAAATTCTTCTTTTCTTTCAAAAAGATGGCTACATTCTTTGCAATTATAATGCTGAATGAAAGTATAACCAAAAAATTGTTTTAATAAAGTACAATATTCAAAATTGTTTGATTTAGTAATTCTATAAAACAATAAGTTTAAAAGGTTGTAAGCATCTTGATGTTCATTCAATTCTATTTTTTTATTGTAATAACCTTTAAAAGATTTTGAAAAATTTTCAAAATCATTTAGTTCTTTGTTTCTAAATAAATTGTTTAATTCTTCTAAAGGTAATTCACTATCTTTTATTTTTTTCTCTTGTTTCAAAATTTTGTTAGTATCCTTTTTTTGAGTATTTAAAATATTTACACTCAATTTTGTTATCTTAGATAATTGTTCTACTAACAAATTAAACTGTTTTAAACCAATTAAAACTCTTTGATTAGAAACATTATTTTCTGTTTCATTTTGAAATTTGTATCTCAACTGATAATAATTTATATATTTTTTTTGATTAAAACCCGACAAATTTGTTAGTATACCTAAAATATTTTCTTTTTTTTCTTTTTCTTTTTCTTCTTGGGTCTTTTTCTTTTTCTTTTTCTTTTTCTTTTTCTTTTTCTTTTTCTTTTTTTTTTTACTTTTTCTTTTGATTGGTTATTTTTTATTTGTATTTCTTCGTTTTCTTTAGTATTTGAAATTAAATCTAGAATAGTATTATTATAATTTTGGATAGTTTTAATTTCTTGTTTTTCTTTTTCTTCTAGTTTTTCTTCTTTTTCTATTTCTTCTTTTTTTTTTTCTTTTTCTATTTCTTTTTCTTTTTCTTTCTATTTTTGATCCAATTTTCATTTTATTTTTTGGATCATTTAATCTAAATATTTTATAAATTGTTTCATTTGTAGTTTCTTTTGAAATTTCATTATATTTTCTTTTTTTAATATTTTTTTTTTTTTCTTTTTCTTTTTCTATTTTTATTTCTTCGTTTTCTTGAGTATTTGAAATTAAATCTTGAATAGTATTATTATAATTTTGGATAGTTTTAATTTCTTGTTTTTCTTTTTCTTCTAGTTTTTCTTGTTTTTCTTTTTCTTCTTTTTCTTCTTCTTCTTCTTCTTTTTCTTTTTCTTCCTGTTTTTCTTTTTCTACTTGTTTTTCTTCTTCTTTATCTTTTTCTTCAGTTTTTGAAGTAAAATCATTATAAATTTTTGTAATTTCATCTAATGTCTTTTTGTCTAAAATTTTTTCACTTATTTTTTGATCAATTTTCCATTTACCAATAATTTTTCCATGACATCCTGTATTTTTAATACTATTTTTATTCAGAAAGTAATAACATTGTGGACAACATTGTTTAGAAATTGAAATAAAATCCAATTTTCCTAGTTGATTAAAAATAACCATTTCTGCATGAATACCATTTTGGTTTCCAAAAAATGTAAGTTTATATGGTTTCCAAACAATTTTGATTTTGGTTTCTTTAATAGTTGCTTTTTTTTGAATGTCTTGGTCTTCAGAATCATTATTTTTATCTTTTTTATTAATAATATCTTCTAATTTTTTAATCTTGTAATTCCTGATTTCTTTAATCTCCTGGCTTATTTTCTCACAACGGTGCAACAAATATGTAGCAGATAGAATAAAATTCAGAACAAAAAAAAAATCTTCTTGAAATATGTTTTCTTTGATTATTTTTTCAATTTCTCTAAGAGAAGTAAAAAAGCTTATTATTATTTTTTTATGTTCTTCATTAAATTTATAATCTCCCAATTCAATTTTATCTTTTACAAGAAAATCTTCAAAAATCTTATTAATCTCATCAGTCAATTTCTCTAAATCATTATTAAGTATATATTTTTCTGCATTTAATTTATTGAAGTCACTTCTTGAATAAATTTGCATTATTAATGGATCTAAAAAATTTTTTCTTTTCATATTTAATAGGCAAATATTTTTTCTTTCCATTTTTGATAGGCAAATATTGTTTTTTTTACATTCCACAACTATCTTCAAACAATCAAACAAATGAAGTATTAAATTGGATAATTTTCTCATTAAATCATGAGAACAAATTTTGTTTCTTTTAATTATAATATCAGTTTGTTGAAGAACATATTCTGCATCTAATTCTAAAGTTATTTCTAAATCTAATAGTTCCGTAAAATTGTGATCTTCTTGAGTTATTAAAATATCAATATTTCGAGAACTTTTCTCAATTAGAATTTTATTATTTTCTTTTTTTGCATTAATGTGTGTGATTTTAATTTTATTTATTTCTTCTCCCTTTTCATTTGGAATTGTAATGTGAGTTTGAATTTCAAATGTATTTGTTTTCGTTTCTTTTAGAATATGTTCAATAACGCCCACAAAATTATTTGTTTTTTTTGTTTGGGAATTTGAAGAGAAATAAACAGTACCATTTTTCAGAGTTATAGCAACACATCTTTCTTTACCTACCAACAATTTTGATAACTTATTGAAAAAAAATTGTGTTATACTAGTTTCGGTTGGTTCTTGATAATTTTCAACACTATAGGTATACAAATTAATAAAAATATTTTTTAAATATTTTTTGAGTTTTTTTTTATCTTTTATTTTTTCATTTAATGTACCAAATTTTTTATTTTGATTAGGATTCTTAAAAAGAGGATAATTTTCATAATTTTGAATTTGTGGGAGTAGAAACATGTCCTTTAACCAAATTTCTAAATTTGACAAATTTGTATTATCTCTTATCAAATGTTTAACTATTTTTTAAATCATGAAGATAAAAAGAAATTAATAATTATTAGAATTAATGTAACAATACAAAAAAAGAAAGAAAAAAAGAAATTTACATTCTTTTATGTGAACAAAAACAAATAGATCAATTTGGTTCATATGGGTACCACCAAAAAAGTTGTTAAAAATATTTAAATATTTTTGTAATTTTTCTAGAGAATCTATAATTGTATTTACACTAACTTGAATTTCATTATTTTTTTGATCCTTGATACTTAAACTTTCATTTGGATTCTTTTCTTGATTAGTTCTGTTTTCTTTATTTTTGTTTTGATCTCCTTTTTGTTGTTTATCTCTTTCACTACCCCCCCCTACTAATTTCATTTGTTTTGGATAATTCATACTCTCTACAATTTTTTTTGAGTTTTTGAAAAATTTTTTTGATAGCGTTAAATTTTTGATTTTCTTTGTTTTCAATTAAAAGATGTTGATACTTGTATTCATTACAAAGCCATTTAATGATCTTATCTTCACCTTTAAAACTATTTATAGTTTCTAAAGTTTTTTTTTGTTTCTTTATTTCTAATAAAGGCTGTTCAGAATTTTGAGATGTTTCAAAATAAATTTTAGCATTACAAAAACAATTAACCAGTTTTATTAATTTTGGAAAATAATTTGAAGAAAGGTGAAAAGTCTGATTGTTATCATTTCTAATACGTTGTCTTTGCTTTTTACAACTGAAAGGTTTGAGATCGATAAGTCTTTTACATTGTGGGATCATTGACATATGATTAAACCATCTTTTCAAATGAACAAATTTAGAATTTTGAAGTTGTTTATTTACTATTTAAATAGGTTACGGTTAAAACGAAAGGCAATAAAGAAAAAATTTTTTAACAAAAAAAAAAATTAAAAAAAGAAAAAAAAAAGAAAAAAAGAAAAACCAAAAAGAAAAAAAAAATTTCTCACCTTTTAAACAGTTAACAAAAATAGCAAGATCAGCAAGGGTGACTGTATTTCCAATAAAATAGGTTCTTAATTGGAGATAATTATTTAAAAGTGAAAAATAAGATTGGATAGGTTCAGTTGATGAAGTAACTTCTAACCATTGATCAATTTGGGTTAGATAATCTCCAAATAGATCACGTGCCTTTTTTCCAAGTCTTGCCAAGTGTTTGGCAATTGTATAATTTCCAAACACAATCATTTTTTTTGTTTTTGTGTCACATAAAGTTGGTTCTAATAATTGAACAGTATCAGCAAAAGGTTTCACTTTCAATTTTGGAAAAAAATAGCTGACCAAAAGTGCAAATTTTGGTGGTGTTTCAAAATGAAAAACAATTTCCATGTTTAAAGATAAGTCAGATGAAAAAAAATGATTTTCAAAAAATGTGATAAAACTAAAAAAGACCACCATACCTAGAAACATATTTAAACTTAGTAATTACATATAATTTAAATTACTTTGAATGGGATTTATTCTTAAAATTACAAAATCATTTTGAAATTCTCAAGGGCTCTAAAATAAATAATAGTGATGCTTCTTTAATTAGCAATTTTAAACCCATTTCAATAATTCTTTTTAAAAATAACCAGTGACAAGAACTAATACACAACACAAGTAAGAAAATTTTTATAAATTTTTTTAAAAAAATTTAATTAAAAATATTGAGAAAAATTTCATTTTTCTCTCTAAATAACATATAAAAAATGTATCAAGAGTTCATAAAAAAATAAAATAATTCAAGAGAAACATTTTTCTTTAAAATTAAAAAAAAAAAAAAGCCTACAAAAAAATTATTCGTTATTAGAGTTTATTTTTATTTCAATAATGTTAACCTAGTATTTCACTAAAATTTGGTTTTTATTTTATTTATATATTTACTATATGTATCTCATATATATTTAAAGTTACTTAAAAAGGTAAAAAAAATAAATATAAAGGAAATATTTATTTAAATAATTTTAATAAGTATCCAATAAAAGGATTAAAAATTTAATTAATTGGAAAATAAAATAATCAGTAATATAAAATTAAAAAATGATATTTTTGTAGATTTTAGCGAATCTGATATGATGAAATCTTTGAAAACATTTTTTATGTAAATTTATTTGATATTTTTAGCAGTTATAATGTGTTTTGGATTCAATTTTTGTTGTTAAATAACATAAATGGCAATTTCGACTTAAATTTTTATTATTATGTTCAATGAGATCTAATTCATCTAATTTATGTATTTTATCATTTTCATCAGATGTTGATTTTTTTATTCATAAAATAAATATTCCATCTCATCAGTATCTTCTTCATCAACATTATAACTACATATGAGCTTTTCTCCCTTTCGATATTATAAATCTTTTTTAAATCTTCTTAAAAATTGTTTTTATATTATCCCCCCCTTTTGATTTCTATTTGAAGACATATTTAAGGTAAAGTGAATTAAAAAAAAATGATTTTTTTTTTAAATTTAACTCTTTTTAAATTAATTTTTCGTAAAAACGTCACAATTTTTTTAAAAAACTTCACTATTTTCTAAAAATAAATATCTTTGTATTTAAAAATATTTGAAGATTTAAATCAGTTCTTTTGAAACTGAATTTTTTCATGAAACACTTATTTTACTTCAAACAATTAATTAAAGTTTTGATATTATTTTTGTTTCCGATTAAAGAATATTAAAAATATACATTATTGGATAATAAAGAATTTTAAAAAATTATTTATTCTATTTTTACATTCTAAGTATCGTTCTACGATCAAATACAAAGATAAAAAAATTATAAAATTCGAAATAAAAATGATTAAAAATTCGTCTACGGGTGGGTAGTAGGGGGTGGGTGGGGACGAAATTGTAATTATTAAAATATTTTTGAAATATGTGCTATAATGATAGTGTGGGTGGGGGGCGCTTGCGCCCCCACTCTCACAAACAATTTAGCCCATATTTTGAAAATATTTCAATAGTTCGAATTTTGACATTTTATCACCCCCGTGAATCATAATAATAAGATTAATAATAAGATCACAAGAATTTAGTCATTTAAGTAATCTTTTTATTTGATCGCGATCAAAAAATTAAAAAATTAAAAAAAATTAAAAATTTTATCAAAATTGAATTATTTAAAAAAATTTATGATATAGTGAAAAAATGTCAAAATAAGGGTGGTTATCGTGCTATATTGTCAGAAAGTGACCGTGCCGTGGTTACGCATATCAAAATTTTTTCTGTACAAAAAATAATGTTTGTTTATGACAATAAATCAAAAATTGAGAGTAGTCGATTTGGGCTTATAAGGGATATACAGAGTTCGTCATTTAATTCCATTTTGAAAAATCATCAAAAATAATTCTAATTAAATTCTATGGAATTTTTGAATTCCTTTTACAACTATAAATTAGAATTTTTAAATTCTTTTTTACATCTTAAATTTTATACTCCAAAAAAAAAACTTTTTAAATCATTAAAACAAAAAAAAACTTCTAAAACCATTAAAACTTAAAAAAGTAAATTGAAAAAAGTGATTGTTCTAAAAAAATAATAAAAAAAAAGTGAATATATAAAAAAATAAAAATATTAATAAAAAAGAATAAAATAAATTAACAATTATTATATTTAATAATTGCTTCTGCTTCTAAGGATTCTATTTTTAATAGATTTCTTTGATTTGTATCAACCAATTTTACTAAGGAAAATAATCTTTCAACTTCGCAGGAAGTTGGATGTACACTTAATTTTTCAAGAATATAGGTTGATAGTGTGTGAAAACGAGTAATATTTTTTTTCCAAAAATCAATTGCTGAAATATTTTTTTCTAGTTCATTATTGAAAATAAATTTTTTAAATAAATTCCATTGAAATTTGTGTTTTGGTGGTATCATTTGATTATTGATAATTGAAATGATACCATCTGTTGGTTTATTAATTAATTGTCGAATAAAAAAGGGAGAGAAAAGAAAAAAATTATTCATAATTTTATCTGTTATTAAGTATCGAGGATAGTATTTATTTTTAACATCTGTAATAAAAATTCTTATTAATTTCGGCGAACTTTTTGAAATATAATTTGTTTTATTTTTTATTGAGTTTAAAACAAAATTTATTGAATTATTTGGCAATTTAAATAAAAACTCTCCTAAATTCTTCCAGTCTGTTACTGTTTCATTTGATATATTTTTTTTTTGAATTCCAATAATTAAATTATACACAAGTGTAAATTGAAAATCATAAAAATGAATTTTTTTTTTCATTTTTCTTGTTTAATTTTTTCAAAAAAATCCATCAGGCAAACTCAAAATTCTCTCCGAACTCGGGTTTTTAAGATATTACCCAAAATCATTTTTGGTTGTAAAAAAAAAAAATTGTTGCCAAATAGGGAAATTTCTATTTTTGGGCAAAAATATTTTTTTCATTTTTTGACCCTTTAAAAAATGAATTATAAAACATTTATTGTTTAATCCCAAGTAATCTTGTCCATATCTTAAAATGGATTTTTAAGAATTTTTTTTTCAAAAAAAAAATTTTTTTAATTTTTTTATATAGGAAACATCAGTAAAAATTAAAAATACTAAAAGTTCAACTCATTTTTCAGAAAAATTTTTTTGATTTTCCGAAGTGATCCAGAAATTGGTAGTTAATTAAGATGTGTTCTTTCAAAAAAAAAAATAAAAATAAAAATTGAATATAAACTCGCATACTAATTACAGTTACCTTAATTGATTTTTTTTTTGATATATAAAAAGAGAAAAAAATAAAAAAATATATAAAAATTTCGAATTGATCTGGATTCGATCCTGTGCTATCAAAATTTTCTTTAATTGTTAGATCTGGTGCTCTACCAACTGAGACATTAGACTATTTGTTGTAAAATGAATATATTTTTTTTTTCAATTTTTTTAAATTAAAATTTTTTACTAGTTAATTATTACTAAAAAAAATTTAAAATTATCAAAGTTTTTTTTTAATTTTTTTTTCAAAAAAAATTTTTTTTACAAAATATACCTTTTCTCTAAACTTTAAATTTTCAATAAAAATTTTACAATTTTTTTTTTTTTTTTTTTTAGTAATATTTCCTATTAAATTTTTTTAAGTAATTTCTATATAAAAATATATATATTAGTAAAAAAAAAAAATTTTTTTTGAAGAAATTGTGTGAATTTAATATATTATTTTAGACGTTATTTGAGACTAATAAAAACGATTTTTTTGAATAAAGAGTTACTTACTTCCATATTATAAAAAAAATTATTTTCAAAATTATTTTCCAAAATTAAAAAAACAATTGAAAATTGAAGAAAAAATCTAAAATTTCAAAAAACACTAAAATAAAATTTAAAAAAATATTAACCCCAGAAAAAAAATAATTTTTAAACTTGTTTTTATTAAATAAATATTTTATTTTTTTCAAAAAAATTTGTCATCATTTTTTCAATTTGAGTCAATTTTTATATACAATTAAATTCAAAGTTTATAAAATCCATAGAATCGAATAATGATATTCAAGTAAAATAAAAATAAAAAAAAATTTTTTTTAATCAAATAAAACTATGTTTTAAAATTTTCATTTGTTTATATCTTAGAGTTTTGAAAATTTTATTTTAAAAATTTTGTCATAAAAAAAAATTATTTTATATATACAGAAGCAAAAAAAAAATTTAAATTTTTTGTTTTTTTATTTTTTGACCGAGCTCGGAATTTACTCCAAAATCATATATTTTACTAAATTTTAGTCTAGTGAGATCAATCTAAAAAATTGTAAAATTAAATATTTTTTAATAAATTTGCCCTAATAAAAAAAATAAAAAATTCAAAATTAAAAAATTATTTTTTTTTTTTTGAAAAAATGAAATTGGACAATAACTTCTATAATTTAGGAGATATGATATTAAAAATTTCAAAAATCGATTTTTTTAGAGATATTTATGGGGGTCTGGTAAAATAATTTACCCAAAGCCTCCATAATTTAAAATTTTTAATTTTTAAATTTAAACTTGTGTACATCAATTCACCAAAATAATTAACAATCTTTAGATGTTCGATACATTCAACATTTCTAAGTAGTTCGAGTAATTTTCTTTTATTTTCTGATTCTTTTTCCCTTTTAACAAAATTAATTAAATTATCTCGATTTTCTAATATATCAAAACAACATTTAAACCGATTTCCCCACCTAGTTATTGAAGGTTTACTAATTAATCTTTAAAATTCATCAACCCATCTCTTTTTACGTGATGTTTGTTTCCCAAGTGAAAAAAATGTATTAACTTCAATTACCAAAATATTAACTAAATTAAATGTTTTAATTAATAATCCAGTTATTAAATGTAATGTGTGTGCACCACAAATAACATGTTGAATGTTTTTTGCTTGAAAGTATTTACCAACGGCCAAACAAACAGCTGCCCCATCAGAAGTTAGAGAAAGTATTTGATTAAAGTTAATTGAATATTGCTTCAGATTTTACAAAATAAAGTTATAAATACTTATTGCATCACATTTCTGTATCTTTGTCACTCTTATACAAATACTTGCTTCATAATTTGAACAAATCAATCCAATAATACTCCTTGAATTGGATATTGTAGTTTCATCAAATAATATTGAAAATTTTCTTTCTTTTAATTTTGAAATAATCTTTTCTTTTTCTTTTTCAAAAATCGTTGGAATACTTCTTCGTAAAGTTGGTTCAGATGGAAAGATAGTATTAAATTTGATTAAATTTATGAAATTTCTGGAATTTAATAACTTAGCACCTTTATGTAAATTTATTCCATTTTGAAAAAAAATTGAAACTAAATTTTCATTGAGACTACCACTGAATTCTTTTTCATTATAAATTAAACTTTTTTTATGTGTTTTTGATTTTAAATGGGTTAAAAGTGTTGATTTTTTCCCATTCATCTGTTTCCTACATGTTGTGCAAACTACTTGAAAATAACCTTTCTCAAACAAGGCAACATAATTCTTATCTCTTACCAAAGAAAAATATTCAAATTCACTACCCCTCAATAAATTCTCCACGGTTTTTAAAGAAACCAGGACTTTATGTATACTTTTTTTGTTTTTCTTTTGACCCTTCACATTCACCTTTTCCTTTTCCTTTTCCTTTTCCTTTTCTTTTTCTTTATTGTTTTCTCTGACCTCTTCATTATTAGATTGTTGAATATGGTATTTTCTATGTTTTCTTGAATCTTTCTGAAATCGATTTTTCTTTTCTTCTTCTTTTTTTTCAATTAATTTTATTACACGCTTGGTTTTCTTCATATTAAAAAGTAAATATAAATAAAAAAAAATAAAAAAAAAATAGAATTAATTTAATATGTCACAAAACTTAGTAATTCATTGAGAAACCCCCCTTCCATCAAAAAAGAATTCAAAAATTCTACTAAAAAAAAATAACGACTAGGAAACACTTGAATTTTAAATTAATAATTCTCAATAAATTTTTGGAATTGGATCAAAATTCTCATTTTTTCTTTTGTAACAATACAACGAATAAAATTCTTTAAATGCTTATTTTAAACCAATTCTTTTTGGAATTAATACAGATCTCAAACTAATTTCAAAATTATTTTCAATTCTAAAAATTCCATTTTTTGGAATTATTTGATTAACTCTGTATATATATATATATATATATATATATATATATATATATAATATTACTAATACAAATCACAAAAAAAAAAAAAAAATAAAAAAAAATTTTTTTTTGAAAATTTATTTTTTATTATATATATATATATATATATATAATATTTTCAATTTTGAAAGAAAAATTAGTTTATCAGAACAAATTATTTAATTTTAATAATTAGTAAAAAATGTATACATTAAAAATAATAAATTAAGAGAGAAAAAAGCACTTAATTTATTAAAGAATAAAAGAAGAATAAATAAGAAAAGGAAAAGGAAAAATTGAATAAGAAATAAACCCATGAAAATATCACGTTCATTGAAATTATTTCCATTGTCGTTCATTATTATGAATTATTATAAAATCTGTTTGTTGCCATTTTCTATTTATTAATATAATATAATATAATATAATATATATATATATATATATATATAAATTATTATTATATGTAAGAATTTAGATAAATAAAAGTAATTAATATTATAAGAAATTGATTATTCAAAAAAAATTATATATATAACTTTTTTTAAAAATTAAAGATAATATATAAAATAAATAATAAAAATATTTAATTAAAAATTACCAATATTTAGTGATAAATAAATAATTATTGTTTATTTATCCAACTCATAATCTAAAAATCTGGGAAGATGTGAAATAAAATGTTCATTTAAAATATAATCATTTAAATTTTCTTTAAAATAATTTGAAAGTGGTATTAGATGTATATTTTTTTTATTTTACCTTTAATGAGACATAATGGATATTTTAATGTGTAAATTGAATCATTTTTTATGATTTTATATGCAAGAATATATATTTCATCTTGTTTAATTTCTTTATCTTGAACCTGTATTTTTTTCATTTTTTTAATTATTTTGTGGATTAAAAAATATTCATTATCAAAAGTTTCAATAAAATAATTTTTTTTAAAAATATGTTTATTATCTATAAAATAAAATAGAATTTTTAAATCGTTTAATTCACTTTCCTTTAATTTAAGAAGATTTTTTAAGTAGTTTAATAAATCTGGAAGTATTTTGTATTCATATTTTGAATTTTTTATGATATTTTCTCGTTCTAATAAACTAATATCATAAATCTTTCTTAATATTTCATTCTCAATTAAATTTATTAATAATTTTGTACCCTTTAAAGTTAAATTACGGCGTTTTAATTTAAATTACTGATGGAAACGTTCAAGGGCTAAATAAAAAGTAAACATTGAACCATTTTTTCCGATACATTTTGGTAAGTGTCTCAGATAATGAATATTTGTTTTTCTTTTTAGATGGTAAAAATTAGATTTTTTTCTTTTATTAGATTTATTTTGGATAAAATTAACACTTGAGCAAGGTAAATCTTTATAATTACATAATTTTAAATGAATTATTCGAAAACTAATACAAAATTTTTCGAGATTGATTTCATCGATTTCATTCCTTGAAGGTAAAAAGAGATTTGAAATTAAATTATTAAATTCATTAATCCATTCTAAAATTACATTTAATTTATTCCCATTTGGGATTTTTTCATAATATTTTAATTTCCAAAAAGAAAAATTATTTAAATATTTCTCATATTTTTCTTTTTTAAATAAATTAAAAATTATTTCATCTCTTTCATTTTCAAATAATTTCTTAAAATTCATTTTCTCTTCTTGAAAATGGTTATTTTTTATTTGATGTCTAGACTTTTCCTTCTCAAACTCTTTCATTTTATTTTTAAAATATTCATATTCAGTTATTTGAATTGCTATGCTTAATATCATTGAAAAGTCCAGAACTTCCATAGCATTTAATTTGACTTCAAAGGGTTTCAATGGAATATTAATCCAAGAATAAAATTTTATCAAACTTTTGATATTTTCAGATAACATCTCAATATATTTTTTCCCCAATAATTTTTTTAAAACTATAAGTCCATCTTTAAATAACCCTTCAAGTAATAAATGAACCCAACAAATCGTGAAATGATAAAAACTATAACTTTTTAAATTGAATAAATGAAGCCAAGGATTACCTCTTTGTAATAAAACTCCATGTTTTTTTGATATTTTCTTTTTTAATATTCGGTAATCTTCTTGATTTTTTTGTATATCAAGTAAAACTAAAAATTTCTGAAGTTCTTTTAGAAACACATTATCTCTTTTTTTGTTGAAAAATCTATATCTGTCAAATATAAACTATTTAAAACTTCTGTATTGTTCTTTATATTATCTTGAGATATATTATTTAATGGATTTTCAAATACTATATTAGTGTTTAATGGTATATATTCTCCATTTTCAATATTATCAGTATCATCTGATAACTCAAATTCTATTTCAATTCTTTTTTGAATAAGTTCAAAATTTAAATCAATTTTATTTACTCTCTTTTTTTTATTTATTTGGATAGATTGAAATTCTTCTGTTTTATCATTGTTTAGAATATTTAGATTTTCTTTTCTTTTTCTGTTTGAATTTCTAATACAATCAAGATTTTCTTTAAGAGAGGTTTTAATATTAGAATCATTTTTTTGAATAATAATATTCCTCCCAAGATTAAAACTTTTTTCATATTTTGAAATACTACAATGCCTACAAACTTGAACTGAAGAATGACTTGTTTTACCCGCAGCAGGTTGTTGCTCTAAGGTATCCCCGATAATTGAACACAATTTAATAAAAACTTTAAAACCAAATAATGTATTTGTTTTTTCCAATTGTAGTAATTCACTAATAAAGGGTAAACGTGTTTTCAAGTCGTATATTGGAACTTCTTTAGGTAGATTCATTAATAAGAAAATTGAGTGATTTTTTAGTCTTGCTCCTACATTAAAATTTTCAATGAACATATATATACCCTTGATATTATCTCTCATTGAACTTTTATGAGCCTGTGAATCAATAAAAAGACTAATAAAAAACATATAATCATATTGATTGTCTATAGGATTAATATTATATTTTTTAAACTTTTTTGTATTATAAAACTCCATTGGTTGGAAATTTGGTCCATTTACGTCACTATTTGAATCCAAAATTTCTTTTGTTAATAAATAATCTTTCAATTTAGACTGTAAAATCAAATCTAACCAAGTTGTTATAGTAATATATGGTACCTCAATTTCATGCTCAAGAGGTTTATTATTGTCATCAGGCTTCGAATCCCAATGCAATTTAATTGTATTTACTCTCTCTTTAGTTGGTTCTGTATTATTAGTTTTAACATTATAATACTCATAAATATTATCATAACCAATATCTTGAAGCATGTGTTTTCTTATTACACGAGGTGTACATAATAAATTATCTTCATTATGATAGTGTTGAAGAATTTTTAACAATCTTTTAAAATGAATACCAGGTGTATTAGATTGAATTTTCCATTTAAACAAATCTTTTTGAAGAGTTTGGTTTTGTAAAAATTCTTTATATTTTAATCTCGGCTGATTTAAAAAACTTATTATTTTTGGGTCATTTGAACATTTTTTTTCGGTTGGACAAAAAACATTAAACTGTGATAAATCAAAATTAAAATCGGTGATATTTTCTTTCAAATAATTTAATTGAAATTGTAATTCTTCTAAGTTATTTGGAACATTGATATTCTTTAATGATTTTTTAGATAATCTTTTATTTGTAACTGTATTGCTTTGAATATATTCGTTCTCAGGAATTTTTTTCAATATATTTAAGTCAGATAAATCTTCAGTATAATCTGAATCATCATCATCATCATCATCTGAAACTATTTCCAAATCGAGTTGTTTCGTCAATTCTCTCCAGTAACTTTTTTTAGAATGATTTATTCGATTTCTTGCATAAAAATTAAATTCATTTTGAGTTTTAATGCTTTCTGGAACAAGTTGAAAAGACTTTGGTTCAGTTTCAGAATCGGAATCTGATGATATATTAAAAATATCTGGCTCATTTGTGGGAGTATTATCAAGAGAATCAAGTTCAATACCACCAACATTAAAAGATGATTCATCTTCTTGAGTTGTAGTCAAAAAAAAAGTATTATTCTGAGTTTTCTCAAGATTTTTTTCAGTTTGGAGTTCTTCTTGCTTGAAATTTGAATACAATTCTTTTCTATAAAGATTTTTCAAAAGAGTGAAATGCTTTTTACAAATTAAATTAGTTCTGAGTTCAATGTTCATTTCTTTACATTTTTTATATAAGTTACTACTAATCAAATCACATTTATAAAAATTTGTTAAACATTGGCGTTTTTTACCCAGAATTATAGCTTGGTTAAAACAGCATTTAAGTGTTCTTATTTTTTTTGACATTCTTTATGAATTCGAAAACATGATAAACCTTTACTTGTAACTTTTTTCTTCAAAAAATGATTTAGATACTCATAATTATTTTTTTTATGTTTTTTGATTAGTGTCTCTAATCGTTTGCTTAAACGTTCAAAATCATGTGATTCGCAATTTAAACAACTCTTTAAACAACAAACCTGTGAACGTGTTTTCATACTTTGTTGTTATAAACTATTAAAAAATGAAAATTTCAATTTTGAAAAAAAAATATTAATAATTACGAGATTAAAATATAAAAATCAATTATTAAAATAGAATTAGATTTTTGTAAAAAAAAATATTTAATTTGTATCAATATAATTATTGATTGAAATTATGATTAGAAGTAATTATTCTTTGTGAAAGTGGTTTACCACCCACCACCCTTAATTTTATAAGAATATTTTACTTTAAACGTGTTTTGAATAAATAATAAAGAAAATATTACAATAATTTTTTTTAGAATATAATAAAATTATTTTTAAAAATCGTAAAATAAATTTAAAAAATCAAATTTCTATGAATTTATTCAAAAAACACATTATTAAGATTTAAAAAAAAATATAATAAAATAAATATTGTTTATTGGTATTTTCCAAAATTCAATTCAAATATCAGAAAATTGATTAGAATCTAAATTAAATACATAATTGAAATAATTTTGGTATTTTGTTTATTAATAAACATTTTAGATTATCAAATATGTAAAAAACTCTGAAAAGAAATATGAGAAAATCGGGGGTTTATAAAAATTTAAAACATATTTTTGATTTTTTTTAATTATTTTTTATTGGGTTTCAAAAATAGTTTAAAAAACATTAAATCTAAAATAATTGAATTTTGCTTAATGAATATTCAATTAATAAATATCCTTAAAAATATTTTGTTTTTAAAAAATTATTGAATAATAAAAACTATTCCGTTTGTTAACTAAGTGAAGTAAAAATAAAAACAATTATAATGAACTACATTTTATTAGTTTGAGATAGTAATTTTAAAATTTGTATTATTAAATTTTTACTATATTTACTAAAAAATCAATAATGTATTTATATTAATAAAATACAAATTAATTAGATTATTTTATCAAAAATAATATTTTTTAGAAAATTAATTTACTTATGTAGACATATTTAATTAAAGAATTCGTAATAAAAGGAAATATTATGAAAAATTGAAAAATTATTATCTAATCTGTTCTGAAAAATCAATATATATATATATATATATATATATATATATGCGTGTGTGTAAATAGATAATTTCGGTACAATTGAAATAAAAAAAACAATTTTTTTAAAAAAATAACAATTTATGTTAATATTTCTAATAAATTTATTTGATTTCTTAAATTTAAAATATATTTCTAACTTTTCAAATAAATTTTTTTGACTCTTTAAAATAAATCTTGAATAAGTTTATAATTATATTTTCTTTCCAATTTATTTTTTAAAATCATTTTTTGATGAAAATGATGAAAAAAACATATTATCAGATATTTATGATTAAAACGAAATATAAAGCTAAATAAGTTAAATTCTTTTTTTTCAAAATTTCTTATTAAATTAAAAAAATAATATTTTCATGATTTTTTTTAAATTATTTTTTCAGATTATCTTGGACTCAGTTGATGAAAGTATAGTAAAGTAAATAAAATTATAAAAAATTATTTTCTTTCCTCTTCAGACAAGCGCCTTTTTAATACAAAATTAAAAAAGCTGAGTATATACTTTCGACTACAATTCTAAAAATTCCAATGAAGTAATTACAGTCGGTCCTAAAAATAAGGCACAAACTTTGTTGGTAATTTAAGGCACAAAAAGTCCCAAAATAAGGCACAATAAAATTTTTGATTTCATCGTTAAATCAACCCAAAATATAAAAAATAGGTGCTTTTAAACAAATTTCAAAAATTTTATTGTGCCTTATTTTGGGACTTTTTGTACCTTAAATTACCAAGAAAGTTTGTGTCTTATTTTTAGGACTGACTGTAATACAATTGTAAAGGGGGATAAACACACCACCACAGTAGCTGACACAAAGGGAAATCTTTTAATGGGTAAGCTTCTGGACACCCAGATACTGCTAAGTGACACTATCCATATTACAAATTTCTCGAGGACATACAAAATAGAAATTCATTAAAGTAATATGCTAAAAGGTTTCGAAAAACCTTCCGTCAAATGCAGACGACTGTCTCCCCTCCTCCCAATAAAATAAAAAAAAATCAACATGTAAATATATAAATATTTACAAGCTTATTTATGTGTATGTTTCATTAAAAAAAAATATTATTTTTTAAATTTTGGAAGTTTAATAAAAATTTGAAATTAACTTAAAACTGGCCTGATTAATTATATTAAATCTTAATTATTAAATTGGAATTATTCATCTTTTTTATTATAATTTAAATGATTAAAAATGTAATTATTCTTGGAAGGGGTTTGAATAAAAAGAAAGAAAAAATGGATTAAGTTGGATACCTAAATTAAATTAACTTAGAAAAGGTTAATTTAATTTTTTATTATGGCCCAAGGTATTATTCTAAGCGGCGCAAATGTTGAAAAGAAATGAGTCAATAGAAAGCTTCAGAAAGAAATTAAGCAACTTTAATTAATTGGTAAATCGTATACAGGGGAGAAAAAGTTTCATAGTTTGTAAATAGTCTAAGAAATTTTATATTTTCTTAGTATGTTTTAGATTTCTCAATATTTTAACAAAGGTAAAATAGAGAGTGCAATATGAATTTTAGAATATTTGAAATTATATTTGAATTCGCTGTGGAATTTATATATGTTTATTCTATGTTGAGTGTTTACTGTATGGTTCTATGTGGTCTCTCCCTTGATTTATATATATATATATATATATATATATATATATATATATATATATATGTGTGTGTGTGTGTGTGTGTGTGTGTGTGTGTGTGTGTGTGTGTGTGTGTGTGTGTGTGTGTGTGTGTGTGTGTGGCTGGAGGATGAGAACAAATGCTGAGGCTGGGGTTTTGTGTCTCAGGCTTGTGGCTTGAAGCTGAGGACTGAGGCTAGAGGACTGAAGGGTTGAGATTGAGGCTTTAGGCTTGAGGGATAAGGCTGATACTTGAGGCTGATGGTTGAGGGCAAATGCTGAGGCTTGAGGCTTGAGGTTTGAGGGCTGAGGCTGAGGCTTATACTGGAGGTTGTGGGTTGAGGCTGAGGATAAGGCTTGAGGGCTGAGGTTTGAGGCTGAGGCTGAAGGCTGATACTGGAGGTTGAGGCTTGAGGTTGAGGGCTGAGGGCTGAGGCTTGAGGCAGAAGGACTGAGGCTGATACTTGAGACTGAGGCTGAAGGACTGGTGTTGAGGGTTGAGGTTGAAGGCTGAGGGTTGAGGCTGAGGCTTGAGGCTGAGGCTGAAGGACTGTTGTTGAGGGTTGAGGACTGAGGCTGAAGGCTTATACTGGAGGTTGAGGCTTGAGGTTGAGGCTTGAGGCTTGAGGTTGAGGCTTGAGGTTGAGGCTTGAGGCTTGAGGCTTGAGGTTGAGGTTGAGGTTGAAGTTGAGGGATGAGGGATGAGGGATGAGGCTTGTGGATGATGGATGTGGCTGGTGACTGAGGCTGTGTTGACTGAGGCTGTGTGTGTGTGTTCGGTGTGTCTGAGTTTGGTATTGGACTCTAAGTCCAACTTAATGGCCTAATTAGGCCAAAATAACAATCTTTTTAAAATTAGGGACTAGTAAGGTCCCTAATGTTAAAAAAATTTTTGATCGTTTTTTTTTTTATTTTTTTTTTAATTTGCCTTCCAATTATTTGGAAGGCAAATATATTAATTAAAAGGCCATACTTGGCCTGGTAGGGGTGGTGGGTGGGCATGGTTGGGAAACAAATTTCACAACCATTAAGATTTTTTTGTCATTTACTTCATTTTAAAATGTTTTTTTTTTGTTTTTTTCTCTAAAAATAAATCAAAAAAGATAAAAAAGAAAACAAAAAATTACTTAGTTTATTGTTTCTTTCTCAAAAGAAACAACTAAATTTTCAAAACCCCAAAATCTGAAATCAACAATTTAACGGAACCAAAAAAAAATAAAAGAAAAAATTGTTTTAAAAACAACAAAAGAAAAAATGATATTTAAATTTTCTTGTTTTTTCACGAAATTGAGTAAATTTTGTACTTCACAAGTTTAAATTTAAAAATTAAAAATTTTAAATTATGGAGGCATTGGGTAAATTATTTTACCAGACCCCCATAAATATCTCTAAAAAATCGATTTTTGAAATTTTTAATATCATATCTCCTAAATTATAGAAGTTATTGTCCAATTTCATTTTTTCAAAAAAAAAAAAATAATTTTTTAATTTTGAATTTTTTATTTTTTTTATTAGGGCAAATTTATTAAAAAATATTTAATTTTACAATTTTTTAGATTGATCTCACTAGACTAAAATTTAGTAAAATATATGATTTTGGAGTTATTTCCGAGCTCAGTCAAAAAATAAAAAAACAAAAAATTTAATTTTTTTTTTGCTGCTGTATATATAAAAAAAATTTTTTTTATGTAAAAATTTTTAAAATAAAATTATCAAAACTCTAAGATATAAACAAATGAAAATTTTAAAACATAGTTTTATTTGATTAAAAAAATTTTTTTTTTTTTTTTTTACTTGAATATCATTATTCGATTCTATGGATTTTATAAACTTTGAATTTAATTGTATATAAAAATTGACTCAAATTGAAAAAATGATGACAAATTTTTTTGAAAAAAATAAAATATTTATTTAATAAAAACAAGTTTAAAAATTATTTTTTTTCTGGGGTTAATATTTTTTTAAATTTTATTTTAGTGTTTTTTGAAATTTTAGATTTTTTCTTCAATTTTCAATTGTTTTTTAATTTTGGAAAATAATTTTGAAAATAATTTTTTTTATAATATGGAAGTAAGTAACTCTTTATTCAAAAAAATCTTTTTTATTAGTCTCAAATAACGTCTAAAATAATATATTAAATTCACACAATTTCTTCAAAAAAAATTTTTTTTTTTACTAATATATATATTTTTATATAGAAATTACTTAAAAAAATTTAATAGGAAATATTACTAAAAAAAAAAAAAAAAAAAATTGTAAAATTTTTATTGAAAATTTAAAGTTTAACGAAAAGGTATATTTTGTAAAAAAAATTTTTTTTTGAAAAAAAAATTAAAAAAAAACTTTGATAATTTTAAATTTTTTTTAGTAATAATTAACTAGTAAAAAATTTTAATTTAAAAAAATTGAAAAAAAAAATATTTTCATTTTACAACAAATAGTCTAATGTCTCAGTTGGTAGAGCACCAGATCTAACAAATAAAGAAAATTTTGATAGCACAGGATCGAATCCAGATCAATTCGAAATTTTTATATATTTTTTTATTTTTTTATCTTTTTATATATCAAAAAAAATCAATTAAGGTAACTGTAATTAGTATGCGAGTTTATGTTCAATTTTTATTTTTATTTTTTTTTTTGAAAGAACACATCTTAATTAACTACCAATTTCTGGATCACTTGGGAAAATCAAAAAATTTTTTCTGAAAAATAAGTGGAAGTTTTAGTATTTTTAATTTTTACTGATGTTTCCTATATAAAAAATTTAAAAAAATTTTTTTTTGAAAAAAAAATTCTTAAAAATCCATTTTAAGATATGGACAAGATTACTTGGGATTAAACAAAAAATGTTTTATTTTTCATTTTTTAAAGGGTCAAAAAATGAAAAAAATATTTTTGCCCAAAAATAGAAATTTCCCTATTTGGCCACAATTTTTTTTTTTTACAATAAAAAATGATTTTGGGTAATATCTTAAAAACCCGAGTTCGGAGAGAATTTTGAGTTTGCCTGATGGATTTTTTTGAAAAAATTAAACAAGAAAAATGAAAAAAAAAATTCATTTTTATGATTTTCAATTTACACTTGTGTTCCAATATTGGAACACATTCATTGACTAACCAAATGAATACAAATACCCAAGTTAAACTTTTCAGAGTTTTCTTGAAAATAAAATTTATTTTTTCGATTCAACAACCAAAAAAATTTCAAAAAAGATTTTTGATTTGATTCAAAATTTGATAATTTCAAAAAAGTTTTTAAAAAAAGTAATAAAACATTTTTCAAGTTATTCATCTCTCAAAATTTTTTAAATTTTTTTCAAAAAAAAAAAATAAAAACTTTCAAAAAAAAAACAAATTATTTGTTTTTATTAGTAAAAATAATTACTAAAATTGAAAACTTTACAAAATTTTGTTTTACTTTGAATATGTCGAAATTAAAAAAAAATATTTATATTTTATTTTTTTATTGAAATGAAAATTAAAAAAAAAAAATTGAAAAAAAAACTAAAAATAATTTCAAAAAAATCATGAAAAAATGAAATTGGGAGTTTTTTCCTAAATAGTTGGAAATCGTGTTTTTATAAATTGAAAAATATATTATTTAGACAATATTTGAATACTATGTTTCGTTATTTTAGAATGAAAACCTCTCCTTATTTTTTTTTAATTTTTCAATTTAAACTTGTGATATCCTTAAAAACATACAATTTCACTTTACTAAGAGTCAAAATATTGATTAAAATATTTAAAAAATCCATTCCAGTGAGTTTTTTCAGATTGTAATAGGAAACAATTTTCACAAGATCTATCTTTCTTGTTGTTTCAGTTTTTAATTTAAAGACTAAGTTATGAATTGAAATGTAATGTTTAGTCTAATTTATAAAGGTTTTGGAGCGTTAGTAAACCTCACACATTTTTCTTCAACGAGATTTACACTAGAGTCGGTCCTAAAAATAAGGCACAAACTTTGTTGGTAATTTAAGGCACAAAAAGTCCCAAAATAAGGCACAATAAAATTTTTGATTTCATCGTTAAATCAACCCAAAATATAAAAAATAGGCGCTTTTAAACAAATTTCAAAAATTTTATTGTGCCTTATTTTGGGACTTTTTGTGCCTTAAATTACCAACAAATTTTGTGCCTTATTTTTAGGACCGACTGAAATGCTCTTAGGATTTCTTAAATTGTATCTAACCCTTTTTCTTGTGTGCTTGTCACTACTTTCTTTTTTTTTCGTTTCTCTTCTTTTTTCTTTTTCCATTTTCCCCTTTTCCTTTTCTTTTCTTCTTTTCTTCCTTTCTTTTCTTTTCTTTATTTTTTCTTTTTTCTTTCTCTTTTTTCCCGCGTTTCGTTTCAATTTTTCTTCATCATTATTTGGGAATTGAATTTTAAAATAAATGGTTCCATATTTATTTCTGCAAGAAATCTTCACCATGGCCAAGTTAAAAAAAAATATTAAAGTATAAATTAGGTTTCTTTTATGTTTGTCAAGTAGCCCATTTGGATAGAATCTGCTTTTATTATTATAACCAATAATGTCCTCTGAAAAGTACTTCGAGTCGAGTAACTCTTTGATAGCTTCCCAATTCTCTATGATGCTATGATATTTTATTTGAAATTCTTCACCTTCTTCTAAGAGTGGTTCTTTGTTTTTATAATTGTCATTCAACAGTCCAAACAATTTTGATAAAAAACCCAGTTTTTAAAAAAGAGTTTAAATCCGTTCTGGACAATGAGACTCACGGGTGGGACACTTTTTTTAAAAAAAAATAATATTTTGAAACTTCATACATAATCAAAATATGTATGCGTTTGTAAAAATCATACATAAACTAAAATTTAAAAATTTGGGCACACCTTTTGACCATGAAAAACGATAGTATCTAGTTTTTTAAACAAATCATTGAGTTTATTTATTTGTTTCTGAGTTTTAAGGTGATTTCAATTTCAAATAAATTTCGAATTTTCATTTTTTTGTTATTTTTTTTTTAATTTTTTTGATGAATGAACAAAAAATTCATTTTAAAATCATAACACTTCATGAGCAAGGTTACTCTTTGAGAGAAATTTCCAAAGAATTGATTATTGGAATCAAGAAAGTTCGGTATTTGATTAGGATATGGGAAGATGAAAACAGATTAAACAAGAAAAAAAGAGGTAGAAAAAATAAACAAAAAAATTTGGAATTGCAAGAATACGTTCTGAAAGAAACTAAAATGAATAGGACATTAAGTAGTCGTACATTATCCGAAAATGTATTGATGAATTCCCCAACTCAAAATGTTCACTGAGTACAATATACCGAATAAGAAAATCGTTGGGTTTTGAATATAAGCCACCGAGGGTTAGGCAATGTTTGAATGAGACGCAAATAGCTAAACGACTATTATTTGCCCTTGACCACCAATCGTTGCGAACTGATTGGACACAAGTCATGTTTACTGACGAATCGTGGTTTTATTTGAATCCACAAACAAAAAAAATTTGGAGAATGAGAAACGAGTTAGAAGGTATTTTTTTCTTTCTTTTTTTTTTTTTTTTTTTTTTTTTTTGGATGAGATCTTAATTTTTTTTTTTTTTTTTTTTTTTTTTTTTTTTAGATTCGGTTTTTGTTGAAAAGCAAAAATTTGGTAAAAAACTTTTAATTTGGGGGGGGGGGTTAGCTATAAGCTCCAGACAGATTTAATTATTATTAAAGGTTCAGTCAACACAGAGTCGTATATTAACGACATTCTAAAAAAATCCAAAGTTATCAAACAGGCAAATAAAAAATACGGTAGACTCAAATGGATTTTTCAACAAGATGGAGCACGGCCACATACCTCCAAAAAGACCATGGAATATTTTAATCAACGGTGTCTAGTTTTAAACCCTTGGCCTCCAAACTCGCCAGATTTAAATCCCATAGAAAATTTATGGAGTGTAATGGATAAGCGTTTGAAAGATGTGAGACCAAAAACTGAAGAGGAATTCATTGAAGAATTAATAAACGTTTGGGAAGGGATTAGTTGGGAAATTATGGATAATTTGATTCTCTCAATGGAGACGAGAATAAATCTGGTTCTAAAACGGGAGGGAAAATCAATAAATGGTTTTTTTAAAAAAAGAAAAAAAATAAAAAATTTGTAATGGTCAGTTCAAAATTAGGGCACAGCGATTTTTTTTTTATTTTTTTATTTTTTTTTATTTTTGAGTTTACTTGAGTTTAATTTAAAAATACCAATCTACAGTAAGAAATAGAACGAGTTTTCTCAATTTTTTTTCACTAGTGTTATCCATTGAGTTTTTTTTTTCAATATTGACTTTTTGGTGGGCCCCAAAATTTGAATTTTAGTTTAGTTTTAAAATTGTATGAAGTAATTTTTTAACTTTTCAAAAAATTAATACAAAATTCAAGGTTAAAATTGTTTAAAAAAATTCATAAATTTTTTAACAAAAAGTATGATGTTTTTCCAAAAAAAACTTTTTTTTAATATTTTTGTACAGTTGAAATTGAATTCAAATTGATAAAATTTATATTTAATGGTAAGTTTAACATTTCAACATTACTCAAAAAAAATTATGAGGTTGATTTATTAAGAAAATTTTGGGTTTTGAATAGAACGAGGCTTTTGGAAAATATTACTTTTACACTTTTGAGCAATATTTTGAAGGTCTGATCAATTATTTGATTTTTTAAAATTTTTTATGATAATATAATTTGTTTAAAAATGAAATCTAAATTTTTATCGATATCCGATCAGTATTTAGTCATTTCCAAAAAAACCGAGGTTGATTCAATTTTATTTTTAATTTAAAATACTTTTTAAAAATGAAATTATTGTCTAAAATAACTGAAAAAATAACAAACCAAAATGTAACCAAACTTCACGCATTACAATAATCTAAAAATTCAAATTTTTTGATTTTTTATACCCCCAAACAAATATTGTTTTTTGAAAATCAACTTGATTTTAGAATTTTTCAGGGTTAATATTAAAAAACGCGATATATAAGTTTCATTAATAAACATCTATAGGTAGATTAATATATCAGAAAATTACGATTCAAGTTTTATTTTTTTCTAAAAAAATTGAAAGTCTCTTGTAGCCCGGTAGCTACTGTCCGTCTCGAAATAAAAAAAAAATAGGAATTTGGGCAAATAAGACGAATTTAACAATTCCTGCTTTAAATAATAAATAAAAAAAATAAAAAAATACAATGTTTTTTTTAATGTTGGAAAAAATCAATTAAAAATGTTTTAAATAATTCAATATTTAACCATTGGTTTTGATACTTTTCAGGTATACTTTGTTTTGAAAATGAATTTGAATTTGATATTGATCTTAATTCTAATTTTGGTTTTGAAGAATTTTTAGCTTTTTTTTTTAAAATTTTGGAAAAATATTTATCATAGCGTTCAATAATCTTTTGTGTATATGTTACTTCAGTAATGCGATTCTGTAAATATAAAATTGGAGTGCCATTTTTTGGAGTTGTGTACCAATTTAAAAAAGAATTTAATAAAATTTCTAAATCGTCTGATTTTGTAAATTTTGAAAATTTTCCATACAAATTATTCCATAATAAAGTTGGTCCAGCACAGCAAAAGCCACCAGAAAATGTGTCTTGATCAAAATTAATATCATAAGAACTGTCCCAATCAATAATTCTTGGTAAATAAAGTATATTTGATGATTTATCTTGAACTTTTTGTTTATGTATCATGATGTTAGAAATTCTAAGATCTCGATGTAACCAATTTTGGTTATGAAGTTCTTCGATCCTTTTAAGAACTAATTTCCAAAATTTTAAATGATTAAAGTTTTTGAATATTCCATTTTCATCTTCTTCATTTTCTTTCATTTTCAATTTCTTTTTTTGTTTTGGTTTGTCTTTTTCTTCTTTTTTGTCTTTTTCTTCTTTTTCTTTTTCTTTTTCTTTTTCTTTTTCTTTTTCTTTTTCTTTTTCTTTTTCTTTCTTTTTTTCTTTCTTTTTTTTTTTTTTTTTTTTTTTTTTTTTTTTTTTTTTTTTTTTTTTTTTTTTTTTTTTTTTTTTTTTTTTTTTTTTTTTTTTTTTTTTTTTTTTTTTTTTTTTTTGTTTTTTTTTTTTTTTTTTTTTTTCTTTTTTTTGTTGTTTTTTTAATTCTTTTTTTTTGGTTACTTGTTTTGTTTTCATAAATAGGAATTCGGTAACATTTGATTTTTGAGAAAAAAAAATTTGTTTCATTTTCTTTATTATTATTATTAAAATTGGAGAGATAGCTCTGATCTAAAAAACCATTATTGATTAAAGCTTCAATTTTGTCGGTTTCTATTTTGCAATTTCGACAACTATATAATTTGTCACCATAAAATTGTTTAATTATTAAAGTTTTAGGTGGTTGTTGCTGTGGTTGTAGTTGTATTTGAGTCTTCTTTGCTTTTTTAATTTGATCATCCTCTACATCTTGTTGATTTTTGATTTTTTTTTCTTTTACTTTTTTTGAAATTTTTAACGAATTAAAACTTTGGACATATTCCTTTTCTTTTTCCTTTTCCTTTTCTTTTTCTTTTTCTTTTTCTTTTTCTTTTTCTGTTTCTGTTTCTGTTTCTGTTTCTGTTTCTGTTTCTTGTTTTTCATTTCCATCTTCATCTCTTTTTAATTCATATACAAATGCACGTGCACCCTTTCCTAAAAATTGATTTATAGAATATCTAAATCCATTAACTTTTAAAGTAAATAATCGAAATAAAAATTTGTTTTGAAAATTATTGGGATTTGAAAAAAAATCAATTGGATCAAAAGTTTCATAAATTCTCATTACTGGTCGATCAGTCATTCCAGTAAATTTGTTTATTGGTTGATACAAAAGTTGAAGAGTTTTCAAATTTGTAAGAAATGTAATGATAGGTGTTTTGAGAAAAGATAAAGATCTAGTAATCATTTGGCTATATATTCCAGTTTGCGATTCATCTGAATTACTTGTAACTTTTGTTGGAATTTTGACTTCAATTGCTGAAATAATTTCGTTTGGTGGGATTTTATGACTTTCTCTTTTAAATAGTTTCCTTTCTTCAATCATTCTTTCATATTCAGAATCTGTTATTTTTTTCCCATTATTAAAATTTAATTTTTCCATTTGTTTGTTAAATTCTTTTAGATTTTGATAGCTTGGTATATAAAGCATCCATTCATTAAAAGTCATTATTCTATTATTTCTTTTTTCAAAACTAAATTTAAATGATTTGTTGACAATTAAATAATCAGGTTTATTATTTTCAAATTTTGTTTGAATTAAATTACCAGTCCATAAAAATCTAATGTCTGAGAGTTTTTTTTTCAAATCTCAAGAAATATCCAAAAAGTTTTTTTTGGAATTCTTGTTCTGCTTTTGTTGAATTATCTTTTGAATATTTGTTGAAATCTCTGATTTCTTCTAATTTTTTTTTAAATTTTACAATTATTTGTTTTTCCTCCTCTTTTCCTTTTCCTTTTTCTTTTTCTTTTTCTTTTTCTTTTTCTTTTTCTTTTTCTTTTTCTTTTTCTTTTTCTTTTTCTTTTTCAATTTTATTTTCTTTTCCTTTTCCTTTTCCTTTTCCTTTTAGTTTTTGTTTTCCTTTTTTATTTTTATTATTATTTTCTAAATCTGTTTTTATTTTCAATTTTTCAAGAATGCCAATACCAAATTCTAAGAAATATTCTTTTGCTCCTTCAAAAAGAATCTTCTGAATATTAATAATAGATTTGGTTGCAATTTTTTTACTGGGAGTAGAAGTGCCACTTGATCGAGAAATTGATCCTTTGAAAAATAGATTTTAGATTGGATAATTAGAAATTAATAAAGCAAATTTTTTTTATTTTTTTTTTTTGTTTTGGGTTTTGCCAGAAAGGTAAAGAAAGAAAAGAAAAAGAAGAAAAAAAGATTTAAAGATCAGAATAAAGTACACGTTAAGTTAATTGGAGATTTCAAAATCAATTGAAATTTAAAATTATTCAAAAAAAAAAAGCATAAATTTGTGAAGGAATTAATTACCTGAATTAATTTGAGAAATTGATGAAGTTGTTGAAAATGATTGTGAAAAATTCATTCTTGATTCTTTTTCTTTTTGATCAATTTTTAGTTGTTGTTCTTTTATTTCTTTTTCTTTTTCTTCTATTTTTTTTTCATTTTTATCTATTTGTTCGAATAAGTTCTTTTCTTCTTGAAGTAAGCTAAACAGAGCAATCACATTGATGTTTTTGCCATCCAATAATTTTTTCATATTATTCAAGCAATCAGTAACTTGTTTGTCAAATCGTTCTTGATCATTCTTGATGAATTCTTTTAGTTGATTGTAATAAAAAGAAAATTGTTCTGGTATGTTTTCATCGATTGGAGAAAGTATTTCCTTTTTTTTTTTCCGTAACTTTTCTTTTTTATCTTGTAACTTTTCTAATTTGTCTTGTAACTTGTAAAGTTCTTTTCTCATGTCTTGTAAATTTTTTTTGTCTTGTAAAAGGATCTCGAGTCGTAATCGTAATTGCATTTCTTTTTCTTTTGAAGACCATTTGGAACGAGTAGTTTTTTGTTTGTGTAATTTTTTTGGAGTTTGGAATACCATTTTTTTTTCTGTTTCGTTTTCTGTTTCACTTTCATTTTCACTTTCACTTTCACTTTCACTTTCACTTTCACTTTCACTGTTGCTTCCTTGATGAATTTGATCTTTTCTTTTCCTCGACATCTTTTGAAAAAGTTGATAAGAAAGGATTTCGATATAATAAAATATATATTGTAAAAAAAAAGGAAAGAACGAGAGAAGGAAGGGAAAGAAATTAAATGACAGTGGAAAATGTAAAAATAAAATATATTTTTAAAAAAAATGATTAAATTAAACCCAAAAGAATGAAGTTATTATCAATATAACATACTTCTTTTAATCAGCAAGAAGGAATAAGTTCATCTAAGGACAACTGTTATGTAATGTTTCCTTCAGGAATTGGAAACAATTTGTAACAAACAACTTTATTTATTTTTTTTTTTTTAACGAATACTTAATTTTTTTGCTATTAGTGAGCAAAACAACAGTGTTCCAAAGATAGCCCGTGCTTTGAAATAAATCCCGTTTTTAATTTTGTTTTTTGGGAGTTGTTTTGTTTTACAATACTTTCTCTCTATTTATTGACAACTGATGTATGATCCAATTGCAAACGTCGACTGGTAATTTACAACAATAAATTTATTTGGCTTTCACTTTCTACTGTATACTCACATACTCGAGACAATATTTGTTCAAAATCAAATTCTTTCATTTTTAGAATTGTCTCGCGAATTGATTCAGTGTCTCGAGTATGTCAGGGTACGATACTCTTTGATGAAAGATCCTCTCTAGTCAGAATTAAAACCAAAAAAATTGCCAATTCCACTTTCTATTCCAACATTCTAATCATATATACCCTTTTAGTAACTCAACAACAAGTATCTGTGATATCCACGATCACAACAAACATAAAGTGATAAAAATACAAATTGTTTTTATACAAAAAAAAACACACAACACACAACACAGAAATCACAGAAACCACAGAAATCAAAGGATCCAAAACACATCTTTTTCAAACACACTTTAAAAAGATTCAAATCAAATTACAAAGCACTTTCTGATTTGGATCTGAGTTAAGAATGAAAATAGGAGAGGAGGAAGGAACACAACGAAACCAAGGAATCACAGAAACCCAAGGAACCCAAGGAACCCAAGGAACCAAAGGAACCAATGAAACCAAATACCTAAACTAACCTAACCAGTTCAACCAAACGCTACGCAATCTGTATTGAATCTCTCTTCGAATCAAAAGTAAATAGTGAAAGAAGGAAAACAAAGAGACCAAGGGAACCAAAGGAACCAAAGCAACCAAAGGAACCAAAGACCTAAGTTTTCGCTGTTAGTGTGTGAGTGGACTTGAAGCCCAATTTGTTCGAATAAGGTAATGCTGTTTTATGTAATGTGTTCAGCTGTTGAGGATTTTCCTATTGTACACTTTGTCAAACAACCCACAATTATCTTTTGTTCTTTGATTATTGTATTAAGTTGTGAGTTATTCAATTCTTTGGTGCTTTTTATCCACCTGTTACTCACATCATTAAGATTAGACAGTTCCATAAGAAGTTTGACAAGTCTTCACAAGCGAAGCTGCACGGTTCAATCAAACGCTTACCGAATTGGATCTTTCTAAGAACCAAATTGGAGAAGTAGGGAGTATTCTACCTAAACAAATATCTTAAGGTAAAGCAGACACTTACACAATTAAGTCTTACTCAACAATCATATTCGGAGAAAAGAAGGAATCAAATATCTACTCTAAGCTCTAAAGGTCAACCTAACTCTTTACTGAGTTTGATCTTTTTTAGAACCATATAGGAGAGCGAAGGAATCACAGAAACCGAAGGAACCAAAGGAACCTAACCAAATAGAACTAATATGATTATCTATATACTAGAACATCTTTAAATTCTAAAGGGGTTATGATGGGTCCACACCCCTTAAAGAAAAAAAGAAAATTAACATTGACAACCTCTTCTTCTTCTTCTTCTTCTTCTTCTTCTTCTTCTTCTTCTTCTCCTTCTCCTTCTCCTTCTTCTTCTTTTTCTTGATTTTCTTGATTATTTTTTTATAAAAGAAAAGTGAATGGATCTGATTCATATAGTTTTTTACTCAAGAATAATTGGAGTCAAAATGAAGTTTCACAAACAACAAAACAAAATAGATTCATTCCTTTTTGAAAAAATGTTAAAAAGAGTACAATTCGCCATACACAAAAAATTTGTAAATTTAATTACACACCCTAAAAAAAAAAATTGGTCAATTATTCGAAATTACTGTGTTTTTCAACTACCATCATAAATTAAAATTCCCAAAAAATAAGAACAGAAAATTATTTTTATTTTTTTTTTCATTTTTTAACTATTTCCAATTTTTTCCAAACCAAACAAAATAACCCTAACTTTCAAATGAACAACTCTTAGAAATCTCAATCCAAAAAAAAAAAAGAAGAAGAAGACATAATCCAAAAAGAAAAAAATACTTTAAAATTCCCGTTGCTCTTCCAATACCTGAATGTGAAATCTGTAAAAAAAAAAAAGCAGAATTTTATTGCATCAAATGTCAAATCCGTTATTGTCAAAATTGTTAATTAGAGGTACACACTCCAAAAATTAAAAAAAGACAAAGAATTCATTTTCAAAGAACCAAAGGAACCAAAGGAACCATACATTCCCTAAACAGAAGTAATTTTTTTTTCTTTTTTTTTATTTTTCTTCTAATTTTTGAATTTTTTTTTCTTTTAATTTTTAAGGATCTTTGAATTTTGAGTTTTGAGTTCAGCTAATTTTCAAAAAGTGAAACACTTTTTCAAAACTTTTTTTGGGGGTGGTTTTGGATTTTTTAAAAAAGGGAAAAACCTTTCTTTTTGTTTTTAAACTTTTTTGAAACAAAAAAATTTTATAAAAGTGAGCAATATTCTTAGAATGAGCATTTTTCTCTTATTTTAAGTTTAAAAAAAGTGTGAGTCAAAATAAAAAACAAAAATATTTTTCACTTTATGATAACTTTATTAATTTGAAAATAAAGCTTTTTAATACAAAAATATTTTTGAAAAAGAAATTTACACACTTTTTCTTTGAAAATAACTGTAATCTTTAAAATTATCTTTTGATTGAATTTGTTGAATGTTTTTTTCTCTTCTCAAAAAATTCCTACAATATCTTCAAATGATCGTATTATTGTGTTGTATTGTAGTTTATTTTTTTTTTTTTTTATTATTCTTTCAAAAAACAACAAAAAACAATTATCTTTTTTTTTCAAAGAAAAACAATAACAACACCACACCCTTTCCAACCCTATCCATTGAATCTTCATAATATATTAAAATTGATATCCTGTTTTAAAATTTTATTCTGTAAGTCAAATCAGCTAGAAATTAAAGAAATCAAAGAAATCAAAGAAATCTAAGAAATCTAAGAAATCACAGAAATCACAGAAATCACAGAAATCACAGAAACCAAAAATTGTAAATCACGACAATTGTTTATTACAAGATTTGTTAAAATCACAGAAATCACAGAAATCACAGAAATCACAGAAATCACAGAAACCAAAAATTATAAATCACACCAATTGTTTATTACAAGATCTGTTAAATCACAGAAACTTCAATTACATCCAAAAAGTGTGTTCTGAGAAAACAATAATGTCTTTAATGCTATATTTCTATTTCTGTTTCAGTTTTATGTTTCATTGTTTAATTTAACCCAAAAAATGCGAACAATGATTGAGATCTTGTTTGTCATTTGTTTTTTCTTGTTTGCTTTGTGGTTGTTATTGTTTATTTTTGTTTTGATTGAAAAATAATGGTTACAAAAACAGAAAACGAGTAAAGAGAAAAGAGAAAAGTTGATGAAAAAAAAGGAAAAAACAAATAATTGTTTACAAAGTTATTGTTGAAAGAAATCAAAATTGTAGATCCTAAACATCCAATTCAAAAATAAGTTTCTGATTTGGTTTTAAATTGGAAATTTCCAAGAGAAAAAGTTTTTTTCAAAAAAAAAAAAAAAAAAAAAAGAAAATAAAATTCTCAACAATTAAATAAAGGGGATTTGGTACAAATTTATCAATTTTCTTAAGAAACAGTGGTGAGATATCTACATCTTTATTTGTATCAATTTTGATTATAATAAAGTAATGTTTCTCAACTTTAATAATTCTTGTTTTCTAAAAAGTCAAGAAAAGTAAAGCAAAGTAAAGCAAAGAAAGAAGGAAATTTTTCACCACAAAATGTTTTAAAAACGAAAAAAATGTGATTTTGATAACAGGAAAGAATTATTTTCGAAAATTCTTATTTTTAAATTCTTTTGGATTTTTTTTATTATTATGATAAGATAAAGACTTGTTACCACTTTAAATTTAGGTTTACTTTTTTTTAGAGGTAAATATTCTGAAAACGAAGAAAAGATTTTGGATTTTTAATACAAATTATGATGTTTTTAAAGGGATCAGTTTCTGTGATTTCTGTGATTTCTGTGATTTCTGTGATTTCTGTGATTTCTGTGATTTCTGTGATTTCTGTGATTTCTGTGATTTCTGTGATTTCTCTCAACAATAGGGCATAATTTTTAAAATATGTTATAGGTGAAAATATCTACTTGAGAATTTTGTTTATTGGATCTTTCCAAAAATTTTGATCTAGGAATAAACCGATAAAAGAAAATTTTTTAAGTGAAGATCAAAATTTTTTTTCCATTTTTTTAACAAAAGAGAATTTAATTTTTAAATTGATTAAATTTCTAAACCAATAATGACTTTTTATTTTGAAAATTACAATTTTGAACAAAATTAGATTCTAAATTCATAGAATTATCATTATATTAAATGTAAAGATTTTGTTATTTTTTTAATAAATTTAAATCCGATTAATTATCAATCCACCTTTTTTCAATTAATTTTCAAATTTTAGTATTATTTTACAGAGAAATTTTTTTCATCAACAATTATTTTCAAACAACTTGAAATTGTTTAGTAATAAATTTTGGTTTTATTTTAATATGAAATTTGGGATTATCAAATTAAATTTTCGAGTAAAAAATATGTTATCTAATATTTTAAACCCTAAAAAAATCAAAACCCATTTGTTTATTGAGAATACAATTTCAATTTCAATATCGATTATTATGATGAAAAAAAAAATTCTTAAAAAAAATTTAAAAATATTCAAACATTTTACATTATATGTTTTTAAAGTTTTATTAGAAAATTCAAAAATTGCCTTCGTAAAATTTAAAACAATTAAAAATTTATATAAGATAAAAATGAATTTCATTTTTAATTTCTGATAAATAAATCCCATTCAAAGTGTGATTTATTTATCAATATAAGGTTCGGTTTGTTCTATTTGTCGAGATTGGTATCCAAATATTAAAAATTCAAAATTCAAACTAAAAAATTCTTTGGTTTTAAAAAGCGATGCTTTCCAATATAGAACTTTAAAAATGATACAGCTTTTTCAAGAATTTACTTAATTATTAATAAAAAGAATATAGGTTACTTTTTGTTGGTTTTATATTGGAAAAATGTTCAAATTCGGATTTCAAAAAACAGACTCATTTTTACAAATATGTTTAGATGATATTAACTCATCGATTTCTTAATCCTAAACACAATTTTCAAAAAAAAAAACAAATTTTTAAGAATCTCAAAAAGATTTCAATTTAATTTTTCAAAAATACTAGTACCTTAAGTTCATTTTTTGTATATATCTATCAATCTTTTATATCTCGGTTCAATATTCAAGATATTCTAGAAACAAAATTTGGATTTTTGACTCAAATTTGTTAGAAAGGGGTATCGAAGAAATTGGGAAATCACAATTGGAGAGAGTTCAAGATCTTACTATTACTAAAAATTAAATATTAATAGAGAAAAAATGAACGATCATTCATTTCTCTAAAAATGGTGATATATAATTGAAATCTAAATTGAAAACAGTTTCTCTGAAATTGGGATATAATGTAATTTAATTCTCAACACACACAAAATTCAATTAAGTTTCTAGGTTCACTACCACACACACACTCTCTATTACCTGAAGGTAAAAAAAGAAAATAAAGGTTTCTAAACACCCTTAAAATACGCTACTCTGAAAAAAAGGGAACCATCCACAAAAAATTTTCAAATAGATCTCTTTTGGGGAAAATATCTTTTTCCAGAAGAAGAAAGAAGTGAACTGAAATATTTTATTTAACATCTCAGTGGTGGAATTTATTTGTTCATTTCGAAATGTGAATTATTTTATCTATTAGTAATTACAAAATCAATAAGAGAAAACTCTAAAAGATAGAAAATTAATATTTAATTTTTGTGTCTCTAGAGCATTCTTCTATTTTCTCTTTATTTCTGGAAAAGAAAGAAACAAAATTTTCCAAATTTTCAAAAAAAAACTCTCTTTTTTTTGTTTCTGTGATTTATGATGAGAAAGGAATTAAGGAAAATAAAGTTTGTTTTAATCTTGTTCCCATTGAATTCAAGAAAAAAATTAATCTAAAAAAATCAGAAAAAAAATATAAAATTTAGAAAACCTAACAAGAAATACTTCAAAAATTCAAAATATCTTTATGAAAAAAAATGTGAAATCAACAAGAGAATTAGTTTTGATACTTGTTAAAACAAACACCCTAAAAAAAGAATTATTTGTTTTTCTTTTTTTGTGAATGAGAAAAGAAACAACCTAAAAACAATAATAAAAAGAAAGAAGTTTAGTATTATAATTGATGTGTTTTTTCATAAAAACAAAAGAAGAAAAATTCCAAGAGAGATTTTCGAATATAATGTTTAAAATCTAATTTTGATAATTTGAATTAACAATTGGAAATTTGAAGAAAATATTTAAATAAAGAGAAAGAAAGATCCAGAAAATGAATTTCAATTTTGTTTAGCTTGTTATTTGTTTTTTTAATAAGAACACTTAATTCTTCTTCTCTGAAACTTGTTTTTAAAAAACAACTCAATTAAGAAGATTTTTCTCTCTTTAGTTTTGGCTTTTGAAAATAAAAATAATTTGAACAACCAAACAACTCTTTAAATAATTGTTTGGTTGTTTTTTTTTGGGTTAGCTTAATTTCGTTATCAATATTAGTTTTCTAAAATTTTTTCTTACAAACTTTTTTCTATTTGTAAGGATGCCAACACACACCACTTAGTAAAAATTAAATAATTTTTGAAATATGAGAAATAAATTCATTTTTCTTTTTTTTATTACTTTGCTAGACTATCCCTTCTTACTAAACTTAAACTTGGGATTTTATTAATTTACCCTAACATTTCTCAAATTAAAAACTCTCGAACCTAACAACATTAACCATAACCAAAATGGCCACTACAAATTACCCAAAAAAAAAAAAGAAAAACCAAAAAATTCAAAACAAAAAAAGAAAAACCAAAAAGGAAGACAAAGAAAAACAAGAAAAAGAAGAACAAAAAAAACAACAATTTTATGTGACAGTTCCCCTTTAAAGAAGATCACAATCAAAAGGGTTGAAGCTTAGCATATTGCCAAGACTGTGAAGAGAGAATCTATGTGAAGAATGTGGATTGATTTGATTTCCTAAAAAATACGAAGATTTAAGAATCTTGTTTGAGAGAAATGAGATCTTGAAGAAAAGTTTATTCATTTCTTTTTTTTTTTTTTTTTTCGTAATTATACTTTTGTTATTCTTTTCTTCATTACTCTTAATGAAACCTTTATAAAATATCTCTTTTTGTTTTTGTATTTGTATGATTGGGTTTTTTCCTTCACACACACACACACACACACACACACACACACACACACACACACTCTCTCTCTCTCTCTCTCTCTCTCTCTCTCTCTCTTCAAAAAATTCTACACAATATGGATCTTCAATCAGATTTTATTTGAAGTTTTATTGCTTTGAATCGAAGATGATTTTATTTGGTAGTTTCAATGTTGTGAATCGGGAGATGTGTTTAATTGTTGTTAATTGATTGAATAATGTAGTGAATTGATTGTTGTAAATTGATTGTTGTGAATTATTGTGATTATGTGAATTGTTGTAAATTCTTGTTTTGAATTATTGTGAATTGAAATATCTGAAAGTTTTGTGAATAATGACACTGTGGATAATGGTTATGTGAATTCTATGTTTGTGAATCAATTATTGTTTGTGGTTTGATTGATGTATGTTTGTTTGTTTGTTACAAATAATGGTTGATCATGATCAATAGGAAGAAGATTATAGTTCATCATAGTCCATAAAGTTGATTGTTGAGAAAAACTTGCTAAAATTGCTTGCTCAAATTGAACCTTCATTTTAGATACAGTGCAAGAACCCCTCGTCCTGGAACAGAAGTTACTGGTTTGGCACAGAAGTGAATAGGTAGGTAGGTAGGTAGGTTTTTGAAATGAGAACAATGATAGATCCAAAAAGGCTAAATATATATATATATACAATATATAAACAAAAAAATTTGATATCAAGATAAATTTTTCAAAGTAAATGTTAATGTTAATGTTAATGTTAATGTTAATGTTAGATGATGATGATGATGATGATGTTGTTGTTGTTGTTGTTGTTGATGCTATTGGCGCTTCTCGCGCGGAGTAAGCAGGGCTATCGCATAACGGGGGTGTTATTAGGCTGAGTCGATTTGGGGTGTTAGCATTTGGGGTGGATGTTGTTGAAATGCAAGGCGCAAGGGAATGTGGAGTCAGAAATCTCGCTTTGCTCAAACAAGATGATAATTTCTGGCAAAAATGATTTTTTAGGATCTTTGAATGTTGAAGATTTTGTGGATTATGTAAAGTACTCTCCAAATGAATAATGTTTTGAAATGAATTAGGTACATATGGAAAGTCTGGACAGAATTTCTCTAAATCAACTTTTGAAGTTTTCTGATTTTTAAAAATTTCTCAGTTTTGTATATATCTATCTATATCCCTTTAAGGACGGTGATCGACCCACGCCGATTTTTAAAATTTTATCATAAATTTATGTTACTCTGAGAGTATTACAAAATTTAATATTTCCTAGAGGGGGAGGACCATATAGATTTTTCTATCTACATCTAAGCTTTTGAAGATCGACAAAATTTTAAAATTTTTTATATGTTTTTTGTATGTAATATAATGAGTGAAAATAATTTTGGAACTTGTATTTTTCAAAAATTTTTTTTTTTCATTTTATTATTTTAGTAAAATTTGATAATATTAATAAAAATAAGTAATTATCAAATAAACTAAATAGTAAAAATTATTCAAAAAAAATACATTTTACAAATTTTTTTCTCGTTTTTTTTTAAATTTCTAATTTGAAATCTATTCAATCAATTTTTTTATTTGATTTAACCAAAATGGGGTGGGGTTGAAACAAAATTATAATAATTAATGTTATCAAAAGAATTTGTAGGTTTAGGGCAGATGCGCTTCGCGCACCCGGCCTAAAATCACCCAATTCTTTTGATAACATTAATGATTAAAATTTCGTCTTGTACCACCCCAAATTTTTTACCCGCCCATGACGAAATTTTAATCATTAATGTTACCAAAAGAATTGGGTGATTTTAGGGCCGGTGCGCGGATAAATTTTTTTCAAAAAAATACTTTTAGGTATTAAGTAAACATATTTAAATATAAAAATTAATGGAAAAGATATTTCAAATTTTGATATGATCTAAAAAATTATTAATTTTTTTTAATTCTAAGTTTTTAAAATGAATTTATTTACATTATTCAAATTTTATTTGAAAAACCACCAATAATAAAATTTTCTCTTTTTCATTTGTAATGAAAAAAATAATTAAAAAAAAGAAGGAAAATGATATGTTCTTTATTTATTAGATTAATTTGTTGTAAAGTAATTTAAAAATTAAAATTGATCAATTATTAAAAAATGAAAAAAAAATAGTTGTCATAAATAACTTGTTGATCATCATAATTCATTTTATGATAAATTATAAAACAATCTTTATTTTGCGTTTTCTCATTTAGAGTAATTTTAAAAAAAATGATTTAAAAACGAATTAATTATTTCTAAATTATTTTTTATGAGTGACGTATCTCATAAAAAACACTTCACTCAAAAAAAAAATAAAACCACGTAAATGAAAAAAAATTAAATTAAAATTTCCCATTAACCCAGAATTAATAAATTATCAATGATTAACACATACATAAATATTGAGAGGAGTTTTGAATTTTATTTTATAAACAATAATTATTCACTTTGAAAAAATTTTTGTTTTAAATATGTTAGAAAACCAAATTGCAAAGGATGTATAAAGTTATCATTTCATCTAAAATTTATTAGAGTTGAACCAATGTTGTTAGTTTTAACAAGATAAGTTATAAATATTTATGAAAAATTTTATATCTTTTTAAAGAACATTATTTATTAAAAAAATACAATTCAAAATTTGAAAGATCTTTTTCTGTTAATTTTTATATTTAAATATATTTATTTAATACTTAATAGTATTTTTTTGAAAAATTTTATCCGCGCACTGGCCCTAAAATCACCCAATTCTTTTGGTAACATTAATGATTAAAATTTCGTCATGGGCGGGTAAAAAATTTGGGGTGGTACAAGACGAAATTTTAATCATTAATGTTATCAAAAGAATTGGGTGATTTTAGGCCGGGTGCGCGAAGCGCATCTGCCCTAAACCTACAAATTCTTTTTGATAACATTAATTATTATAATTTTGTTTCAACCCCACCCCATTTTGGTTAAATCAAATAAAAAAATTGATTGAATAGATTTCAAATTAGAAATTTTAAAAAAAACGAGAAAAAAATTTGTAAAATGTATTTTTTTGAATAATTTTTACTATTTAGTTTATTAAACAATTACTTATTTTTATTAATATTATCAAATTTTACTAAAATATTAAAATGAAAAAAAAAATTTTTTTTTGAAAAAAAAAATTCCAAAATTATTTTCACTCATTATATTACATATAAAAAACATATAAAAAATTTTAAAATTTTGTCGATCTTCAAAAGCTTAGATCTAGAGAGAAAAATCTATATGGTCCTCCCCCTCTAGGAAATATCAAATTTTGTCATACTCTCAGAGTAAGATAAATTTATGATAAAATTTTCAAAATCGGCGTGGGTCGATTTGGTCCGTAAAGGGATATAAAATATTATTTATAATTTCAAAGATATGAAAATGTGTTTTTTCGTTATAAATAAAGCTTGGAATTTTTTGTCAAATTTTGAATTGAGATTTGATTAAAAATTTTGTGTTTTGAGAATTAATCTTTAAGAATAAATTAGTTTTTCTGATAAAATTTTCAACTAGCGGTTATGTGTTTCGAAATATAATGTAAAAGTGTTAGAAATTTATGAAAATTTTGAAAACATGTTTTATCTCAACCAATTTATTTTCATCATAAAAATGGAATATCTAAAACTTTTCAAAATCGGGATTTGTACATTTGGACACTTAAGGAATATATATCTTGAAAATTATATATACATTGTTATTTGAATATTTAATGAAAATTTTATATATAAGATATTCTTCTCTTGTAATAAAATAGATTGTATAATAAACTTTAGAGATGGAGTTAGTATCTGAGGAAATTTATGGTAATTTTTTCGAAAATATCATGAATGTGAATTCATCAATTGGAAGTAACGATTTTTTCATAAATTGATTATCCAAAATCATAAACAGAACATCTCTTTTTGGATTTTCTGTAACCTAATTCGATATTTCGAAAATAATTTTTCGTCTTAAGAAAAGATTTGGTTCAGTCACTACACAAGTGAAAAATGAATGTCTCTATTTTTAGAGTTTTTTTGATAAAATTTGATTTTTTAGAACAAACTACTTGGGTCACATCCCGTGCGCGACGGGACCAAAAACTTCAATTAATAACTGGTATTATATAGGAGTGTTAACTAATTTCATTAATAAATAATTGTGCCTGAGCACTTTTTAGATTTCAAAATAAATTATTGAAACAAAAATTCAAAATCGCTCAGGCACAATTAATCCTTCATTAAATCTCATAATTCTCAAAGGACTGATCCTTTTTTCATTGGAGTTTTTGGTCCCGTCGCGCACGGGATATGATTCAAGTAGTTTGTTCTAAAAAATCAAATTTTATCAAAAAAACTCTAAAAATAGAGACATTCATTTTGCACTCGTGTAGTATTTTTTTTTTAAAAAAATAAAAAAATGAAATCTTAAAGAGATCTGAAAAAAAAAAAATTGTTTGTAAATTCTGTTTAGGGTTATGAAATGGAGGAGTGAACACCATCTAAACAGTTTCGGAATACTGAATCTAATTTTTGAAATTTCAAATTTCACACCTTTCCAAGATAAAACCAATCAATAAAAGTAATCTTGTTATTGGTTTTTATTAAGTTATTTGATGAATATGGAGGCTAATATTTTTATTTTTATGTTGGAAAGTATAGTTTTTAAAAACAAAAAAATAATTTTATTTGCAAGCTTAATTAAAAATATTTCGATTCCAATCTCAACAAATATTAATAGTAGAAGTTAATATCCATAAATAAATTCTAAAATAAGATTGGTTTTTAATTAAAAATTTCTCAATGAATTTGTAAGATCTACTTTGGAAGAAATTTTTAATTGCTGAAAGATTTTGAAAAGTAAAATTTCCCATTTTCAAAAATTGAAAAAAAATAATGAAAAATTTTTCAGAATTTGAAAAAGTTTTTTTTTCGAAAACTGTTTGTTGGTGCCCACAAGTTTCTTTATAACATCTCACACAATATTTTTCAGAAAAAAAAAAAAAAAGGGATTTTCAATTTTTAAAGTAAAATGAGGTAATTCGAAATTATCTTAACAAAAATATTAAATTTCAGATGTGCAAAATTTAATAATAAAATAAAATACCAATTTCTGAGTTAAATTTTGAGGTTGTTTGAAAAATTTTATTGATGGAAATTATTCTTATTAAAATAATACTAACATGTGATTAGAAATTCAATTATAAGATTTATTATTTATCCAAAGGAAATACCCTAACCTAAAAAAAAAAAACAACAATCTTCACTTTCGTATTTATATTATTAAATACAATTTGTAATGTAATGGTGATGAAAATATTAGTATATAATGTTTTTTCTTTTTATTCTGTATGAAATCACTTTAATTTGAGAAATTTGTTTATGTTCAAAAATGGAAAAATACAGTTTGATCACAAAAATGATTTTTTCTTTTATGTGTCTATTTATGGATCTTAATTTTTTTGTCGATCTAATAGACAAAATACGAAACTAAATAATATCACCAATAATATATTTTAAATTTTTGCCCTGTTGCCAAGAGAGAGAATGATCCCTTAATTAGAAACATATTAAGAGAATCACAGCAACCACGACATCGGAAAGTAATTTCAATTAAAACAAGATGTAAATTAACTCCAAAATGTAATTCATCATTTTGTTATCATCATCAATTGAATCAACAAAAAAAAAAACAATTTATATCTCCTTTTCCATTGAGATCTGAACAAATAATTTTCTTTGGGATCTGTAAAGTAGTTAAATTTTTTCAAGAAATTTTTTGAGAAACGGATGAATCAAAGAAAAACCTTAGCATTAAAAGATATTCTTGTAAAAAATATTATTGTGTTAAATCTTGATTTTTTCCTTAATCAGTTTAATTTTTTCTTTGATTTATTGGAATAAATCTTATTTCCTTTCATTTTCAGGTTTCTGTGATTTCTGTGATTTCTGTGATTTCTGTGATTTCTGTGATTTCTGTGATTTCTGTGATTTCTGTGATTTCTGTGATTTCTGTGATTTCTGTGATTTCTGTGATTTCTCTTAATTTTCCAATCAAAAATCATGGGTTTCATTTTTGTTTTCCTGTTGAACTTTTTTTCCAAAATAGTTTTATTAAAATATATATCTAACAAACAACTCTTCAAATTCCAAATTGAAAATTGCAAAAAAAATTCAATTCCAAAACAAAAAAAAAATTTATTTATTGGAATAAACCATATAATGTCTCAGTTGTTGATTTTGATATTGAATTTTTTTTTCTTTTTTTTTTTTTCTTTCAGAGTTTCTAATTTTGATTATTCTTCTTCATTTTAGTATATCTTAATTTTTTTTACTTTTCTTTTTCTTTTGATTATTCTTGTTAGAATAATCTCAAAATTTTCGAAAATGAACATGAATTGGTTTATATTATTAATCATTTTTTATTTTTTTCTTCCATTTTTTATTTATTTATTTTTTTTTTCTTCCTCATCATCATTTTTTTTTTTTTTTTTTTTGGTTTTGCCTTTATAGGTGTAAAAATTCGTGTAATTGTTTTTTTAGATTTTTTTAAATCATTTAATGCATTATAGCATTTCTCCCCAAGAAATGATTTTAATTGATTTGGGTGCAAAAATATAAGATTCATTTTTTCTGGGATTGTCAGCATTTTTTCATATTCTTCATTCGCCTTGTCTTTGTTTTTTTTTTTTTTTTTTTTTTTTTTTTGATCACAACACAATTTGGAGAAAATTTCAGAATTTCATCATTAACAAAACATTTTTTAAAATATTTTTTATATTTTTGAATTTCTTTCTGAAGATCATTAATGTTCTTATTGTTCAATTCATTGGTTTTGGATAATGGAAGATACAAAAAGTCAGATTTTCTTTTAAATATTCTATTAAATTCACCTCCTTGCTTTAAATTAGTTATGCAAATTAGAAAAATAAGATCAATGTTAAATTTCCCTTTTGTGTATTTAAGTAAAAGTTGTGTTTTTTTTATTTCTTTTTGAAGAGTAGAAACATTAAAAGATGTAGTGGTTGAATAATTTTTTGCTTGGATTGCGAGAACAATAAATCTAATATTTGCGTTTCCCTCTTTAACTGTGTGAATTAAATATAAATCAGCTGAATGAGATTGTGGTCCTGGTTTTAAAATGATAGTTGTTGGGTGTTCATATTTTTCCTTGATAATTTTAAAAAGTAACTTCCAATTTTGTTGTTTCATTGTTGTTAGATTATTAAATTTGTTAATCAATTTATTTATGTCTTGTTCCTGTTCTTGTTCTTGTTGTTGTTCTTCTTCTTCTTCTTCTTCTTTTTTTTTTTTTTTTTTTTTTTTTTTTTTCTTTTTCAATTTTTTGTAAAGAGATAATTGGTTTATTTAATGGAAACTTAAATGGTATTACATAATCATCAATATCTGATTTTGAAAATTTTTCTACCTGATTATTAGATTCATTTTCATTTTCATTTTCATTTTCATTTTCTTTTTCTTTTTCTTTTTCTTTTTCTTTTTCTTTTTTTTTTTTTTTTTTTTCTTTTTTTTTTTCTTTTTTTTTTTCTTTTTCATTTTGTTTGGTTTGAATTAAATCACAAAATAAAGAATTAATATGTGGAGATAATAATTTTAAATTCTTTGTCATAATTAATTGGAATGCCAAAATTTTTAAAATAATTTGTTCAAAAAATTCTCCTTGATCAATTATTTCATTCGGCGCGTCTATGTTCAATAATTTTAAGGGGTTGATTGTTTTATATTCATTTTCAAATCTTGGTTCATCTCTTAGATACTCAATTAAATAACCAGAAACAATGATTTTAAATTTCTTACCAATCTTTCTGTTGTTTTTCATATCTTCAATTTCTTTGATACGGAGATTAAATTTATCAATAAGATACATTGCATTGTATGAAACAATTTTATTATTCTTTTTATTTCGAATTTGAAATTTAAAATCTTCAGTTGAAAAATAAATACCAAGTGCCCCAATAAATATCAAAAAATAATATTCACAAATTAAGTCTTCGGGAATATTACCAAATGATCTTATTTTTCTCTCCATTGTTTCAGTCATTCTAATAAAAACTTGTTCTAAAAATTGATCAATAATCCTTTTATTATCAAATAGCGGGGATTTTTCTCCACTATTATAATATTTCTCTTCAAGAAGAACTCGGATCCATTCAATCATTCTTGGTGTTCCTCCTGTTTTGATCAGAACTTGTTCAAAAAAATAATTAATAATTTCTTTATTAACATTTTCTGTTTCATTTTCATTTTCATTTTCTTTTTTTATAATTTTTTCATCAACTTTCTCATTTTCGCCTTCTTTTTCTTTTTCTTTTTCTTTTTCTTTTTCTTTTTCTTTTTCTTTTTCTTTTTCTTTTTCTTTTTCTTTTTCTTTTTCTTTTTCTTTTTCTTTTTCTTTTTCTTTTTCTTTTTCTTTTTCTTTTTCTTTTTCTTTTTCTTTTTCTACTTTATTATTATTTAAACCAAACATATATTGATAGTAAGTAACACTCTTATTCTTATAATTCTTCTTATCTGTATTTTGATTATTGAAATAAATAAATGATTTCTTGAAAAGTTGAATTAAATTTTCTTTGGTGAAAGGGGGAAGTGAAATTCTAAAAGAATCAGTTGGTGAAACTCTCATTTCTCGATTATTTTTGTATTTTAAAACCCCTTGACCGATTAAACTAAAATTCCAAGACTTTCCTGCACATAAAAGATGCAAATTTTTCAAACTTATCAAAAATTTCAATTCCTTTTTCCAAAAGTAATAATATTTTTGAAGATTTACGAGATTAAAAGTTAATTTACTTGATTGGTTTTGTTCTATATTTTTGATATAAGTTTGAAAACCAATATTTTTAGTAAAATCCCATTCTTCAATTTGATCAATTTCATCAAGAAAAATATAAAAGTGATGATGTTTGGTTGCATCAAATAAAAAAAGTGAGATTGAATTTTTCTCAAGATTTCTTTTCAATTCTTTTCTCATTTCTTCACTAATCTCAAATTCTATTTCTTTAAATATTGCTTTCATTAGGTACTCTTCAAATCCTTCATATGATGGAATATCTGTCATCTCAATTAGAACAATTTTGGAATTTAATAAATCAATTTTCTCATCATTATATCTATTGATTTCCCTTATTAGTTTGGCAATTTGCGGATTTCGTAATGTGTTGCTTGTCTCTTCAAGAATTTTGCGTAATTGATTTATAAAATGATATCCAAACCATGTTTTTCCACTTCCAAACATATTTGAGAGAAAAAAGAGTGTTGGTTTCAAAAATTCACCAGAACTCTCCAAAATTTTACATCGCTCAACAAGAATCATAGATTTTGCAAGTGTTAAAATTTCCACTTCTCGATCAATAAAAGTGAAACTTGATGATTTAAATCCTTTTTCTTTTTTTTTAAATAAAAATGAATCACATTTTGATAAAAAAAGAAAAAAAAAGATTAAGATTAAAATTAATAAAAAAAAAAAATAAAGGTTATTTTTTGTTTTGTTTGTGATTTGTTGTGTTTTTGTGTTTTTTTTTTGTAAAAATATTAATTTGAGAGGAAACTTACCTTGAGTTTTTTGTTCTTGTGGAAGGTTTTGTGGAACTTTGACAATTGATAGACCTTTTGGTTTCTTTGTCAGCGCATTCATATTAACTCTTTCAAATTGTTTATCGATCCTGTTGTTTTGTTCTTTGAGTTCGTTTTGTTCTTTGATTTGTTCATTTTGTTTGTCTATTTGAAGGTTTTGTTCTTTGATTTGTTGATTTTGCTTGTCTATTCGTTCATCTTGTTTATCGATTTGTTGGTTTTGTTCTTTGTTGATTTTCTTTTCTCTGAATTTTTCTGTTCATTCTCTTTAAATTGTTTTTCATTTTGTTTCAAAGTCCTTGTCAAAAATCAGTATCTCTTAATTTTAATTCATCATGCTCTTTTTCTTCTATTTTGATTTCTAAATCATCCAATTCCTCATAAAGTACATTAAGTTCTTTTTTCATTTCATCACGATCTTCTTCTAGTTTGTTTCTTTTTTCTTTCATTTCATTCAGTTCTTTTTTCATTTCATCCTGTTCTTCTTCAAGCTTTGTTCTTCTTGCTTCCATTTGTTGACGTACTTCGATCATTTCGTCACGTTCCTTTTCAAGCTTGGTTCTTTTTCTTTGATCCATGATTAATAAAAAATTTGGAAAAGAAATTAACAAAAAATTCAGAAAATAAAAAAAAAAATGATAATTTTGGAACCAAAGGAACCAAAGGAACCAAAGAAACCAAAGGAACCAAAGGAACCACAGAAATCAAAGGAAACACAGAAATTCACAGAAATCACAGAAATCAAAGAAACATCAACCTTTTGTTTCAGTTCATTAAAATTTCTAAGAATAAAAATAAATGATACTTTTTCAGAGAAATTTGATTGAGTCATTTTGTTTTTGAAAAATTAGATTGCTTTTTGAATAAACAGGAAAGAATAATTGATTTTTTTTGAGTTGAATCAACTTTTGGGATTTAATTTCGAAATTTACTGCTGAATTGGAATGAAAAGTGGTTTATGATTTTATAAAGAATCCTAAATTTATCATAAAATTTTTATTTTTTCTCTTCAAAATAAGATCCGAATGAGCTGTGTTTGGAAGCATTTTGGTTTATTTAAATATGATTAACTCTTTACTCTTCTTATTTTAATTTAAAATTGATTGGCTAAATGGGTTAAGGACTTGGTTTGCAATTGAAGGAATTTCCAAAAAAGAATTTGTTTCAATCCCAACAGTAAACTTTGAAAGGGAATGTCCCATGGAAATATTCTCCAAATTTGGGATCCCCCAAAAAAATGATTTTATATGTGTATTATTTTTTAATGAAAAATTACAGAAGAAATTTTGGAGGTGCAGTAAATTCGAACAACCATTGTTAATCTTCATAAAAATGAATAAGAAAAATAATCACAAAATCATCTTGCCAAAAAATTGGATCATCATTTCAAAAACTCTCAATAAAGAACTCTGATCTTCAAAGATCACACCACCAATGAAAATTTTGACATTGAGGTTTCTTGAATTGTTCCATTGTATCAACAAAAAAGATCAATTTTTAACTGTCAAAGAAATTGTGGTCTTTTTATTTTGGTTTTTTTGGTTTTGTTGTTTTTGTTTTTTCATTCAGAAGAGTTCCCCCAACACCATGAATCAAAGGATTGTATGAACAAGAATTGAATTTTGAACAGAATTTGGCAAGCCAAATACACAAAAGATGGGATTGGTTTGATTTTTCTTGGATAAATGTTTTTTTTTGTCTGGATCGTTTCTCTCAAAATCCAATTGTTTGTTTGAAGAAGAATTGTGTTTGGGGGTTGTGTAAAGGTTTTTAGAAATTTTTCATTGAAGGATCTAATTGGAATCAATTTGCAGAATGAGAAGTTTGCTATTTTTTTTCTTTTCAAAAAAGAATTTTTTTTGGTTTAAGAAATTCAAAAAAATGATCCTTTTTTTTTTTTTAAGAATGAGGAATTAGATGGATTTCTTTCAATATCAAACAATTGTAGTGTGGTCGTCCATTTTTCTATCAAATTTGAATTGAGTTTTAAAATAACAAAGAAATTGTTCTCAATAATTTTCTTTTTCCTCCAATTTAACCTTTTAGGTGAAAATTGAAAACCCTCTAAACTTGACTTCCATATCACAAAAAAAAGATTATAAAATTCTCTACAAATGTGCCAAGGGTTTAAATTTTATCCCAAATGGAGAAATTTCTCAAAAAGCTCTTTTTTTTCAAATATTATTTGTCATTTTTAGCTTTAATAGAAATTCAAAATTCTTGAAAATAAATTGACATTTTTTCTTTTGAAAATCTCATTGAATAAATCTTTATAGGATTTACCAACACTTCAAAACCTTTATAAATTCAGCTAAACATTAAATTTGAATATCAAATTTTGTCTTTAAATTCAAAACAAAAACAATAAAGAAAGAAAAATAAATCTTGTGTTGTTAGAACTTTTTTTGTCAAAAAGAATTCAAAAATTCGATTTTCTCTTATTCAAGGGAATTCAAAAATTGCTTTGAATTTTTTTCGAATTATTTTGGATGATTTTTCAAAAGGGAATTAAATGATAAAATATGAAAAGAAATAATTTTTACCTTTTTTGGAAAATCATTTTTGGAAAAAATCAAAATAAAATTATACTGATCTCTTTCTCGAAATAAGTATCATTCATTTTTGAATTTTCGGATTACACCAAACTCTGAAAAGAATATGTTTTGGTTTCTGTGATTTCTGTGATTTCTGTGATTTTTCTTGTTTTAAATTCTCAACTGTGTTAATCATTTTTTAGATTTTTATTATTCCGTTTTTCGATAATAAATTCTTTTTATTTTTTGAATAAATTAAATTTTATGATGAATATGGATCGAAACAATAAACTGGAAGAAGAAATGAAAAAGGAAAGGAAACAAATGAAAGCAAAACGAAACAAAATGGAACAAAGAAAAACAAAACTTGAAAATGAACGTGATGTGATGATCCAGGTACGTGACGAAATGCAAGAGAAGCGTAAGGAAATGCAAGCAAAAAGTGACGAAATGCAAGAGGAACGTAAGGAAATGCAAGAGGAACGTAAAAAAATTCAAGAGGAACGTAATGAAATTCAAGAAAAACTTCGTGGATTACAATTAGAGTTACTTATTTTTGACGAGGACTTTGATGAGTTAAAAGAACATTTAAAAAATGCAAAAGAAGATTATGAAAAAAAAAAAAAAATTGGCGAAATGATTATTTCAGTAAGAGGGATTGATGAAAAAAACGTACAAATCAGCAAACAAAACCAACAAATAGACAAACAAAACGTACAAATCGACAAACAAGACCAACAGATAGACAAACAAGACCAAAGAATTGATAAACAAAATGAACTTATTAAAGAACAAAACCTTGAAATCAAAGAGCAAAATGAACTTATCAAAGAAGAAAACAACAGGATCGATAAACAATTTGAAAGAGTTAATATGAGTGCGCTTACTAAAAATACAAAAGATCTTTCAATTGGAAAAGTAACGAAAAACCAACAAGAACACAAAACTCAAGGTAACTTCCTCGTCTATATATAAACCCTTTCTTTTCTTTTTTTTTAATTTCATTTTTTCATTTTTTCTTCTAAAGAAAATTTTAAAAAAAAAAAATAAAACACAAAAAACCAAAAAAAAGAATTTGTTTTGCAAAAAATAAAAAAATTGGGTGAAGAATTTCTTCAAAAAACACAATTAAGAAAAGACTCCTACTTTAAATTAGAGTCCCTTAATGACATTAGTAGCAACTTTCAATATAAAGATATAGAAGAAATCATTCCATTTGTAAACCGAAAAGAGGAAATGCAAGAAATAGCTACAGGAATGATCGAAGATTTTCTTTCAATGAAAAGTGATTTACATGGAAGCCAAAAATTTACTAACCTTACTTGGTTTGGTTCTAGTGGGTGTGGTAAAACGAGAATGAGTAAATCCATTTTTTTTAGAAATTCTTTTTACAATATATTTATGAGTCAAACGGAAGCGCTTAAAACAAACACAAATCAAGAACAAGAAAAGAAAATAAACAATTTAAATCATTCATTTGAGAATTTTAAAAAACATCATTTATTTTTATACAATTCTTTCCGACAGAATCTCATTAAAAAGGAAGAGTCAGAAAATCCAGAAAAAAGCTTATTTTATCGGATATTAATGGCTATTTCAGAAGCTATTAAATCTAAAACACAAATTAAATTTTCTGATTGTAAAAATATCGATAATTTATTTGAAATATTTGAACCAATCCAAAAAAAAATCTCAAAATTAAAAAACAACAACAACAACAAAACCATTTTAGATAATAATCAGAATAATAATGAAAACGAATGGATAATGATCATAATAATATTTGACGAAACTAATGTAACTTTCAATCTGGAAAACAAAAAATATCTAGAAAAATTTTTTAGGTTTTTTATCACTGAAAAGAAAAATTTATTAAGAAATCATATTTTTCTATGCCCTGTTTTTTTGTGGTACTCAAGCCCAACAATCTTTAACAA